>OY755237.1:34700304-35300304 GCA_963576725.1 Azorinus chamasolen | reverse complement strand
ATTCCCAATCTCAGTCTGGTTGAATAATTTTTGCCAGAGTTATGGCCCTTGAACTTTAATTTTTTGTCAAATTTTCAGTTTTCCGGACTTTTCTTGGAAGTGGTTGCAGATATTAACTTTATATTTGGCATAAAGCTAACTCTACATGATTTACAGCTTAATTCCCAATCTCAGTCTGGTTGAATAATTTTTGCCAGAGTTATGGCCCTTGAACTTTAATTTTTTGTCAAATTTTCAGTTTTCCGGTCTTTATTTGGAAGTGGTTGCAGATATTAACTTCATATTTGACATAAAAATAAATCTAGATGAGGTACAGCTTAAGTTCAAATATCGGTCTGGTTGAATAATTTTTGTCAGAGTTATGGTCCTTGAACTTAATGTTTTTCTGAAAAGGTACCTAGCTTTAGAACTTTGGATTTGACAAAAACCTCATGAAAGGGTCTTATTTCTAAGAATTATTCTTCATTTTTATTACATAAATTGGGTTGGGGCATGTATTGTTTTTAAATCTCTTCACGTTTCTGTATGTACATAATTTATGTTCAGATTGATGATAGGTGTTCTGACAAGCAGACAGGTGGGGGGTATTCGTTAGCCTTTGGCTTACAGTTCTAGTTGTACCACTGATATGACATTACTTTATTTTAGATATATGCTGTGAATAATGAACAAATGATTGGCGAAACGTCAAGCCTGGTTGTTTTAGCACCGTTAAAACGTAAGTTTACACGTTTCAAACCTGACAATATTATTATAGCCATATAGCAATTACTATACATGCAAATTAAAATCAAATCGAGTTCTTGATTTGTAATGCATACAAGTCGTTTATATCGAAACACTGGTCATTAATTTTAATTAACACTTCATAAACTGTATCATGGACATTTAGTTGCAATTATGTCAAGACAATGAAAGAGATAACTTTCTTTTTTCACCAGAAATTGAAAAGGAAATATATTAATAAGTGTCACCATTTTACTTTGCCACAGCTACAAGTAGTGACAGTTCACAGACAGTTGTGGTTGGAGCGGTCCTTGGAAGTCTGCTGTTAATTGTACTGGTTGTACTTGTCGTGTTAGCAGTTGTACTATTCCGGCGATGCAAATCAGGAAAGGCTAAATTAATGTTAATTTATAATTATAATAAAAGAGATATGCAATTAACTATGGGTGTTAATTAATTATGGGAAATTTAGACGATAAATGTTTTGAATTTGAAATCTTTTTAAGTCTTAATTTCGAGGGTGGATGCTCGCTTATCTCGATACATATAGATATATTATTTCTTAGATGTTAGATTAAATACTTTTGTAGATTAACTTTCTTATATGACAGCTCTTTCCATGCTATTTTTTAATATTACTTGCATATAACGGAATGAATGAATGAATGAAAGACTTTATTTAAAGAGGGTTACCCGGTTAGTCAACAAACTAATCTACCCCAGGGCCCTCTAACACAAGCATTTCATACAAATATTTAACAACAGAAATATAATAAGAATATCTGTAATTTAAAAGACTGGACAGAGTAGCCATATAATGCACATTTTAATCGATTAAAACGAACTGAATGCGAATACTAGTTTGAAAAAGTGAAATATGGCATTATAATACCAAGAAAAGAAACTTCCACAGAAATTGTCCAATCTGGGATTACTCAATTCTTAGCCTCATGTAATACTCTGTACACAGTCATGTAACACATGAAAAAAAATCATAGTGATAGATATTAGAAAACATATTCACAAAACTGGTTTATCAAAACAACACTGTATGTATATGCTATAGAAAGTATAAAAATATTGTTCACATATTTCAAACAGGGCAAACCCAGCTCAGAAACTCCTGCAGAGTTTTTCTGAAATGGAATTGTTCTGTTTGTTAATGTTCAAGACTAAATTTGTAAATCGTCATTGTTACACTGGTTGTTTTACACTGAATTACAATAGAAGAAACTTTGACCTCACAATAGAAATGATTTTGAACAACAACAGTCCTTTCAAATCTATGTAGGTTTTGAACACTTGACAGTAATTAGCAGTATCAAATTATTGTTGATATTTGTTTTTTAAGATTATTTTAAACGTTGCAGATACAGATGCGTGCTTTGGAAAGCTTTCGATAGTACCTTCATTGTTCAATAATGATTGTTTTATGAAGAAAAAAGGCTAAAATTGATTTAAAACTAGAGTTATTTTAAGAAAAGGAAAATGGTTATGAACAACAAAATAGCAAGATATGTACAAATAGTGCTAAGCGTGTATGGTATCTTGAGATAGTGGCTCAGAACAGGCAATATTAATTCAGCGCTCTGTATGAAAAAGACGGTGCTGAATCAATAACACCTATGGTGTGAACATTTGGTCTTTAGAAGATGAATGAATGAATAAATGAATAAATGAAAGACCCCATTTTACGAGGGCAGCTCATTTAGTCACTATGACCAATCTACATTGAAGCCCTTAAACAAAAGCATTTTATACACAATACAAAACAGTAAAACACAGATCTATATGCACAAGAAATCGATGTTCGGTAATGTTGAGTCTGGATAATTAATAAGTGTTGTCTGCTTCAATTTTTACATCTTTCTTTAAGAACACGCATTTGGATCCTGATAAAACTCCGAGTAACTTGGCGTCTAATCTGGATCCAACCTGTTATCATAGATTTGATTTGCCACTAGCATCTAAATACAAAACGTAGTTAATAACTTAATATAGAGCTATAATATCAAGTGATTGCACAAAAAAATGAAACGCATTTATAAATACCATCTGACCCCGATTCAGGTGGATGAACGCACGCGCTATTAAAATCACATATTTGTGACGTCATTTACCCACGCTGTCATTACTGTAGGAAATATTTTGGCTCAGTATTAGTTAAACTAAATTGTCATCTGCTTCAAATTTTGAAAAATGCAATTAGAGTGTGAACTAATTGAAACTGACGAGGCATTGAATTACTCAACGTCTCATCTGGATCGAGACTGTATGCACAAGGTTTATGACGAATTGAATGAATGAAAGGCTTTCAGAGTAACCTAAATAATCTAAATGAATGAATGAATGTATAAAATAGTTTAATTAATTAATAAGGGTAGCTCGTTTAGCCAAATGGCTAATCTACCAGAGGCCCTTTTAATTGGTACATTTCATACATTTATAAGCAAAAATAACAATCACAGAATAATTAATTAAAAATGTGTCCAGTGCAGTAATTATGCTATTAAACCATTTCAATAATGCAAACTGAAATCAGCATAATTATACAAACTACAGGAACAAATAGAACTGTACCAAACCAGAAACCTCTGTGGGAAGTTTCCTAAATGGAGCCGTTCCATTTGCACCCTGTGTCTATATATATCTACATTTATACTATTGTTTTGATGGTGTAATTATCGTTAACAGGGTGTCTATATATATCTACATTTATACTATTGTTTTGATGGTGTAATTATCGTTAATAGTAATCAAATGTTGTGTTATTAACTTTAAAAAAAATTGTAAGTTTCATTGGTGCAAAAGAAGATTCAAAATATCAAATAGTGTACACTATGTAACCTTTGCAAAGAAATTGTAGATTTTCAGGCAGAAATGGATTTAGTAAAGAATCTAATGTGTGATTATTTTGTGGAACTGAACTGGTTTAAAAATTGGTTTAAAAACAATAACAACCGTATCTTACTAACATATGCAAATAAAACAAATGCTAGACGACCTCCAACATTATGTAAAACGTTGACCTTTGAATTTTATATCATAAGCATAAAAATATCATGATTTTACTGTCTTTTATAGTTGGAAGTCGCAGCACAGTACTCTAACTTTGAGTAGATATATACAGAGAATTTTTCTATTTTTGGAGAAACAAATCATATCAGTTATTTACAACAAATAAGAACATGTCGACTTGTGTTCGTTTTGTAACCAGGAGCTCTATGCAAGCTCCAATCAAAAGGAAGTACATAGTCTACTCTTGTACAGTGGTAACTTGAGATTCATACTATTAAATTCACTGTATTCGTATACCTATATAACTAGGTCCGTTTTTCTTTTAACCATTGAATAAACATAAAGGCGAACTTATTTACAGAACCCGCCTCTCTAATTGAATCAGGTATAACATTCCATAGAGATGACCCCGAGAATGAAATGCTTTCTTTATATTGTTCCAACTTAGGTCTAGGTATGACATAGTTTTTATTATTATAAAATCTTAAGTTCGTTAATCTTCTTGTATCACTTTTAAACATATTAGAGACATAATGAGGGACACGCCCTTTGAAAACTTTGTACATGAATTTAGCTTTGTGGAGTAAAATTCTTTCATGAATGCTGAGACAATTCATTTGTTCCAATGCGTTAGAAACTGTTGTGTATTCTATTCCAAAAATTATTTTAGAAGCTCTTTTCTGTAAGATATGTAATTTATGAAGATTTGTTGACGTAGTGCCACCCCATACAATATTGCAGAAATCTAAATGTGGCTGGATATATGCTTTATAGAACAAAATTCTTGCACTAAGTGGAATAAACGTTTTGATGCGAGATAACAGCCAAATGTTTGTTGAGATTTTCCTTTTCAATTTGTTAACATGGTCATCCCATTTAAGAGATTCATCAATATTGACACCGAGTAATTTTTCACCTTTCGATACGTTTAATTCAATATTTTTAAACATGAGATTAAGGGCATTTCCAGGAATTTTAGCCCTCTTATGTGGAGTTGTAATCATCAATACTTTAGTTTTGTTTGTATTTAAAACCATGCCATTATTTTGACACCATCTTTCAAGTGTATATAGAGAAGCTTGTAAATTTCTTTCAACAAAATCTTTTGATTAACCATTGCAATAATTCTCTATTATAGTTGTTTTAACTTTTTCAGATCCAGAAAAGCATGCCAAGACATCGCAGAAAATGAACACGTAAGTAAATCGTGAATTTAAAAACTAAATATACAGCGAAAATATTATTGGATCAGATATGCTAGTACTTGGTCTGTTTCGGAGAAAAATGCTCTTTCCCAGTTTACATCTAACACTCATTCCTAGATTTCAACATATTAGGCAACAGAACATTTGCTTTCGGAGTGTGAATTTCAACTATCTGATATCACCAAAGACTGTACTAATGTACCTGCCATGGCTCCGATCTCAGTAAGTTAGCTATATGACAGAATGTCCCGATTTCAGAATAATATGAATGGTGTGTGTTTAAATCCCATCGTCTATCAGAGCTTTACTTTGGAGAATCCAAGAGTGTTATTCGTAGCTAATATCCCCTTATTGAATATTCACAAAAGACAACAAATTGCCTATGTCAAACGAGATAACAAATTATGTCAAACAACCAACTAAATTGATTTGTATAAAGCGAATTAAAGTTTCAAGCCGCATGCTTGAGAATGTGTTGGTGATTATTAATTAACCCTAAGCATGCTTTGTGCGCCTTGACTGGTATCTGCGAAAATATTGAAGCCATATGAGACACCAAGCTGTTTAAAACTTTGTGAATAGTTTCTCAAAATAATAAATTTGTGATAAACTTTTCATTTTCATACGTACAGTATATATTCTAGAATTATTTTATTTCATTGAATAATAGTATAATACGTAAACATTTATAGATGTTATTTATACAATCTCCCATTCTATTCACACGTTTCAAAACATGTTCGAATCTGTTAAGGCTAAGCATCATCTATCTGTATGTCCGTATATAGTAAAAATTATCAGTGTTTGTAATAAAATACCAATTCAAGTTTCTAAAACATTATCTGGAAGTTTTTTACAAGATGGAGTTGCATATATTATGGTAGCACCTTTAATTGTCGCCAATATGCAACAACTGATATAACTTTTAGGTCTAAATTCTTGTACAATAAAATCTAGTGCCAGATCTGTCATTTATGCCAGACCTTCTAATTGGAAACAATGATAAAATGAATAAGAGTCAGATTATGCAGACGGCACATGGTCATAGTAATTAATTTTTCAAGGCGATATTACAAGTGAAAACAGAAAATGCATTGTGCTTACAGCTACATGATTTCTGCTAAAACATGAGAGTATAAAATGTGACAAATTCACAATATGATGATACATACATGTATACTAAAGAAATTGGTATAAAAGTTTTGGTATGAACATATCTAGATTAACACTCACTGAGAACAGTATCAGTGATCTGGTTTATAACAGTTTATTGTGAAGAGAGAGATTTTTCTTAAAATGGGCATATGGTTTTTTTTGCAGTCGATTCTCTTATCTGCATTTTGTCAGCAGCAATTAAAACCTCCGCCATTTTATCTTCTTTCTAGAGAATATTATCTAAATGGTGTAAAGTTGTAAGGATTTACCTATAAGTAAGGTTAATTGACGACAAGTGTAATATTGTACGGTCATATCCGTCGCTATCGGGACGGACATATAAGACCGTACAATAGCCCACACAAAAGCCCACCGTAGACCGGATAATTCGAATTCTGCGACAGTTTAGGCATCTAATAGCAATAGCCATATTAATTATGCATGGATAGATATTTAACACGCAAACTGTTTATTTGTTAGTTGTAAGACAACTGGGTGTTCGGTGTTTTATTGAGTATAAAAACATCACTGAAATTGTTGAACAAAAGTACAACTATGAGTAGTGCATGGAAGACCAAATACAGAACAAACAGCCGCCCGAACAGCAACACAAGAAAACACAGCAAATGTAAATAACTAGCAAATGCATAAAGCGGTGCACAAAATTAAAACTAACAAACAATGCCTAAAAGTACAAAAATGAGTCATGCAGGAAACACCACATGTAGAACAAACAATCCCCCGAACAGCAACACAAGGAAACAGCAAGTGTACATAACTATAAAAACATCAAGAGACGCACAAAGACAAAACAAACATACAATAGGGGGAAGATGGAAGTATCGCCTTGGAACAGTCAGTGACAAAAGTCACTGGGGGTTTAGACCGGTTTTCGGGTACCCAACCTCACACTTATTCCATTCCAACCCTAAAATGCAAACAGTGTAAATAAACGTATCCCGTCTCCGACTAATCTACAACAAACGCGATGGCAAATACAGTGGTAAAGTGCATGTAAAACAAACGCATTTTAAAAGTGAAACAAACTGTATCCACCAATCGCTAGTGTACTCAATGATTGAGCTGCACACAGAGTAACTGTAGAAAAGTAATACGACGAAAACGAAATTGTACAGATATCCGATGTCCTCCTTCCGTTTCCGGATTTAAGAGGTCGCTTTTATAGAGTACTAAACCTTTCTTGTCGGTGTGCATGCAAAGAGGACAGTGTGCAGTATGTAGTCGTACTATAGGATCAGATCCCTGTTTAATGAGTTTTTAACATATTTGATGAACAAAGTGAGAAAATGAGTATGCCCAATAACCTTACGAAGTTTGTAGATCACATAACCATAAAATTCAGGATGTGAAATACCGTGTCGCAGGAGCGCCTTGAGATTACATTTGTATTTGCCAATAAATGAGTTTTCGATAGTAAAATTTAGAAGTCTTCATACAGCCGTACTTCATTCTCAGTGTTGTTATACCTTCTGATCCTTCGAGATCATGAATTTCAGTACTTCTTGTTCTGAAAATTGAATACCGCTTAAGCCGGTGCTAGGGGGCGTGAGCAGTGTTGCACTTTCAATTACTGTTCATGAACACTCAATAAAACCAAGTCTGCAATTTTCTCTTTTTGTATTGCAATTTTTGCTCTCGGGGGATCACCTCCCTTCAGAATTTATAATATTCACAACAGCAGGTGTTAAGTGTTTGTGTGGCGGCCGTAAAACGTCGCCCAGTACTTCATTCTCAGTGTTGTTATACCTTCTGATCCTTCGAGATCATGAATTTCAGTACTTCTTGTTCTGAAAAATGAATACCGCTTAAGCCGGTGCTAGGGGGCGTGAGCAGTGTTGCACTTTCAATTACTTTTCATGAACAGACTCAATAAAACTGAGTCTGCAATTTTCTCTTTTTGTGTTGCAATTTTTGCTCTCGGGCGATCACCTCCCTTCAGATTTTATATTTATGATGTCATTCAATTTTCATGTTTCTTTTAAAGTACTAGAGCTCCGGTAGATAACGCAATGTCTGCACAAATGTCTGGATATATGGATCTGAGTGAAGCCTCGAGAGATGTCAGTAATCAGTATGAAGACCTAGAAATGGAAAGAAGAGGTAACAAACAACTTTACAAAGCAAATTTGGACACATTGATTATATGACATGCCAAGTCATAGCTACACTTAACAACTTTTCTAACTCCACACTTATATTTCGGTCCATAACTCGGACAATTTTTCACATAAAATGAAGCAACAAAAGGGAAATTATCGAATCGTCATATAATTACATTAGACATTTCAAACAACACCAATGTCACTTATTGCAATAGATTGATAACGTCTGTAAAAACATCATCCCGTTATCAAAATTCGCAAAATGCTGGTTTCAAGAATGGGTATGTCCGCCATATGCTTCACCTACAGCCATGCACTTTGAACGCATTGAAATGATAAAATTGAAAATAAAAATGTCTGTAGAATAGCATCCCATGCGTTGAGCAAAGCATTTTCAAGTTCCGGAAATGTCTTTGGTGGTTGGAGAAACTGTCGGATTCTACGCTCCAATCCGTCCTATAAATGCTCGATGCGACTAATATCGGGAGATTTAGCACACCGTGGTAGCATTTTGATGTTGTTAGCTTCAAGTAGATATTTGAACAGAGAAAACACCTAAACGCTAACTTGTCGATGGGAGTGTCCGCTTTAAAGCATACCAGCCTCTCAATATTGGTCATGCTACGCATATATTAGCACTCTGAGGTAAATCCCTATGTTTTCCTGCTGTGGCAAATGTTCCTAACATTTTGTCGGTTTCATTACAATTTGGTTGGTACATGTGCATAACAGCGCAAAAAACATGAAATGCACGTGCATCTCGAATTCAATACTTCTTGTCGGATTCGAACGATAATTTCCCAACACCTGTATAGGTGAGTTGGTGCATTAACAGGAGATGGAATTTCATTTATATATCTTGTGATAGTAAAAAGTTATTTAACAACAAAAATGTAGAGTTAGGAAAGTTGTCAAGTATATAATAGACTGCTATAATATGCTCAAAATGACTCAAGGTAGAGAACATTTGGTGGCTAAGGTTTATGTAATGTTTTGGTTTTGTCTCGGTGTTGCAAGAAAATGGTGATGTTAACTTGTTTGTGTTGCAGTTTAGAAGAAGATTGGAAGACTATGACACGAACTAACATAATGATGTAAATAATTTCTGTAGGTGCGATATGCATTATAATATTAAAGACATGCCTGAGCATGCCTTTTAAATTAAAGAAAGAGTTTAACACGATTTAGATGTTCATGTCATGAAATAAACTGGAGATTGAGAGACATTTTGGTATCAATAGAGAGTACAGAACTCGTTGTGTATGCTCTGTAAATATCAAGACGATCTTATTCGAAGATGAGTACCATTGTTTCTTTCAATTTTGTAGATAGAACGATTTACGTCAAGAGCTCTTGTTCAGATGGCACAGTGGTGGTACTGGTACTTATAATTTGTTAAAAAGCGATAATTATTTCACGATTAAAAATATTGCTAAATTTGATTCAGCTATTTTAGAACAAAAGACAAAAAAGGAAAAGAATATGCCTTAACTACAATTTACAGATAGACATGTTGTATGAAATACGCCACTCTGTGATTTTTTATGTATAATTATGTAGTTTTGGTGGTTGGTGATTTTTATTTACAAATAAAATTATCTTATATAGTGGTTTGATCGAAACTGGCCATATTAATTGTAATTGTTGACAAATGACAACAGCAATATCCAACAACTCGCATTGGCACTTTGTGCTACATGAGATGAAAAGATGTAAAGCTTATTTTGTACGTTATGGGAATGCTATATACCGTCAGGTAATTGGTATTCCCATGGGTACGAATTGTGCACCACTTGTCGCAGATTTGTTTTTGTACTGCTATGAGAGAGATTTCATGTTGAGTTTGAATCCTCAAACACAAGAAGATGTTATAAAAGCCTTCAATGAAACTTGTCGATATTTGGATGATATTTTTAACTTAGATAACCCTTTCTTTGATGCTCTGATTCCTACAATTTATCCTAAAGAACTCAAATTGAATAAAGCTAACCCGTCCGACAATTATGCAGCGTTTCTTGACCTAGACCTTAAAATTAATAATGGAATGATTTCTTCTAAAATATATGACAAAAGAGATGATTTTGATTTTAATATTGTAAATTTTCCTCATCTTGACGGGGATGTTCCCCGTGCTCCATCTTACGGGGTTTATATATCTCAACTTATTCGTTTTGCTAGAGCTTGTTCATCTATTGACGATTTTAACAGTCGAAATCTCATTTTAACTGATAAACTGCTTAAACAAGGATATAGATACCATAAACTAAGAAAAACTTTCTCTAAATTTTACTATCGAAATCTCTCGCTTATTGGCAAGTACAAATGTAATCTCAAGGTACTTTTGCGACACGGTATTTCACATCCGGAATTTTATGGTGATGTGATTTACAAACTTCGTAAAATTATTGGACATACCCATTTTCTCACTTTGTTCATCAAATATATAAAACAATTCATTAAAAAGGGATATGATCCTGTATTACTACAACATACTGCATGTTTGGTTGTGAACCCTTTTACAGTTGGCAATCACGCTGGCCTCTTTGCATGTACGCCGACAAGAAAGGTTTAGTACTCTATGAAGGCGACCTCTTAAATCCAGAAATGGAAGGAGAACGTCGGATATCTGTACTATTTCATTTTTGTCGTACCCTTTATTACTTTTCTACAGTTACTCTGTTTGCAGCTCAATCATTGAGTACAATAGCGATAGGTGGATACAGTATTTTCAATAAAATGTTTTTTTGTTATACATGCACTTTACCACTGTATTTGCTGTCGCGGTTGTTGTAGATTAGTCGGAGAGGGGATACGTTTATTTACACTGTTTGTCTTTTAGGATGGGGATGGAATAAGGGTGAGGTTGGGCGCCCATAAACCGGTTTAAACCCCCGGTGACTTTTGTCACTGACCGTTCCAAGGCGGTACTTCCATCTTCCTCCTATTGTATGTTTGTTTTGTCTTTGTGCGTCTCTTGTTGTTTTTTCTACCTATGTACATTTGCTGTTTCCTTGTGTTGCTGTTCGGGCGAGTGTTTGTTCTGTATGTGGTGTTTCCTGCATGACTCATTTTTGTACTTTTGGTCTTTTCTGGTTTCACCTAATACATGTTATTTGATTACGGAAATACATGTAGAACCTATCATAAGCAGCCATTCATTGATTGAACATATGAGTCTTAAAAAGCAGATGGTTAGTTTAAACATATTTTATTTCCATTCTATACATATATTGGAAATGGGGTTGGGTCACAAGTTCTGACAACGTTAGTTTCGACCCTCCCCCTAGCAGATGGTTGCTTCAAGCAGGGCAACAAGCTCCTATTAGGAGTTTTCAGTCTAACTTTTCAAACCCATAATTAGACCTGTTTAGATGGCCGCATAAGCAGATTCTGCAGTATATGCATTATTTTGTTTAGGGGAAATGAACTGAATGCATATTACATTAGCGCTTGTTTTAATTCTTTTACAGACTACTCCGGTGAATCACGGATTACAGATGAAACTATGAATTCAAATTTCTACCAGAATGTCTAAGTACCGGGGAGGATATACAATTAGAACTATAATACTGGCGCAAGATGATATCCATGTACATAATGTGTATATGGATTTAAGGAACTTTCGCTATCACTCTTTCTCGCTACCAATACTGTTCCCCTCCTTGGCAGTTTCGTTTCAGGCGATCGTTACCTAATGAGAAGTCATTTCGCCACCCAGTATTTTCAATACCCACCTTTAAGTAACTAAAAAATGAGGAAATTTTCGCCAAAGTTATTTCGTATGATAATTATGGAATGTTCAGAAGCAGATATATGAGCTCTTGTGAGAACATATGAATCACATAAGGAGTTAGTCTGTGTCTCATTAGGAGTCAAACAGTTTGCTATTCTGACTGTGTATTTGGGACATATATAAAACAAACTAAGGTGGAAGTAAATAAAGTAGACGATATGGTTTGCTAACGAGAGTTATTCAGCTGGCAAATAAATCTATATTACCTATTTGAATTCGTGATAAAAGTATCATAATCGGTTGGATTTTGATGGGATGGCGAGTTTTTTCCTGATGGGGATTCAAACATTTTAATACTCTGTCTGTATTGTATGGACAAATGGGAAAATAACTTTAAGAACTGTTACAGACGGCAATATTCAGCATGTAAATACATGTAGTTTTATATCAGTTCTTAATTATAAAAAGCACGAATCCGTAATTGCATTTGCTGAATTTTTAATCCAAGTTGGAATACGGGTTATCCGATATCGAACCACCATCAAACTATTCAATCGTGACGTGCTGGTTGCAGTTCTTAAAGGAAATTCTAGATTAATAAAGAGTAAAAAATGTTGCTCAGCTTATCGTATGAGGTCATTCTATTTTGACACTGAACGTATACACATGTATAACTATAACTATATAATTTGCACAATATGTAGAAATCATCCGCAGTACGCATTTTGAAGATCTGAGACTGAAGTTGATTAATCCATATTACAACAATAGTTTCATTTGAATACAAACATTTTGCAATATGACCATTAACATATTATCGAGACTTGTTCAAAAACAACACCAGAGTCAAAGAATTACCTCCACAGGACGGGTGCACGCTTAAACTTCAACGTTCTACCTAACCTTTTGCACGGTACCATCAAATACTTGATACGTGCAAATATTTTGGATGCAGATGTATAGTTCGTATTTGGAAAAACACTCCAAAGTAAATGCAAATGAATAAATGTTAATCTAAACTGGGTAAAGGTGAAATTTTACCGCATGCGATCATACTGAATACATATCGCATTTATCAAATATTATGTAATATTTAGAACAATTCATAAATTGCCAAGATCATCATCATCATCATCGTCTTATCAACAATGGCATTGTCAGAATAGTAGGCTTTATTTGTTTTTATTACTACTTATTATCATTTATTATAATAAATCAATACCATATACGAGAGTTGTTCATTGTTGAATTATTAATTACTTAAATTGAAAAATAGCCGCGTATAACGAACATAATGTTACAGTTTACATAAAGTATAACATAAGAACAGGAAATCATGTGTGATTTGATAATCAATTCAACGACAGATCACAGGTGCTAGGCGCGTGGCCATTTTACAAATACTACTTATAAATACCTTCAAATACCTGAATATCTTTTTAAAGATATTTCTAGATTTAAATGTCGTTGTAGATATGTTTGGTTTGCTTTTCCTATCATTTACATTATGACGTCACTTGTTTCAGTTTATTTTGAATATTATTTAGTCTTAGTCTTGGATTCGTTCCTCATGTTATGGGTGTGTCTGGAGGGGAAATTTACTTTACATTTTGACAGGGTGAAGGTGGGATAAGTGTATGGTTTGGGTGCCCGCAAACCTGATTTAAGCCCTCAGTAGCACTTCTTGGCTACTGACCGTTGCAAGGCGGTACTTTCCAATGGTCTACTTTGTTTTATATGGTAAATGTTTTATATATAAATGTAGTTTGTGTGCGTTCGTCATGTTTTGTCTTGTAATTGTGCTGTATGATGATGTTTGGATGTCGTGCCCTTTTGTTCATGGCGCTCACTGTCAGACTGATTGTCCCACTTTAAACCGTTTTGAGAGTTGTGCACAATAGAACTATTCCTCGAACAGTTATATTGAAATACTTTTGCTCATATTCGTCAGTGAAGTTGGTTACAAATACAAACAATTTCGATCAAGGTGAGACACTTGACATTTTGACATCTTGTCAGAATGCAATCAGTTTGACAAAATGAACGAACTTTTGAAACGGAATGGATGACATTTCTAATTAAAAAGTCACCAACAGCGGATCATCTCTCCATGATCACTTGAGATATGGAGGCGCCTGTGGATATTTATGTACATGTAACATCTTCATGCTACATTAAGCTACCGCTCGTCTAAGAAACCAATAAAACTCATTAGTTGCCTTCCCGTCTCAACAAGATACTATCCAAACATACAATCATGCAGAACCCCAAATTACCGTATAACATTTCTGTATGTTTAACTATAAGGTTCATAAAACAAATTCTAAATCTGCCATGCTTTTCCTAAAAGATAACACCAACAATTATTAATAAAATAATTGCGCAACTAGAGAATTAGTACTTGTCAGTTTACTCGGCGTTATATACACGCTAAAGGTGTGTGTCACTCTGTGTACAATTACTGAACGCGTAACTGATATATGTATATTTACAGAGACGCTGCGCAAGGAGAGTAATGAAAAAAGAGTAAAGTCAAGCAGGAAATGACATACAAAACGGAACCACCACCAACACACCAATAGAAAGCAAGTAGCACATATACACAACCACAGACATACACACGCACGCACACGCACGCACACACAAACACATGAGATGAAAATTTTAAACATGAATAAACGCCCAAGTACTAAGACACCAAACAAACATGAGCAAACGCACAAGTACAAAGACAACAAACAAACATAAGAGCAAGGGTGACAAAGAGAATACCGCCTTGGAACGGTCAGTGGCAAAACCACCACTGGGGGTTTGCTTCGGTTCACGGACAGCATAACCTCACACTTATCTCAAAGTTCCCTTCGCTTAACAAACAGTGTAGATAAAGGTGTCCCCGCCAGACTTCCCACAACATAGAAGACGGTAAACACAGGACAATATGTAAAACATAGTATGACAACAACTGTGAAAGTCCGTCAAATGTGTACTCAACGACCTTGCTGAAGTCCGAGGAACTGCATGGAAGGGAGCCGTTAAGGGCACGACAGAGAAAAGGCAATACATGAGTCTGGTAAGCTCATAACGTTTCAGGATTTAATATTATACCATCATAGATTACTACCCTCGGTCTGTCATCAGGCATACAAAGAGGGAAGCGTTTCTACCGACTGTAAAGGGGTCAATAACCAAACATGATAACAATATAATGAGGTCATAGCCTTTCTTCCTAAACGTTTTATGCGTTCAATAAACAAATCATGAAAACTGGATATGACCCCTAACTTTCCAAAGATTGTAGATAACATCACCATAGAATTACGGGTGAGAAATACCTTGTTGCAGTAACGCCCGTAGATTGCAATATATTTACTAATGAGAGGTAAATTTCGATAACAAAATTTAGAAAAAGCTTTCCGGATTTTATGATATCTGTAACCTTGCTTAATAAGGAGTGTATCAGTTATAATTAATTACGACTATTAAAATCTTCTAGCAAATAACAGTCTCGGGCAAAGCGAATAAGTTGAGAAATGTAAACCCCATAAGATATGTCATATGAAGGAGACGGCAAGTTTCTTCTATGGTGATTTCCCTCTAGTGGTTTATAATTTGATATATTTGGGTTTAGCAAATATGTTAAATATCTGTCTGTCTGTAACATCTCTAAATCAAGTTCTGCTTGTTGGATCCTTCTCAAATTACACCATAATATTTATCTGGACATGCTACAGTAGCATGGGCGTGTCCCGGTAAGTATATCCAAGGTCAATGTCACACAATTGCACTTAAAATTTGCGTTTAGCATTTGCGTTAAATGTTAATTTATGCTGGAACAACTTTTGTAACTATTACGAGCTTCATCTGTAGGCGAGAGTACATAATTATGTGAAGAATGACCCTTTTTTTAACTTAGAATATTTTGGTTAAGGTTTTTCGTTAAAGTCTACTTATTTACTTAACTCTTTGAGATAAAGCTTTGAAACTTGGAACACTTGTTCATCGTCACATGCGTAATCTGCAGTCAAGAGTAAATGACAGAATTATGCCCCATTTTAATCTAGAATGTTTTTGTTACGGTTATTTCTTTAAAAGTCCACTTATTTACATAAACATTTGAGATAAAACCTTGAAACTTGAAACACTTGTCTACTATCAAAAGCTTAATTTGTTTTGGGAAAAGGAGGCATATAGAATGTTACTGTCTGTCTGTCTGAAACATCTCTAACTCAAGTTCTGCTTGGTGGATCCTTCTCAAATTTCACCACAATGTTTATCTGGGCATGCTACAGTAGCATGAGTGTGTCCCAGTATGTATATCTAAGGTCAATGTCACAGAATTGGTCGTTTAGTTTATGTTGAGCATGGCCTTGACGGGCGTATATTGTGCCCACTGGCACTCTTGTTTTATACCCAACATTACATTGAACACACACTCTCTCTCTCTTTCTCTCTCTATCTATCTATCTCTCTCCCTGTCTCTCTCTCTTGTTCATTTCTGCAATTAGCTCAAATGTAATACACGAGATGAACTCAGAAAACATTAACAAACACACAAGTTCTCTTGAGATAAACGTTCCAAACATGAACAAAAGCACAAGTACAAAGACACCAGACAAACAAAAGTAAGGGGTGGCAAAAAGAGTACCGCTTTGGAACGGTCAGTGGCAAAATCACCACTGAGGGTTTAACCGGTTTATGGACGTCTCTCGTGCATAATTTATATCTTTCATCTCTTCCGTATTTGTATAAGTGATACTGAAAATTATGTTTCTATAATTCCGATTGAACCTCACTTTTCAAAAATAATGATGGCCTTGTTTGATTCGGATCTTCCTTAAATGTTTTGTCATCTAATGAAACTTAAGTAATGAATTACCTGATTCTCTCATACAGTAGGAAAACTTATTTGTTACCGCTTTAGCGAACTGGAATTTCAAGTTGTGATCTTTGCAATCAGTTTTGATCTGATGAGACGCCGAGTAACTGGATGTCTTATAAAGGATCCAATTTGTTTGACACTCTGATGGAAAAGTAGTAAAGTCAAGCAGGCAAAGCCACATGCAAGACGCAACCACCACCAAAACACCGATAGACAGCATCACACACACACACAACCACACACCCAAACGCGCGCACACACACACACACACACACGAAATGAACACAGAAAACACCAAAAGACCCACAAGAACCAGGGACAAACGTTCCACACACGAACAAACCACAAGCACAAAGACGCAAGGCAAACAAAAGGAAGGGTGGCAAAGAGAGTACCGCCTTGGCACGGTCAGTAGCAAAAACACCACTGGGGGTTTAAACCGGTTTACGGACGTCCTAACCTCACTCTTCTCTCAAAGTCACCCTAGCTTTACAAATATTGTAAATAAAGGTATCCCCGCTGGACTTACCCACAACATAGACGACGGTGAACACAGGACAACATGTAAAACATAGCATAATAACTGTGACAATCCGTCAAATATGTACTCAATGACTTTGCTGAAGTCAGAGCACCTGCAGGTAAGCCGTTAAGGGCACGACAGGGAAAAAGTAATACATGAGTCTGGTAAGCTCATCCTGTATCCAAGTTTAAGAGTATACCATCATAGAGTACTACCCTCGGCCTGTCATCGCGCAAGCAAAGAGGGAAGCGTAGCTACCGACTGTAAAAGGGTCGATAACCAAACATGCAGTGCGTTGCAATATAATAGGATCATAACCTTTCTTTTTAAATGTTTTAATGCGTTTTATAAACAAATCATGAAAATGGATATGACCCCGAATTTTCCTAAGTTTGTAGATAACATCCCCATAAAATTCTGGTTGAGAAATGCCTTGTCGCAGTAACGTCCGTAGATTGCAATTATATTTACTAATGAGAGGTAAATTTCGATAATAAAATTTAGAAAAAGTTTTCCGAAGTTTGTGATATCTGTAACCTTGCTTAAGAAGTTTATCAGTTATAACTAAATTACGTCTGTTAAAATCTTCAAGCAAAGAACAGGCTCTGGCAAACCTAATAAGTTGAGAAATAGAAACCCCATAAGATGTAGAACGTGGCACATCCCCATCTAGAAAAGGATAATTAACAATTTTAAAATTAAAATCTTCTCTTTTATCGTATACTTTGGACGAAACTTTATCATTTGTAATTGAAAGATTCAAATCTAAAAATGAAGCATTAATGTCAGATTGATTAGCTTTGTTTAAAGACAGTTCTTTTGGGTAAATTGAAGAAACCATAGTATCAAAATAAGGATTATCTAAATTCAAAATATCGTCTAAATACCTTGAAGTTTTATTAAAAGCATTAACAATATCGGTCTGTGTATCAGGTTTTAAGCTAAACATAAAATCTCTCTCGTAGCAATACAAAAACAAATCTGCAACAAGAGGGGCACAATTTGTACCCATGGGTATACCAACAACTTGACGATATATGGTATCCCCATAACGCACAAATATATTATCTAAAGAAAGGTAAGAGATCTACAAACATCAAGGCAAGTCCACATTGTGTAATGTTCAACTTCTGAATTCGAAAAGAATGAACGTTGAACATTACAAGCAATGAACATTTTGTTTTCTCTGGCAAAGGTTTTTTCTATTAATTTAATAAGTTTATCCTTTATAAGATGGTGAGGTAGAGTAGTATAGAGTGTAGAGAAATCATAAGAGCCTATCAGTAAAGAAATGTTATACTGTTCATGTTCAAGTTTTGTTAAAACATCATTTGAATTTTTTATGGACCAAAAAACATTAATACCAGAATTTTCATATATTTTATCACAGTAGCGTTTTACATGTTCTTTGATCGTAGTAAGACAGGACGTCAAAAGTATAGATAATTTAGTAGTGGTACAACAGCAAGAGTTGGCAATAAAACGCGCCTTATAAGGTTTTTTATTGATAATGGATATGATGAATAGAATTTCCGGAAATGCGCACTTTGAAATGTGCAGCAGACCAAACTATTAGCAGACAAAAACGTATTAGTTACCGAAACTATGGGGCTGTCCGATGATCAAGTTGTAACGCGCTAAACTACTAAGTCAGGGGTTGTTGGTTCGATTTCCCGCTACAAAATATTTTCGGATGAGACTTTAAACCGAGGTTCGCGTCTCCGTATAACCTTTCAGTGTTGTTGGGACGTTAAACCCAACTCAAACAAACAAGGTATCGAAAATGTTAATGATGACGACCCCTTTACTAAAACGCATGGCTCTGTTTCGCTTCACCATGTCGTCTAACCTATACTTGGTTGCTCTTACAGTTACAGTCAAAGAGTGTCAGCTTGTCGGTCTTTCATGTGTTGTTTTTTATGTTTGTCAAAACCGCCGATTTTGCAGGTGCATTGCAGACCAAGATGTCAACGGTTCTGTTACTTTAGATGTCCGCCGATTGACTTAACCAAGTCGTTCACTTCATACTGACACTGACGAACCAGTCGTAATGCTATCCCTTAAATCTTGATCGCCAAGGAGGGAAGCCATTTCTGCCTTCCACACCGCAACTCCTAGGCTCTACTGACCAGTGGTTTACGTGTTCAAACAGCCTGTATCGGGATAAGACGCCGTATAAAATCGGTGTCTCATCCGGATTAAAGCTGTTTTACACTCATTCAGCAATGTCTATGAGAAATCAAACCAGTTTGTAACGCTTTAAACATTAAGCAGACGAGAGTCTGAGCATGCGTAGATTTTGATGGAATGCTAACCCTTCGCTTGCTATTCGCGTCAATATACCTACCTGTAAATAGTGAAGACCCAGATGAGACAGCTCCTGTAGGAGCTGTCTCATCAGGGTCTGTTCTATTTACAAGTTGATTGCGCAACCAGTGCACTCCACAGCAGTGATTGCACAGAGAAATATTTGTACACAGTGAAGATATATGTAATTATACAATAGGGCATGGGTAGATTTTGATGCGAAGAGTTACCTAGAGCAGTCACTGATGAGACAAAAATGCCCCTTACCCACAGTGATATATAAATAAAGCTTTTTCACATTAAGAACAGATTTACATGTCAGCAACAATGCATATTGGATCAAAAGGGCCATAAGTCTGCATTTACAATTCTGATCCATTCAAAAGTACAGCCTGCACATGTACACTCGATAGTGACTATGTGTATGATGTTTCATTCAAATATTTTTAGAATTGTATAAATTC
The DNA here is from genome assembly GCA_963576725.1 of Azorinus chamasolen. Taxonomy (NCBI): domain Eukaryota; kingdom Metazoa; phylum Mollusca; class Bivalvia; order Cardiida; family Solecurtidae; genus Azorinus; species Azorinus chamasolen. The sequence continues at coordinate 35,280,171 of OY755237.1, read as the reverse complement.
TGAAAGGGGGTGATCCCCCGAGAGCAAAAATTGCAACACTAAAAGAGAAAATTGCAGACTCGGTTTTATTGAGTCTGTTCATGAACAGTAATTGAAAATGCAACACTGTTCACGCCCCCTAGCACCGGCTTAAGCGGTATTCAATTTTCAGAACAAGAAGTACTAAAAATCTCGCTGCACAAAACTGTTTTCTCATTTTTTTCCTTTTCTAAGGGTTTTAACTCTGCAATGACGAATTTGACATTGGCAAAGGTATGTCTTTCAAAGAACATTTAAAGATTATAATGTGAACAAACGTTCACTGAAATACATTAAAACTGTATAATTAATCCATGCAACAATATTATGCGGATAGACCAACTAATTGACCGACCAACCGACTGACCTACAGACCGATCAATCGACCGATAAGTTGAATTCAGTGTACCCGCAAAACAAAATGTTTTAGGTATAAGTTTAAAGGGGAGTAATTTATCTACGGGAGTACATATTCTACGTAAGGGTAGTCATAATAGTATGGATCTTTTGCCAGTGGGGTACTTACTCGTTCACGAATAAGTACCCCTTTAGCCGTAGAAAATGGAATGGGTGTACAAAATCTACGGGAGTACAAATTCGTCATTACACCGGACAAAAACGGATTAATAACATATAACAAAAAATGGGAGTATTGAAAGCAATGCCATTGACCCCTACCGGCTGAATTTTAATTCCAACTGCTGTAATCCCATGACAAATAAATGTATCGTAACAAAATTCAAACTTGATCTGTAACTCATTTTAATAAAGCTAAATACCAAATATCACTTCAATATCTGCTAGGGTTTAGAAAACCAAATCTGAAAAGCCTAACATTTCCTGAAATGTCCAACTGCTGTAATTCCGTGAAAAATCAAAGGAGCGTAACAAAATTCAAACTTGATCATAAAGCTACATACCAAATGATTACTTCAATAGCTGCAACGGTTTAGAAAAAAATCTCCGGAAAACCTGAAACTTCAAGAAAATTTCTAATTGGAAAAGTAGTAAAGTCAAGCAGGCAAAGCCATATGCAAGACGCAACCACTACCAAAACACCGATAGACAGCATGACACACACACACACACACACAACCACACACCCAAACGCACACACACACACACACACGAAATGAACACAGAAAACACCAAAACACACACAAGAACCAGGGACAAACGTTCCACAACATGAACAAACCACAAGCACAAAGACGCAAGGCAAACAAAAGGAAGGGTGACAAAGAGAGCACCGCCTTGACACGGTCAGCAGCAAAAACACCACTGGGGGTTTAAACCGGTTTACGGACGTCCTAACCTCACACTTCTCTCAAAGTCACCCTAGCTTTACAAATATTGTAAATAAAGGTATCCCCGCTGGACTTACCCACAACATAGACGACGGTGAACACAGGACAACATGTAAAACATAGCATAATAACTGTGACAATCCGTCAAATATGTACTCAATGACTTTGCTGAAGTCAGAGCACCTGCAGGTAAGCCGTTAAGGGCACGACAGGGAAAAAGTAATACATGAGTCTGGTAAGCTCCTCCTGTATCCAAGTTTAAGAGTATACCATCATAGAGTACTACCCTCGGCCTGTCATCGCGCAAGCAAAGAGGGAAGCGTAGCTACCGACTGTAAAAGGGTTGATAACCAAACATGCAGTGTGTTGCAATATAATAGGATCATAACCTTTCTTTTTAAATGTTTTAATGCGTTTTATAAACAAATCATGAAAATGGATATGACCCCGAATTTTCCTAAATCAAACTGCTGTAATTCCGTGAAATATCTTGTATTGTAAAAACATTCAAACTTGATCTGTAACACATGATAATAAAGCTATAAACCAAATATCACATCAATATAAGCAAGGGTTTAGAAAAACAAGAGAGTCATGATGCCCTAACTCACTCACCTTGTTACTACTGATTTATGTATACAATGAATGTATGTAACCTGGGGCGTGGCCATTTGTTTTGCCAGGGTGTCATAATTTGAACAATCTTTGAAGAGAACTATTAAAGGATGCTACATACCAAATATCAAAGGCCTGTACCTTACAGTTTCAGGGAAGATTTTTAAAGATTTTCCTATCAAAAACTGATATGCCCCCGGGAGGGGCCATGTTTTGTCCAAGGGTCATAATTTGAACAACCTCGGTAGAGGACCATTATGTCATGCTACATACTAAATATCAAAGATCTCGGCCTTTCAGGTTATGAGAAGAAGCTTTTTAAAGACTCTCCTATGAAAAACTGATCTTCCCTGGGACGGGGCCTTTTTCGACCCAGGGTTCGTAATTTGAACAATCTTTGTAGAGGACCATTAGATAATGATACATGAAAAAGTATTACGGTCAAGCAGGCAAAGCCAAATACAAGACGCCAACACCACCAAATAATCGATCGATAGCATGTCACACATACAACTGCATACCCAAACACACACATACACGAGATGAACACAAAATACCTTAACAAACACACAGGTACTAGAGACAAACATGAACAAAATCACAAGTACAAAGACACAAGACAACAAGAGGACCACAATGGCCCTGAAGCGCTCACCAGACTATATGTTTCTACTGAAAACTGGGACAGAGCAGGGCAAATTTGACCCCAGGGGCACAATTTATATAACTTTTTGCTAGAGCTTGTTCATCTATTGACGATTTTAACAGTCGAAATCTCATTTTAACTGAAAAACTGCTTAAACAAGGATATAGATACCATAAACTAAGAAAAACTTTCTCTAAATTTTACTATCGAAATCTCTCGCTTATTGGCAAGTACAAATGTAATCTCAAGGTACTTTTGCGACACGGTATTTCACATCCTGAGTTTTATGGTGATGTGATTTACAAACTTCGTAGAATTATTGGACATACCCATTTTCTCACTTTGTTCATCAAATATATAAAACAATTCATTAAAAAGGGATATGATCCTGTATTATTACAACATACTGCATGTTTGGTTGTGAACCCTTTTACAGTTGGCAATCACGCTGGCCTCTTTGCATGTACGCCGACAAGAAAGGTTTAGTACTCTATGAAGGCGACCTCTTAAATCCAGAAATGGAAGGAGAACGTCGGATATCTGTACTATTTCATTTTTGTCGTACCCTTTATTACTTTTCTACAGTTACTCTGTTTGCAGCTCAATCATTGAGTACACTAGCGATAGGTGGATACAGTATGTTCAATTAAATGTTTTTTGTTATACATGCACTTTACCACTGTATTTGCTGTCGCGGTTGTTGTAGATTAGTCGGAGAGGGGATACGTTTATTTACACTGTTTGTCTTTTAGGATGGGGATGGAATAAGGGTGAGGTTGGGCGCCCATAAACCGGTTTAAACCCCCGGTGACTTTTGTCACTGACCGTTCCAAGGCGGTACTTCCATCTTCCTCCTATTGAATGTTTGTTTTGTCTTTGTGCGTCTCTTGTTGTTTTTTCTACCCATGTACATTTGCTGTTTCCTTGTGTTGCTGTTCGGGCGAGTGTTTGTTCTGTATGTGGTATTTCCTGCATGACTCATTTTTGTACTTTTATTATCACAACAGTGTTGCTTGTGCCGTGTGGTGGCCGTAAAAAGTCTCCCCGTACACGTAATCGATGTTGTTATCATTCTCTTGCAGGATATGCAAGTAACATACACAACTCTCATTCGCCTCTTACATCATCATAAGTATGTCATGCACCTCGTGGTAGGTGTTGTGTTCACCAACAATTTGATGCACTTGGTAGCTACACTTATGTAATTGACGTGTTGTTGAACACAATACAGGTGCCCCTCTATCACTTTCCAATATGAATAAAGTTAAAATACCTCGAATAGAACTAAAAGCTTTAAATATGCAATCTGTGTCGTCTGTACAAGTACCCAGAAATATTTCTAATTTCTCTTCCCTTCAACCTTTTGTTCGTTTAAAACAACTTAATCTTCAGTCGGCTTCATCTTTTCACATACCATCTCTTTCTATTTATAAATGTTTTTTCAATGGACCAAGAGTTGTACTTTCACCTTTAAAATCTGTTATCCAAAATGTTTCTTCTATTCGTAAACGGTCCTTATGCAGACGACACAGAGTGTATCCAATTATCCAAAAGTGCTTTGCTAAGAGGTGCATATGTTGTAGTAACATTTCTTGTAATTCCACTATAAAATCTACAGTTAATGGTAGAACATTTAATGTCAAGATAAACTCAGACGTTGATTGTACTACTACTAACGTTATTTATGTTTTAACTTGAAACGCGCCTAGTTGCGGTATACAGTACGTAGGACAAACAGGACGTGCTTTGAAAACTCGATTTCGTGAGCATGCATATCAGTGTCGAAATCGTAAACTAAACAATTTTTTATACCAACACTTTCGGAAATCTGGCCATTCTTTTAAAGATGTTTTAGTACAAATTGTTGAGCATATAACATACGATAAGGAGGCGACTAGTAGCTTTAAATCGAAAGCTAGATTTATATCTGAATTAAATTGGATCAAAAAATTGCAAACACCTTTTCCTTTAGGACTGAATGATAATATTTACCAGACTGGAAATATTTCAAAAGAACCAGATATAGATATTTTTTCAATTTTTTCTATTAGAAAACGCAAATCTCGATCGCATGGCATTCGCAAGAATGGTAATATTAAACGAAAATCTCGTTTGAAATTGACTCTTCTTGATCTACATACTTTACGCCTAATTTCGGGTAAACATGCCATGCTTTCTAGACTTTCCTCCTTATCTATATGTTCATTAAAAGAAATTGACGAGCAAGCCGATAAAATTATTTTTCGATCAGATCCTCTCATAGGAACTGCTAGTTTGATACAAGGCTTTACTCTACATGTTCTCAGACCGCACATCGACAAATTATCTGAACACCAAAGATTCTTCTTGAAAATTCCTTTTATTAATAAAGGTATTGATTTTATTGACCTACAAAGTATTTTTAGAGACAAAAATGTAATTGACACTATTCCTAAATACTTTAAAAATACAGAACCACCTATCATCTGCTACAAATATAATAAACCCATCAGAAATACAATTTTCAACTACAATAAAATTGTGGCCGACCTTAATATTAATGATAATATTCCTGATAATTGAGATTGCGCCACCTCAAAATTTTGCTATTCTCCGGCTGGTCATGTGATTACTGGTAATTTTGAGATAATTAAAGATAAACGTCTACGATCTCTTTTGAATAAAGGTCCCAAATATAGAATACCATCCTTGATAGATTTTAACTCTTGTCGAGTTCAGATTGCGGAGGCTTTACAAAATTTTAGTATTAAATGGTGTCGAAGAGAACATGTTGAGTCTACTGCCCTTTCTTGTTGGAACAAACTAATTTTTGATATAATTGATAAACGCATTTCCTTTTACAGCTCTAATAAACACCTTCTTCCACCTAAACCTAGAACTTCATTTAGACATCTTAAAAAGGGTTTACAGGATTTCCATTCAAAATACGTTTTTGTTCCTGCTGATAAGGCATCAAATAATGTGATTATTATTTGACGATTACATTATATCGATGTCTTGAAGCAGGAAATTACTAATACCAAGTCATACATTTCAGTTACCACTGACGAAAAGACCATCATTTCAGACCATGTCAAAAAGTGTGAACAATTTGGAACCGATATTAAAATTACACAACATAAACTTCCTACTATGTATTGGTTACCAAAACTACATAAAAAACCATATAAAGCGCGTTTCATTGCAAATTCTAGTTCATGTACAACTACTAAATTGTCTATACTTTTGACTTCTTGCTTAACGAAGGTAAAGGAACATTTAAAATTTTACTGTGATAAGACTTATGAAAATTCTGGAATAAATCTCTTCTGGTCTATTAAGAACTCTTCAGAAGTCTTAAACAAACTTAAGAACAAAAGGTATCTTGCATCCACTGTAAGCACGTACGATTTTTCTACTCTGTACACAACTCTTCCTCATGTTTTAATTAAGGATAAGCTTACTAACTTGATCCAGAAAGTATTTGCCCGAGAAAAAACATCATTCTTGGCATGTAATGCTGAAAAAGCTTTCTTTACTGACGAGCAAATGAAGTATTACACCAATTGGACTTGCTCAGAAGTTTGCGAAGCACTAACCTTTCTTTTGGACAACATATTTATACGTTATGGGAATGCTATATACCGTCAGGTAATTGGTATTCCCATGGGTACGAATTGTGCACCACTTGTCGCAGATTTGTTTTTGTACTGCTATGAGAGAGATTTCATGTTGAGTTTGAATCCTCAATCACAAGAAGATGTTATAAAAGCCTTCAATGATACTTGTCGATATTTGGATGATATTTTTAACTTAGATAACCCTTTCTTTAATGCTCTGATTCCTACAATTTATCCTAAAGAACTCAAATTGAATAAAGCTAACCCGTCCGACAATTATGCAGCGTTTCTTGACCTAGACCTTAAAATTAATAATGGAATGATTTCTTCTAAAATATATGACAAAAGAGATTATTTTGATTTTAATATTGTAAATTTTCCTCATCTTGACGGGGATGTTCCCCGTGCTCCATCTTACGGGGTTTATATATCTCAACTTATTCGTTTTGCTAGAGCTTGTTCATCTATTGACGATTTTAACAGTCGAAATCTCATTTTAACTGAAAAACTGCTTAAACAAGGATATAGATACCATAAACTAAGAAAAACTTTCTCTAAATTTTACTATCGAAATCTCTCGCTTATTGGCAAGTACAAATGTAATCTCAAGGTACTTTTGCGACACGGTATTTCACATCCTGAGTTTTATGGTGATGTGATTTACAAACTTCGTAGAATTATTGGACATACCCATTTTCTCACTTTGTTCATCAAATATATAAAACAATTCATTAAAAAGGGATATGATCCTGTATTATTACAACATACTGCATGTTTGGTTGTGAACCCTTTTACAGTTGGCAATCACGCTGGCCTCTTTGCATGTACGCCGACAAGAAAGGTTTAGTACTCTATGAAGGCGACCTCTTAAATCCAGAAATGGAAGGAGAACGTCGGATATCTGTACTATTTCATTTTTGTCGTACCCTTTATTACTTTTCTACAGTTACTCTGTTTGCAGCTCAATCATTGAGTACACTAGCGATAGGTGGATACAGTATGTTCAATTAAATGTTTTTTGTTATACATGCACTTTACCACTGTATTTGCTGTCGCGGTTGTTGTAGATTAGTCGGAGAGGGGATACGTTTATTTACACTGTTTGTCTTTTAGGATGGGGATGGAATAAGGGTGAGGTTGGGCGCCCATAAACCGGTTTAAACCCCCGGTGACTTTTGTCACTGACCGTTCCAAGGCGGTACTTCCATCTTCCTCCTATTGAATGTTTGTTTTGTCTTTGTGCGTCTCTTGTTGTTTTTTCTACCCATGTACATTTGCTGTTTCCTTGTGTTGCTGTTCGGGCGAGTGTTTGTTCTGTATGTGGTATTTCCTGCATGACTCATTTTTGTACTTTTTGTAGAGGACCTGAACATGATGCCATGTGTTAAATATGAAAGCTGAGATCCTTCCAGTTTCAGAGAAGATATTCAAAGTATCCACTATATGTTCCTATTGAAAAATGGCTACCCCTGTGGCGGGGCCAATTTTGACTCCAGGGGCATAATTTATATAGCTTTTGTAGAGGACCTGAACATGATTCTATGTGCAAATTATGAAACCTGAGAACCCTGTAGATTCAGAGGAGAAGATTTTCAAAGTGTTCAATATATGTTCCTATTGAAAACTGGCTACCTCTGGGGCAGGGCCAATTTTGACCCCAGAGGCATAATTTATATAACTTTTGTAGAGGACCCAAACATGATGATATATGCCAAATATGAAACCTGAGAACCTTCAAGTTTCAGAGAAGATTTTCAAAGTTTTCACTATATGTTTCTATTGAAAACTGGTACCCCTGGGCGAGGCCAATTTTGACCCCAGAGGCATAATTTATATAACTTTTGTAGAGTACCTGAACATGGTGCTATGTGCCAAATATGAAAGCTGAGAACCTTCAAGTTTCAGAGGAGAAGATTTTCAATGTTTTACTATATGCTTCTATAGGTAAAAAGGCACCCCTGGCACGGGACCAATTTTGACCCCAGGGGCAAAATTTATATAACTATTGTAGAGGACCTGAATATGATGCTACGTGCCAAATATATAAGCTGAGAACCTTCTAGTTTCAGAGGAGACGATTTTCAAAGTTTTCACTATATGTTTCTATTGAAAACTGGCCACCCCTGGGGCGGGCCAATTTGGGCCCCAGTGGCATATTTTATATAACTTTAGTAGAGGACCTGAACATGATGATATGTGCCAAATATGAAACCAGAGAACCTTCAAGTTTCAGAGGAGAAGATTTTTCAAAGTTTTCACTATATGTTTCTATTGAAAACTGGCCACCCCTGGGGCGGGGCCAATTTTGACCCTAGGGGCATAATTTATATAACTTTGTAGAATAGCTGAATATGATGCTATGTGCCAAATATGAAAGCTGAAAACCTTCCAGTTTCAGAGGAGATGAATTTCAAAGTTTTTACTATATGTTCCTATAGAAAACAATGTACCCCTGGGGCGGTGCCAATTTTGACCCCAGGGGCATAATTTATAAAGCTTTTGTAGAGGACCTAAAGATGATGTTATGTGCTAAAGATGAAGGCTGCGAACCCTGTATATTCAGAGGAGAAGGTTTTTAAAGGTTCAAATTGTTGATCACGGCGGACGACGAAATCAAGTGATCACAAAAGCTCACCCTGAGCACTTTGTGCTCTGGTGAGCTAACAAAAGTATACCAAATATCAGAGAAGATGTTAAAGTATTTTTTTGACGACGGACGCCAGAGACATTCCCCTCATAATACCTCATCCGGCACTTTGTCATCAATCTAGTATGGGTGATAACGCGTGAATGTACCGTTAAATATTTAGAATAGTCTATTTTTACTCCAGGTTTCAAAGTGCACTTCAAATCAAACGGGATGTCATCAATTACTTTTACTTAACTGAACAGAATGCACCCCTTCTTTCGAGTATTCATTTAACAGATAAATTGATAAATACAATTATCTTTCGGAAATAGACGAACAATTACATTCTTCTTAATTGGCATCACTGCATCGTTGGCGACTATAAGAGAGCCATGATAGCCCTTAATCGCTCACCTGGTTATAACAGACATTCATATAACCTGGGGCGGGCCATTTGTTGTCAAGGTGCATAATCTGAACAATCTTTGAAGAGAACCATTGAAGGATGATACATACCAAATATCAAAGGTGTAGGCCTTACAGTTTTGTAAATATTTTAAAGACTTTCCTATGAAAAACCGATAAGCCCTGGGAAGGGGTCACTTTTGGTCCGGTGTCATAATTTGAACAATCGTTGCATAGGACCATTAGATAATGCTACATACCAAATATCATAGGTTTAGGCCTCACGGTTTAGGAAAAGTTTTTCAAAGACTTTCCTATGAAAAACTAATATGCCATGGGACAGGGCCATTTTCAACCCAGGGGTCATAATTTGAATAATCTATGTAGAGGATCATTACATAATGCTACATACCAAATATCAAAGCTCTATGCCTTATAGTTTCAGAGAAGAAGATTTTAAAAGATTTTCATATGAAAGACTGATAAGCCCCAGGGCGGGTCCACTTTTGGCTCGGGTCATATAATTTGAACAATCTTGGTAGAAAACCATTAAATGATGCTACATAACAAAATTTATACCAAAGGTCTATACCTTAAAGTTTTGGAGAAGAAGATATTTAAAGAGTGTCCTGTGAAAAACTGATAAGCCCCGGGGCGGAGCCATTTTTGTCTGGGGTCATTTTTGGCCCGGGTGTCATAATTTAAACAATCTTAGTTAAAAACCATTTGATGATGTTAGACAACAAATATCAAAGGTCTTGCCCTTACAGTTTCAGAGAAGAAGATTTTTTAAAGATTTTCCTATGAAAAACTTATAAGCCCCGGGGCGGAGCCATTTTTGTATGTGGTTATTATTTAAACAATCTTTGTAGTGGACCATTAGATCATGCTAGATACCAAATATCAAAGCTCTAGGCTTTGTGGTTTCAGAGAAGATGTTTAAGTAAATTGTTAACGCCCGCACGACGCACACCCCACGTACGCACGACGCACGAGGACTGACGACGGACACAAGGTCATCCAAAGGTCGCCTTGGCACTTTGTGCCAGGTGAGCTAAAAACTGGGATACAAAGGTCCCTAACCCTAACCCTAACCCTAACCCTAAGGGTTAGGGTTAGGGATGCATTAGCCAAACATTGGAGAGGGACCATTTTGAGTTAACATCTCCATCGCTTTTTCGTACCATTAACTGATATTTTTGTGTTTGCGTTGCATGTGGGTATACTGCAGAAATGTAAACGAAGTTTGAATATAGTGAAAGTGTGCAATATTGAATATTGGTTAGTGTTTTGGACTCTAGGGACACCGATGCATGTATACTCTCTTCATTAAGTACACTTTAGCAAAAACATGATCACTCCAACATTGATTTATTGAATACTGCTTAAGCCGGTGCTAGGGGGCGTGAGCAGTGTTGCAGTTTTAATTACTACTCATGAACAGATTCAATAAAACCGAGTCTGCATTTTCTCTTTTCGCATTTTTACTTTTGCTTTCGAAGGATCACCCATTTTCAGAATTTTGGGCAGGACAGAGTTCAGCTCCCTGATCCAAGGGTAAAAGGTCGGGGGCATAGATAGTGTTTCACAAACACATCTTGTTTAATTGTGATATATGTCATGTAGATAACCCTGTTCTCTGAATTTCCTTCTCCTCGTGACTGCAGTAGCTATGTATTCAATAAACAAGTCCTTATACTTATTAAATTTGAAGGTCACGACACGAAAGCAAAACAGCAGGTGAAATATGATGATAACTTATGACACTGCTAGACTGTTATACAAACAATACACAATGCCCGTCTTGTAATAACCCCCCCCCCCCCCAACCTCAAACACACACAATTTAAAATGTTGTATAACTTTTCGATTATATGTTTTAAAAGCCTTTTTAACTCTTTGCTCTATGAATATACATGTATGTAATAAGGACAACATGAATATTAGATTATGTTTTTCGATGATATATTTACACAGGAAATTAACACAGGAAATTTTGGACAGACAGAAACTATGGAATCAGATCTATATTGTATCATAAGCAAACAGAGCTGACCCTGGTCAGACGGCTCCTACGAGGTCTGTCTGATCTAGATCTACTCTGTTTGCAAAGGCAGTAAAAGTCATATTTATGGGTTAAATGATTAAATAAAGACATTTTAATATTCATTAGCAGTCTGAAATATGGTTTCTGTTCAGTCGTGTATTTCTGTTGGTTTCTTAGGTTTAGGGTAAACTGATAATTCATCTGCATTTTTAAGAACGTGCAAAATGAAACAAAATGAAACTTTAAATAATGCATACAATCACGAAGTAAATACTAACTTCGTGATACAATATATTTTTACATCCTTCGTTATTCTCCTATGTAAAAGATTAGTCTTAGAATGTGTGTGTAATTAGTAATTTACCATCGTACTAAACAAATGCAAAGGATTTACATCACATGTTTGCTGTAAATGATAGGGAAAAGGTTTTAAACAATCATACCATACTTCCCCCCCCCCCCCCGGCCGCCGCCCTCCCCTGTGACACCCACGCGAGTCCGGGTGATTTTTCCGTGGTCCGCGCGGACTTTGACTGGTACCCTATAAAACGACGTTATAACAAAAATTCTAGGTATTAACCCCATTATTTTTACTGTAAATGATAGAAAATAGGTTCTAAAGTACTATACCATACGTTTAACACATAAAACCCCACTCTAAACCCATTTTTTTCTGGCCCGCGCGAGTCCGGACGACTTTTTCACGGTCCGCGCGGTCCGGACAAAGATCAGACAGATCTTTGGTCCGGACGACTTTTACACCCACCGAATGTTTTCAAGAAAACCTGATAAATATCTTTAAAATTAGCGTCAACATGACCTCATCTACATTTTCCGCGAAAAGACGGAATGCGATGATTACTTATGGGTGCGTTTCAACTTTTGGTGTGGTTATATGGACGATTTGGCCAAATTGGGGATGTTTTGACGCGAGGCGTTTTGACTTGGGGACGTTTTGTCTATTAACTGACTGGCTCCCGGTCTGATCGGGCAGGACGCTAATCGTGACTCTCGTATTTGCACGTCGTTCTCGAGATGTGTCGTATCAATGCACCAGGAAGCTTGAAAAGTTTTTAATTCACATAAGTTGATTTTCATGCAATATCGTGTTCTGTCAGGTGGAAAAGAACCGAAACACTTCCTTTTCTGACTGCAACGATTCATCTTTAAAATGTGGTTCCCATAGATTGCTAAGGAATTGTTTGACGTTGCAAGTTTCAAACAGACGAATTTTTTACCTGTCAAAACACCAAAGGTGTGTAAGGTCTGCCACTGCTTTGGACCAAAGCTCAATTCACACATGAACCAACCAGGAAGAAAATGGCTGGAAAATTATGCCTGTTGGTAAGTGTATATAACTGCTCATAACTTGTGCTTGGATTTAATTAATACCCACTAAGGTATTTAAACCTTTATATGCACACCTGATGAAAAATACAGTGGTGTTAAAATAGATGACAGTTACATCATATTACATGCTGTTATTATATTATACTGGACTTTTAATCGATGATCGGATAGATCCACATTACCGCATCCCAGTTGAAGACACCAAGACAATGCTTTGAGGTGAATTGAAGTGATGTCATCGAGATACTGGTTTGTTAAATTAAGTCTCAAACCTGCCTTTACAATATTCCATGTTAAAGAGTGGCCATTATTGAGAAGGTCTACTGTATTATCATGCTTGGAATAAGATAAAATTGTCTGGATCAGACGATGCATTTCCTCTGGCGTTTTTCCTTGATGGATTAAAATTAGTATGTCGGGGTAATAATCCCCATTCATTGTGGTTTTATGAGGCAGATAGTCAATGTGAACTACTCCCTTGCTATCCCAAAAGACGTTTGCCATAACTTTCTTGGTTGACCTTGTGCCTTTAAATTTCTTCGTTGTCGGAGAAGTGGCATGTTTCCAATCCATCAACTCCTGCTTACTCTCCGGATCGTAGTGATAAAGGTAACAGCCTTAAAGTGAAAGTCATCTGGGTTGATGTTGTAGAGAGTAAGCAAGGCTCCTCTGATATTGACCCTAATTGACTGCTTCATGTCCTCCGGCTGGCCGAAAGCATTCTCGGGATCCATCTTACACACACCTTGGACATAAGTAGTTTGAAGGATATGGATCCATATGAAATGCCCATTGATTCCTCTAGCTCATAGAGAGTGATACAACGGTTTTCCGTTACTAGTTTGTGTACAAGCTTGATATTTAAGGGTGGGTACTGGACATGATCGGCTAACCTGACGGGGTCATCCTCAAACCCTCTCTGCCACATTGGAATTCCTTCATCTAGCGTTTGATAGTTGCAGAAGAAGGCTGTCCATAAACAGCTGTCAATACATGTATCTCTTCAACCTGTTTTGCTGACTGACTCTCAAGGACTGAAAACTTGATCACCGCTCTGTACTTGGGCCACAATAAAAAAGTGTTTGCCCTTTACTGACCCTAGATTTTAGAAGTGGGTTGGTAGACCTGTAGGAAAATTGTTTACCTATAAAACTGTTTTGGCAGATGAAAATAAAATAGATACATATTCTCACAGATTTAGCAATAAAAATGGTTGAGTCTGGAGAAAAAAAATGTGTAGGTCGGTAAACGGCAAACAAACTTAATTTTGATTTAAGACTCAGTTTTGTCCATTTTTGCCAACTCACTAGAGGTATGTCTCTTTATCGAATTGCTGTGACTAAATGATTACAATAATCAAGATACTCCTAAATATGCACTCAGTAGTTAACACACTGATACAGCATTAATTGATTTGAATGGAAACAAGAGCCACATGCGGCACCAATGCTTGTCTGATTTGGTGCTTGTCCACTGCAAACACTTCTCCGCAAAGAGTATCTACCAACCTATAAAGTTTCATGTTGATACCTCTTATACTTTTTGATTAATCAGCTACATAAAAGTTTTTGCACGCAGACACCAGCAATGCCTACAACTACGCCTACGACCCAGAAATCACAATAGCTCGACGTTTCTTCGAAACAGACAAGCGAAAAATGCTCGAGGCTCAAATCTTTTTGTTATCCCCTGGTAATTGATTACAAACATACAACCCATATTTGGCCTTTACTCAAACTCAAATAAACCTGCCATATTAGAATTTGATCAATCATAGATCGCGAACATATGCCAATGATCGAGTAAAATTGTCACCATGGTTGAAATATTAATAACTTTCAAAATCAGTTTAAATGCAAATGAGATGATATATTGTGTATCTGGTGTATTTGAGAAACAAAGAGATTAGGCATAAGACATCAAAGTTTTATTGTTCTGATATTAAGTATTGAGTTGCACCTGCCACCAGGTTTGAATTTATTTTGACAAAATGTGATACATATATAAATTTATATGCAAAAAGTTATGTAATATCAGTTTGATGAAACCACTACTTAGTTTGACAAAATATTAATAACTTTCAAAATCAGTTTAAATGCAAATGAGATGATATATTGTGTCTCTGGTGTATTTGAGAAACAAAGAGATAGGCGTAAGGCATCAAAGTTTTATTGTTCTGATATTAAGTATTGAGTTGCACCTGCCACCAGGTTTGAACTTATTTTGACAAAATGTGATACATATATAAATTTATATGCAAAAAGTTATGTAATATCATTTTGATGAAACCACTACTTAGTTTGACAAAACCACAATGCTTTTTGTGCATGCATAAATTTAAGTTTGATGAAACCACCAACACACTTTGAGAGCTGTTTAAAAAATTGGCTAGAAAGTTGATTTTGTAGTGTTGATGTATTTTGTTAATTGTTCCCGTTGAATAAAAATTTGATAGAAAATGTTATATGATGTTTTCAGTGTTCTTGACTGGTTTTATAGAATGTTCAAGCAATTGATAGTCAGTATGACTTTAATTCATGTCACCGGGTTTTTCAAAAAGTTATTTACCCTTGGGTTCAAAACATTTCTAGGCTTCCTGAGGAGACTGACAACCTGTAGAAACACTTAGGAAAGGTTTCAGAAGAAACAAAAATGTCTTCTTCAGCTACAGTGATTTGTTTTCTGTGAAATGTGCATCAAACCAATATGAAAATTTTATTTGATGTGAAAATAAATGAATGAAACATGAAAGACATCAATTAAACAATGAAGAAAATGTATTTGTACTATTACTGGAATTACCTGTAAAAGCAAAGAACATCATTTAGAAAAGGTTTCAAAAGAAACACAAACGTCTGAGTCAGCTATTGTGAAGTGCATATACATGTCCTTGAGGAAAGCTATACAATATACACATGTAGTAACAACAGTGAAACCTGTTAGTAGTGTAAGGATGACAGAATGGGACAAAATAAAATTTTGTATGAAACTATGTGAGACAAACTAGCAGAAGCACATGTCATTCGCCCTTTACTCCATAAATACACCTTTCTACACCTTTGCAAACAGAGTTGACCAGTCACCTTAGTCCTAGATCAGATGACTCCTATAGGAGCAGTCTGATCAGGGTCTGCTCTACTTGCTTATGATACAATATAGATACAATTGTACAGTTTCTGCCATAGCAAAACATTCATTTGTCCATATGCTATTATATCAAATAAATTAAATTATCTCTCCCCCATTTATGGGGAGACATATTGTTTTTGCCAGAGTTGTCTGCCTGTCTGTCTGTCACAAACTTGTGTCGCGGGTATCTCTGAAATTAGTAGGGCTAGAGTCACTAAACTTCACAGGAATGTGCACCAGCATGAGTTGTTGTGCACAAATTGAATTGTCTCCCCCTGATAACTTTGGAGTTATTGCCCCTGATGACTTAAAATTAGACAAACGTGTCAGGCGTATCTCTGAAACCGCTAGTACTAGAGTCACCAAACATCACAGGAATGTTTACGAGTATGAGTTGTTGTGCACATGTTTTTTTTAATTCTCTCCCCCTGATAATTGTTGATTTATTGCCCCTGATATGAACACTTTAATTTAGACGAACTTTGTGTCGCGCATATCTCTGAAACCAGTAGGGATGGAGTCACCAAACTTCACAGGATTGTTAATTAGCATAAGTTGTTGCGCACTTGGGGTTTTTGAATTGTCTCCCCCTTTTAACTTTGGAGTTACTGCCCCTGATGATTTAAAATTCAACAAACTTTACTTAGTGTCCTGCATATCTCTGAAACCACTAGAGCTATCTAGAGTTAACCAAACTTCACAGGAATGTTGACCAGCATTAGTTGTTGTGCACTTGGGTTTTTTGAATTGTTTCCCCCTGGTAATTGTTGAGTTATTGCCCCTTATATGAACACTTTTATTTAGATAAACTTTGTGTTGTGCGTTTCTCTGAAACCAGTAAGGATAGAGTCACCAAACTTCACTGGAATGTTGACCAGCATGAGTTGTTGTGCACCTGGAGTTTTTGAATTGTCTCCCTCTGATAACTTTGGAGTTATTGCCCCTGATGACTTAACCCTTCACTTGCTGTTCACGTCAATATACCTACCTGTAAATTATAGTGAAGACCCAGATGAGACAGCTTCTGCAGGAGCTGTCTCACCTGGGTCTACACTATTTACAAATTGATTGTATAACCAGTTCACTCCACAGCAGTGATTGCAGAGAAATAATTGTAGACAGTGAAGATATATGTAATTATAAAACAGGGCATGGGTGAAGAAGAAGAAATGTTTTTTAAAATTCAGCAAGAGAAGGGTTAATATCAGAGAAACTTTACCTTATGTTGCGCATATCTCTGAAACCACTAGGACTAGAGTAGGAATGTTCACCAGCATGAGTTGTTGTGCACCTGGGTTTTTTGAATTGTCTCCACCTGATAGTTGTTGAGTTATTGCCCCTGATATGAACACTTTAATTTATACAAACTTTGTGTTGTGTGCATCTCTGAAACCAGTAGGGCTAAAGTCACCAAACTTCACAGGAATGTTGACCAGCAGGAGTTGTTGTGCACCTGGAGTTTGAATTGTCTCCACTGATAGTTGTTGAGTTATTGCCCCTGATATGACTACTTAAAATTAGAGAAAATTGGAGAAACTTTGTGCATATCTTTGAAACCAGTAGGGATAAAAATCAAAACTTCACAGGAATGTTGACCATCATGTGTTGTTGTGCACCTGGTGTTTTTGAATTGTCTCCTGATAGCTTTGCATGCAGTTATTGACCCTGATGACTTAAATTTAGACAAACTTTGTGTCACACGTATCTCTGAAACCTGTAACTAGGGTTAGTGTCATCAAACTTCACCCGAATGTTGAACATGAGTTGTTGTGCACCTGGAGTTTTTAATTGTCTCCATTTTCAATTTTGGAGTTATTGCCCCTGATGACTTAAAATTAGACCCAGATAATTTTGGAGTTACAGACTGTGAGACATTACACTTGTTGTGTATTGGAAAGAGGATGAAAGGGGGAGAAATCTGTTTTGTGACAAAAACAAACCTCTAGTTATTATTCATGACATCATTATTGATTTATATCTTAAATGAATATTCATTTATTCATGGGGGAAATGTTAAATGTAAATTGCAGACCTGACACTGTGAACTTCATATCTAAAACAATTCTAGAAACTGACAGACCAGATGTAAACTAGGGCTGTCATTGAAGCTTGTCTAAGATGATAATAACTGCACATTTCAATTCCTTCAAAAGAAGTTACTTCAGAAGTACTGTAACCATTGGTTGAAGATTTTCACATCAGAGGTTTCTCTTGCAACATGCCTTAACTTTCAAAGGACTTTTATAAATATTACATTTAAGTTACATAAAATGCACAAATTCATATTTACTATAAAATTCTGTGCTGTTTATTATCAGATGTGTATGAAAACCATTTGAATTTGATAAAATAATGCCTATTTATGGATAGATAGTTTTATTTGTTATATTGAAACCAGATTTACATGTCTGATGCATCATGCCTTCATAAATTTCTGGGGAAAACCCTACCACATGTTTACCAGTTAAGCTTGGTATCATCAGCATACATATATACATAATTCTGCAACATCATTTTATGTACATGAAAAAATAAAATGGCTTCAAGGATAGACCTTTGAGGAATGCCATTTTACACAGGCAGCCCCTTTTCCGTATGTTGGGGATTGAGGAAGGTTGGTGGAGCCTTTCATAAGGGAAATATGTATTGTCAATTTGGGGAATAAAAATTAATCATTTACTCCATGAATATTCATCGTCTGACTAACATCTTTGACTCTCGAAAACGATATTATCTTTGGTACTTCACTCAACCAGCTGGTAATATTATTTGTTTGTTTAGTTAGAATAATTCATTTTCCTAAAGTAATTATTTCATATACAATTCATTGTGTTAGTTTACTTTAATCAACCTTTATTATTTGGGATATTTAGGTATTTACCTGTTATAGAAACAAATGTTAGAAAGAGTTAACCTAGAATTGATCTATATTTGTAGCCCTAGACTATATATAGTTTGCAGACCCATTTTATAGTGAGAAAAACGTTTTGTACACACAATTGACTTTGTGGTTGAAGATATCCCCTATGGTGGGTACAAATGGTTCCCAATGTGGACCTGTGACTGTTTGTGCTCCGAGTCATTGCAAATTGTTCTCCGTAATCATAGAGTACATTCAGGACAAATTTCAACCTGATATGTCACATGGTGTTATTCACCTGTATCAACACTTGTACATCCTTGCTTCGCAAACCGGCTTTTATGGCGATGTGGTAGAGTGCTTGACTAGGAATCTTGAGGTCTCGAGTTTGATCCCCACCCCAAAGGGTATAAACCCCAGTTACATCTACATTACAGTTTGCAACAGTCCCTGAAGCAGATGAAGCATTTATTTTAATTAAATTGATAGTTCTAATTTAAATGACCCTAAATTATTCAATGACCTACAAACTTTGTAACCAGTGGATCATAATGACCACTATTCATTTGCTGCAAGGGAAACTCCTGGAAATACTAAATTTTGTGTTTGGATGGATGTATCCTAGGTTAGTAGAGTTTTTGCGCACCACTTTGGGGTCATTCCAACTTTTGACGTAATCATTCACCTTGATATTAGAAATAATATTGTCCTGATTGTATCTTTTACACTTTATCACCTAGGAATATCAAATTCTGTATACAGATGCATCACGAATGCATATTTTTGTGTTTTGGATTCATCTTGGGATAGTGGTGTGTCACATACCCTTAGACATACTTGCTGACCACACAAGCCAGGTGCCTTTTCTGTATACGTAGTAGGCCTTCTCATTATCAACACTTTGGTGTGTGGTGGGGAGGCATATGTTAGTTTACAGTGACAGCTCTTGTGTTAGACATAAACACTTTTATACAACTTGAATGATTCATTTTATAACTGCCATGAACCTTTCTCTGTTCTGTGTTTATTCCAAATTTCAAAACCTACTCAATATTCATGGAGAAAATCATTATAATGAACTATGGAAGGTGGAACATTGTAGCCATTTTAGAAAGTAAAGAAACAGAATGTCAAATTCCACAAGCAAACAAAGCAGACCTTGATCAGACAGCTCTTATAGGAGCCGTCTGATATGGGTCTACTCTCTTTGCAAATGCATTAAATCAGGTTTATATGAAGTAAAGGGTTGCAAGCAGGAAACTAGCTATTAAAATAATAGACATTTATGAAGTAGGGTTTGAGGAAAGTTTCCCTTAAATTATTTTCCATATATGATTATGGGGAGGAATATTAGTCATAAAGCAAAATACAATGTATAGAGAAAGAATTTGTTAGAAAACAAGCAGAAAAAAATAAAATTATATGTGTGTTTTAACTCTTTGAATGTTGAATATTCAAAAAGAATGGTCCACCTGTGTTTAACATCATAGAGTCCATTTAGTATGAAAGGCTTAAAGTTAGTAGAGGATTTTCATTTATTAACTCTACAGACATAGATCAAAGTGCTCCTCTAGTAAACCATTGATCTGAGTTTATACTGTTTGCAAATGCCAGTTCACATGCAGACACATTTCCCTTATTCAAATAGTTACTTTAACAGTAACCAAAGATTTAAAAAAGGTATATAATGCATGTACATGCAGTCATACAGAATGTACAACAGAATGTAATCTCCAACAGCTAAATTCTTTTTTTTTTTGTATTTTAGTGATAATTTAATTAGGCAGGACCCACTTGAAGCGTATTTCTTAAAATTAATGATTTTTTATACGCTTGTTATCGAATGGGCCGCAGTCTATCTGTAACTAAAGTTCTGCTTGGTGGATACTTCTCCAAATTAAACACAATGTCTATCTGGACATGCTACAGTAGCAAGCCCAGACCTGGTACGTATATCCAAGGTCAAGGTTGCACAATTGGACTTAGAATTTGCGTTTAGCAGATATGTTGAATGTCTGTCTGTCTGTAACATCTCTAACTCAAGTTCTGCTTGGTGAATCCTCAAATTTCATCACAATGTTTATCTGGACATGCGACAATAGCATGGTTGTGTTCAGGTACATATATCCAAGGTCAAGGTCGCACAATTTGACTTAGAATTTGTGTTTAGCATTTGCGTTGAGCAAATATGTTAACCTCAATTTATATGGAAAACATTTTTGTAAGTCCACTTGCGGTAAAGCTTTGAAACTTGGAACACATGTTTACCATTACAAGCTTCACCTGTAGGCAAGAGTACATAACTCTGTCAAGAATTTTGACATAATTATGACCCTTTTTAACTTAGAATTTTTGGTTAAGGTTTTTGTTTAATTCCACTTATTTACATAACTCTTTGAGATAAAGCTTTGAAATTTGGAACACTTGTTCACCATCACATTCTTTATCTGTAGACAAGAGAAATAACTCTGACAAGTTTAGGTTTTTGTTTAATAACACCTATTTACATAACCCTTTGAGATAAAGCCTTGAAACTTAAAACACTTGTCTACCATCACAAGCTTCATCTGTTTGAAAAAAAAACCCCAGGATATATTATTGAATGGCGCTGTCTGTCTGGAATATCTCTAAACTCACATTCTGTCTCTCCGTCAATAATTTTGATGTGACGCAAACACTCAAATAGTACTTTACATATTGATTTCATATTAAGAGCATAATTATGCTTAGTATCATCAGAGGAAGACGTCTATACATGTAGTTTTAGGGTTAAATCAGATCATTATGTCATGAGTTATCTGCCCTTGATTACAGGGCCCTCTCTGACGGAGTCAGTTTTCTAGTTAATATTGGCATCTGTATGACCTTGACCTCAAGTTTATTTGTCTGGATGATTTCTCCTCAATCACCGGGCTTAGAGTTAGATGCATCTTAAGAAAGCTTAGTGTCTTGTTCTACTTTTTATATGCCCGAAGGGACGTATTATGGTATGGTGCATGTCGTCCGTCCGTCCGTCCGTCTGTCCGTCCGTCTGTCCGTCTGTCCGTTAGCAATTTCTTGTGCAACTAACTCCTCCTTTATTTTTCAGCATAATTTCTTCAAACTTTCAGGAATGATAGATACTGATGTGTAGTTGTGCATATCAGTGAGATAACTCTCATATCATTTTTCATTCTGGAGTTATTGCCCTTTGATAGTTTCGGGTAGCAATTTCTTGTGCAACTAACTCCTCCTTTATTTTTCAACATAATTTCTTCAAACTTTCAGGAATGATAGATACTGATGTGTAGTTGTGCATATCAGTGAGATAACTCTCATATCATTTTTCATTCTGGAGTTATTGCCCTTTGATAGTTTCGGGTAGCAATTTCTTGTGCAACTAACTCCTCCTTTATTTTTCAACATAATTTCTTCAAACTTTCAGGAATGATAGATACTGATGTGTAGTTGTGCATATCAGTGAGATAACTCTCATATCATTTTTCATTCTGGAGTTATTGCCCTTTGATAGTTTCGGGTAGCAATTTCTTGTGCAACTAACTCCTCCTTTATTTTTCAACATAATTTCTTCAAACTTTCAGGAATGATAGATATTGATGTGTAGTTGTGCATATCAGTGAGATAACTCTCATATCATTTTTCATTCTGGAGTTATTGCCCTTTGATAGTTTCGGGTAGCAATTTCTATGCTCCTTTTTCAGCTTTCAGTAGGCCCAAAGACAAATAAAAGATTACTATTACAATAAGCAGTTTTACTCTCCTTGCTATTGCCTTAGCCCAAATAGACCTCATATGCGCAACTTCTGAAGGTTCACACATTGTGTAAATAGAACAACCTTCGGGCGTATATTGCCCCGTCTCGCGGTGCACTTGTTATACCCTGCCAAAGGCAGAGGGATATTGTTTTGGGTTTGTCAGTCTGACCTTCCTTTCGTCCTTCCATCTTTCTGTCCTTTCGTCTGGTTTCTGTCCGATGCCATATTGCTGTAACGGATTACAGAATTCAATGAAACTCAGCATGAATATTTGTTATCACTGGGGCATCCTTCCCATGTATTACTTTTTCAGATCATTTGCAGCATTTAGGAGTTATTGCCCAATTATAAAAATAAAACCATATTTTTTAATTCGTTTTAGCGAAATTTCAATTCTATGAAATTTTTATTGTTCGAAAAGAAAGCTCCGGTCACAACCTTTTTGTGAAATTCAGTTCAAACTGTAGTTAAATAATGCTGTCTAATGACGTATGTACTACATAAATAACAAAAATCAAGTATTGTGTTGTATCTAATAATATATTTCAGATGCAAATACTTGTATGATGAGATTGATCAGATCTTATCCTTGGTACAATGGTTGTTTAAATTATCATTTTTATACCCCCGTTGACGATAGTCAGGGGGCATTATGTTTTGCACATGTCTGTCTGTCCGTCCGCCCTTCTGTCTGTGTGTCACACTTTTAGGTGCAGTTGGTTGTCACAGTTTTTTAAGTCAGTAATTTCTGCACTTATACACATGAAACTTCACATACACATCAATTACCATCTGTGTTATCTTTTGGCACCCCACCCATGCTGCCAGCAAGCCCAAGGTTGAGGTCAAATGACTTGGAAATTTTACATGCAGTTAGTTGTAACATTTACGTGCAGTTTTTTTTCGCAGTTTTTTCTTTGTTATATCTCCCTAACCACTGTAGCTATTGCCATGGAATTGCATATACACATTAAACACCATCCATACTTTCATTGCACACCCAGCCCATGGTGCTCGCAAGCCCAAGGTCAAGGTCAAATGACTTGAAAATTTTACCTACAGTTGGCTGTCACAGTTTTTTCGTCTTATATCTCCCTAACTACTGTAGCTATTAGCATTGAATTGCATATGCACATTAAATACCATCTATACCATCATTGCACACCCAGCCCGTGCTGCCCGCAAGCCCAATGCCAAGGTTGGTTGTCACATTTGCGTACAGTTGGTTGTCACATGTTTTTCATCGTCTTATATCTCCTTAACCACTGTAGCTATCACATGGAAATGCATATACACATTAAATACCATCTATACTTTCATTGCACACCAAACCCATGCTGCCCGAAAGCCCAATGTCAAGGTCAAATGACTTTTACGTGCAGTTGGTTGTCAGATTTTTGATCATCTTATATTTCACCAACCGCTATAGTTATTGGCATGGAATTGCATATACACATTCAATACCATCCATACTTTTATTACGCACCCAGCCCATGCTGCCTGCAAGCCCAAGGTCAAGGTCAAATGACTTAGGAATTTTACGTGCAGCTAGGCAAGCACTTACACGGGGCATCACTGTCTTTCAGACACAATTTTCTAGTTTGACTGTAGATCTGATTTTTCACATTCTGTCATGGCTAAAGAATTCCTGTGTTCACATGCCATAAATACAAAGACATAATTGTCCCGCAACAGTGTCCCCCAAATGAAATTGGGGAAAGACTGTGTTCACATGCCATAAATACGAAAAAGTAATGTCCCGCAACAGTGTCCCCCAAACAAAATTGGGGAAATGCTGTGGTCACTCCATTTCTTATTGCATTTTTCTTCTCTAAGTAATAGTCCAATCCCAATAACACATCACCTGTGCATTCCACTCTTGTTTTTAGACTTGATTGTCCAGCGTCCATCGTGTGGTGTCCATCGTGAGTCGTCAACAATTTGCTTGTGAACACTCTAGTGGCCACAATTTTAGCCCAATCTTCATGAAACTTGGTCAGAATGATTGTCTTCATAAAATCTCGGACGAGTTCGAAAGTTGGTCATGTCGGGTCAAAAACTTATCATGTCACTAGGTCAAATAGAAAACCTTGTGAACATTCTAGAGGTCACATTTTTAGCCCAATCTTCATGAAACTTAGAATGGTTGTCTTAATAAAATCTCGGATGACTTTGAAAGTGGGACATGTTCGGTCAAAAACTAGGTCACTAGGTCAAACAGTAGAAAAACCTTGTGAACACTCTAGTGGTAACATTTTTGTCCAATCTTCATGAAACTTATTCAGAATGATTGTAGTAATAAAATCTTGGACAAGTTTGAAAGCAGGTCATGTGGGGTCAAAAACTAGGTCACTAGGTCAAATAGTAGAAAAACCCGGTGAACACTCTAAAGGTCATATTTTCAGCCGAATCTTCATGAAACTTTATCAGAATGATGGTTTTGATAAGACAGATCCATGAAACTGATTGGATATGGAGGTTGAGAAGTTACAGACCATTTGGCTGTAACATCATGGAGGATAATGCACTAATGCATGCATGACGTTGTTGCACCCATGACGTCATTTGATAACATCATGATGTTTTAGATAACAACCCAATATCACCATGACGCTGGATCAATATTGTTCTCTTTGATTTTATGGCTGAACGCATGTAACAAAAATGTGACGTGTATTTTGACATGATAATCTTTGAAAAAGGCCCTTAATGGTCAAAATATTAGATCAGAGCAATTTAAGTATTTATGTATTATATTAATTCCCTATTTTGGAATATTTTCTTCATTCAGAAATGTTACCTTTAACAACAAGAGTGTTCGGAGGAAAACATGTGTCACCTGCTCGCAGTTGACACAAAAACTTATTGTTATGATAAAAAAGGGGAATAACTAAAAAAATAATATTGATGCTAGAGTTGTGGCCCTTGTGCATGACAATTCCTCTCATCATGCTTGTTCCATGTGTGAAATTTGAAAGCTATATAATGATTAGTTTAGAAATTACAGCCAAAAAAAGAAAGTGTGACGGACAGACAGACAGATGGACAGACAGACGATGGAAAAGTGATCCATAAGTGACACACTGCCTCGCGGCAGGTGACACAAAGTCAACAGTGAACCAGTGGTGGAACGTTACCGACCAAGACAGCTAGATGTGGTTTTATCTGTTTATTTTGTAGACCGACCTTTCAACACTAACAGATGTCTTCATCAGGGTAACATAGATAATTTAACAAAAATTGTACAAATTGATTCATGAAAAATACATGACCAGGAAGAACAGGCCTATTTTCCTTATATGGCCATGATGAAAATTGAATAATATTCTCAAAAACCACCATCTAGATTTCAATCAAACTTACATTCCTACATACATGTACCTGACGTGACCCTCTACCAACATTGTTAAGCATTATTGTTGATAAATAAAACATAGGCATAATTAATGGATGAGGCAAAATTTCTGTATATAGCAATAGCGGAAATTTTGTGGAAATATTCCTTAGGTGACCCTTTGCTAAGAGTGCTAAAATTACATGACATTGTGTTATAATTCTTGAAAGGCTATGGCTGCCAGATTGGAAACTTGTTGCTATATTTTCAGCAGTCAAAGAACAATATTGTATTCTTATAAAACCACATAACATATTGTTTCAGGCTCTCTTATTTATATTTTTAGGGCATGATTTGTGCTTAACCCTTTACTTCATGAATATTCATGTAAGATGAATAATTACATCGTGAATACTAATTAGATTAATATTTATAATGGCACATGAACACAGGAACTTTTGGCCTTGGCAGAAACTATAGTATGTGATCTAAATTATATTATAAGCAAACAGAGCAGATCCTGATCAGAACCTCCAGGAGTCATCTGATCTGTGTCTACTGACTGTCTGCAGAGGCTGGAGTAAAGGGTTAAGTCCATGTTTCTGTATAACTATCAAAACTGTTGGCTAATGTAATTTGGAATACTTTTTTACAATAAGTTGAATATAAAGTGCAAGTGCCACAACTCTGACCTGTGTTCTATAAGAGTTATGGTTCTGTGTACACTTTCTTGATACAGTTTGCATAATTAATATTTATATGAATATAATTGAGATGTTATGGGTAATATGACTAGCATGGAAAACTGTACACCTGCAATTATCATTAGGATTTGACTATTATTAAAAGAGGCTGTTTCCCATTTTTATACCTTCCATATACACACAATTTGTGTGTCAGAACATACATGTAGTTTGGTGTGTGAGTATATTCTTGGATCAGTTTGTCTTGTCTGTCTGTAGACAGCAGTTTGTCTGCAGTAGGGTTCTTATCCTTCCTATCATGGGATCCTGTGTACCTGCAATTTTCGTTACAATCAAATTTCTGTTGTGGGTGTTATATTGACCCCTTTTCAATATGTTTGAGACTTTTAAGGTAAAATAATTTGAGCTGATGTGTCCAGTTATAATTTCAAAAGTACAAAAGCTATTGACTTCAATATTCATATACAGATTGATATTATTGAAGAGAAGTGCAGAGCACAATAAGCATAACTCTATCGTCTGTATGTTTGGAGTTATTTATTATTTTTCTCTGGAGCATAACTTCTAAAGTAGAAAAGCTTTTGACTTCAAACTTCTTATACAGGTATATATGTCATTTAGCAGGAGTGCTTTATGTACAAGGACATTAGTTCTGTTATCAGTATTTTTTGAGTGGTTGCCCTTTTGTCATTATATAATGAAAGTACAAAAACTGCTCATAATTGCATATAGATAATGTAGTATGAACTCATAGTTTTATCATGTAGTCTTGCTATTGTCTGTACGTCCATATGTACATCCTGCAAATTCTTGTGTGTCAAACTGCTTGTACACCAATGTGAGGATTAACTTTCGATTTTCTCAGATGAACAATGTTGATGTGAAGATAAACATAAAGAAGGGAATATTTGCTCTGAACTTTTTTACCAGTGTTAAACAGGACTTAAAAAAGTTTCTTCTCTATGTAAGATAGTGAGAAAAATCTTGTGTGTCCAACTCATATACAATGTAAGATAGTGAGAAAAATGTTGTGTGTCCAACTCATATACAATGGAGGAATTCACAGCGGAATAACCTGGATGTGAAGAAGGCTTTTAAAAAGGGAATTCAAACATTTTGGTCAGTGTTAAGGGAGATTTGTTGATATTTTACTATAAAACATGTAGTGAACAAAAATATCATAAAACATGTAGTGAACAAATATTGTATCTCCAACTCCTCATGCACCACTTGTTTCAAACTTTATAATGAAGTAAATTTTTGTAATGACCTTTTTTGTAAAGTTAAATAATTTTGTTTTGTTTTTTTTATTAAAAAAAACCTTGACTTATTGACAACATCTCCAGAAGGGGGGGGGGGGGGAGGGGGGGGGGCATTTATGTCTAATGAACACACATCTAGTTCTTGCTGTAATGGGAACCTGTGTGCCTGCAAATTTCATTTTTCAAAAAAAAAAAAAATTGCAATCGACTGCGTTATTATTTAACTATGTTTTTATGTATTTCACTATACTATTAATGAAAGGGTTAGACCATTGGAGTATAATTAGCCTTTTAGTTTTAATTCTAGTTGTGACAACTTCTATTTAGACAAAATTGAAATATACGTTTGTTTCTTTTATTTCAGATATTTGTGGTAATGGTGTATTTTGTTTCATCATGTGAAGGGAATGGTTTTGGAGATAATTGTGAATACAATTCAAATTGCACAGAACAGTTGACAATCTGTAATACAACCAGCTCTCAGTGTGTATGTATTGACACAAGCTACCGTGATACAACAAGTAATGCATGCATAGCAAGTAAGTTTCCAGTTTCTGTTATCTCTTGATAGTACATTATTAAACATGTAGACATGACATCTAGTGTTGTGTGCAAACTTTTATAAAAGCCTTATTATACCCCCCTTTTGAAAAAATGGGGGGGTATATTGCTTTGCACATGTCGGATTGTCGGTCAGTCGGTAGATCGATGGTTTCCGGTTGATAACTAATAAACAACTTGGCATAGAATCTTCAAACTTGCTATGGTGGTTGGTCATGACAACTAGATGACCCCTATTCTTTTTTAGGTCACTAGGTCAAAGGTCAAGGTCACAATGACCTTAACTGGCGAAATAGTTTCCGATCAATAACTGCTCAAGGGTTTAGCTTGGGATCTTCAAACTTGCTGTGGTGGTTGGTCATGACCACTAGATGATCACTATTGTTTTTATGTCATTAGGTCAAAGGTCAAGGTCACCATGACCTTAACATGTTAAATGGTTTCCGATAAATAACTGCTCAAGGGTTTGGCTTAGAATCTTCAAACTTGCTGTGGTAGTTGGTCATGACCACTGGATGACGCCTATTGTTTTTGAGGTCACTAGGTCAAAGGTCAAGGTCCCCATGACATGACATTAACTGGTAAAATGGTTTCTGATCAATAACTGCTCAAGGGTTTTCTTAGGATCTTCAAACTTGCTTGGTGGTTGGTCATGACAACTTGATGAACCCTGTTGTTTTTTAGGTCACTAGGTCAAAGGTAAAGGTCACCATGACCTTAACTGGTAAAATGGTTTCCTGTCAATAACTGCTCAAGGGTTTGGCTTAGGATCTTCAAACTTGCTATGGTGGTTTGTCATGACCACTAAATGACCCCTATTGTTTTTGAATAGGCCTAGGACTTCCACACTTGGTATGAATATGCCAACATTTTTGCCCTCCTGACATTGACCTTGACCTACTTTTGCAAACTTCTTTAAATGCCTATAAAATTTGAACATGTAGGCCTGGGGCTTCCTTACTTTGTATGCTTATTTCTTGTCTTAAGACTTCCAACCATACCGTTGTTTTTACCATGTGACCTTGACCTTTGACCTACTTTTGAAAAAGTCTTTAAATGCCTATATCATTGCAACCAAATAGGCTTAGGGCTTCCATGCTTGGTATGACCATGCCAATATGTTTGCCAGGGGCCGTGGGTTTTATCCCTCGCTGGACCAAGTCCTTTGGTCGAGACTATAAACCGAGGTCCGATGTATCAGTGCTTTACACTGGGCATCTAAAAGAACCAGAGAAACTCAGTCGATAATAAGAGTAGGGCATAGCGTCCAGGTTTCTCTGTATTTTCTCCCCTCTCTCTGGGGAGTCCATTTAGCCCATAGCGAGCAGAAACCGACGTTAATCAACACAAACAAACAAATATAATATGTTTGCCTTTTTGACCTTGATCTGTTACCTACTTTTGCAAAAGTCTTTAAATGCATATACCTTCATACCTTGTATGTATCTTTTCTCTCTGAAGACTTTTTCAAACATACCAATGTTTTTTACTATGTGACGTTGACCATGGATCTACTTTTGCAAAAATCTTTAAGTGCCTACAACATTGGAACCAATAGACCTAGGGCTTCCGTACTTGGTATGACCATGCCAACATAGTTTCCCTTCTGACCTTGACCTTAACCTTTGACCTACTTTTGCAAATGTCCTTAAATGCATATACAATTGGAACCAATAGGCCTAGGGCTTCCATACGTTGTATGTATCTTTCCATCCATACAATGTGACCTTGAATTTGACCATTGCCCTACTTTTGCAAAAATCTTTAAAAACCTAATATAGGATATGATGGGCATAGGGCTTCTATACTTGGTATGACCATGCCAACAATTTTGCCCTTTTGACCTTCGCTTTTGACCTACCTTTGCAAAAATCTTTAACTGCCTGCGGCCTATTACACTGGAACCAATATACCTAGGGCTTCCATATTTGGTATGTATCTTTCTTGTTCAATAAAAAAAGTTTTTGGTTGCATTTTGGTTCTGATATTGATGAAGTTAAGTTTAAATTGAAAATTGAATGATTTTTTTGGTGTTCAGTATGACACGTTAGAGACTTAACTTTTAAATAGGCGAGCATCAGATGGCTTTGACGCCATTTCTGATTAACTTAAAAAAATTTGTTAAGGATTTTGTTAAATTCCACTTATTTGCATAACCCTTTGAGATAAAGCTTTGAAACTTGGAACACTTGCTTACTACCACAATTTTCATCTGAAGGAAAGAGTACATAACTCTGTCAAGCATTTTGACAGAATAATGGTCCTTTTTAACTTAGGATTTTTGGTCAAGGTTTTTGTTAAAGTCCACTTATTTACATAACCCTTTGAGATAAAGCTTTGAAACTTAGAACAGTTGTTCACCATCACAAGCTTCATCTGTAAGCAAGAGCACATAACTCTGTCAAGCATTTTAACAGAATTATGTCCCTTTTTATGGCTTTTGGCCATTTAGCTATCGGTCTCTTTTACGGCAAAGAGTTCACTATCTTAGTGAACATGTGTAAGGCATAAGTTTTCTTCAGTTCTGTACTATTTTGGTTGTAAAGTGTTCATGTATTTGTTAACTCTCCATGTATTTATAGGTGAACAACGAGCAGTGAGCCGTGAATGTACTTTATATTTTGGTATGTTCCACGATTTAGGGGTGTCGGCATTGCTGCAGTCCATCTAACTAAGATATGTACTTAAATGCGACAGTCAATCACTATTTTCTCATACAGGTTTTATGCTGACAGAATGCTGACTACCTCAAAAAGTGGACTGCGCTGATTTTTATGGTTCACTGCTCGTTGTTTACTTATAATAATGTTTCGCTATGTAAGATAATTACTAGTATTTACTACAAATCTACACAAAAATAAACATTTTAAAAAGCTTGAATTTTAATAAACTTCAAAGAATACGCAAATGAATATTTTACCGTACTTTTCCCAACACCTTGGCGTTCTAAAGCAGCAGGAATATAGCTGAGCTTTCCTATTGCATTTTGTATACATATTCGTAACTGATTAGCATGTAGACCTACATTAATATAAAAAGGCCAAATTTGGGATAAATCAAGATCCATAACTCTAAAGTTCCTGAAACAATCTTGCTTAATATTGAACTTGGCCTAGATATTATAGCCATAAACATTTTATAAGGTTTGGTGAAGATTGGATGAGTTGTTTTTGACTTAGAGAGCGGACAAGGCTAAGAAGGCCAAATTTGGATAAATCAAAGGCCATATGACTCTGAAGTTCCTGAACAAATCTTGCTGGATATCGAACTTGGCCTAGATAATATAGTTATAAATATTAATATTAGGTGGTGAAAATTGGATGAGAACTTAAGAATTAGAGAGCAGACAAGATTTTGTGACAGATGGACAGACAGACGGACGGACGGACAGAAAGGAGTAAATCAATATGTCTCCCACACCACTATGTGGTGGGAGACATAATAATGGGAAGTATCATTCATCAAGTCCATTACAGGTAAACCTCTGAAAACCGAACCTCTGAAAACCGAAAATCTCTAAATACCGAACAAATATTTCGGTCCCGAATTTTTCCTTTTATATTCCATATATATAGAAAATCTCTCTGAAAACCGAACTCTCTAAATTCCGAATACCGAACACAAATTCCGGAACATAAACCTATATTTGCATTGTAAATCACCTCTGAAATCCGAACATACCCAGAGGGCCAATTATGGGTGCTGACTTGATGATATTTTTACTAGGGAATTTTGGGACCCCTACTGTCTGTGTCTGTGTACAATGTAAACTGCAAAGGTGTGAAAACCACAATGAATAGGGGTATAGGCTAATACTGCTTTTGGAAATCATAAGAAAACTTTAATTAGGCAATGTCATGATTTTTCACACCTCCTTATTGAAATTAAGGGAACATTCAAATTTTGTTTTTTGATTATGAAAAATAATGATAGCTAATTACAAATCAATCAGTCAGTTTGATGTACACACTAGACACAGTCATGTCTGCACCTCCTTCTAAATGTTGACAGGTTGAGTTCACTTTTTAGGATTGAGTTAATTTGATTAAAGATTCAGAGGCTATTCCAAAACCGACATTATCCATATGTGGCAAAGTATAAATTAGACAAAACAATATTACAATTTGATTATTTTCTTGTTACTGTATACTCCCAACTATAGCAGAAACTAAATGTTTTATCTTATTCTGATAAGATCAAAAGAAATAATGATTTTACAGAAGATCACATTCATCACCTTCAGGTTTCAGTTTAAGAAAAATCTCTGAAAACCGAACACCTCTGAAAAACGAACATTTTGTCCAGTCCGAAGGTGTTCGGTTTTCAGAGGTTTACCTGTACTATGGTAGCAACATTTTGAGGTATTTCCCGTTCGAGTTCTCATGTACAGAAATGTGAAAATATGTCGCAGTGAGAGGGGGGTTAAGACATTTGTTGTTGGTTTTTAGCTCACCTGAGCCAAAGGCTCAAGGTGAGCTATTGTGACCGCCTGTCGTCCGTCGTCCGTCTGTCCGTCTGTCCGTCTGTCCGTCTGTCCGTCTGTCCGTCTGTCCGTCCGTCTGTCCGTTCACTTTTATTTCAAATGACTTCTTCTCCTAAACCACTGGGAGGATTTCAACCAAATTTCACAGAAATGTACCTTAGGATGTCCTCTATCAGTTTTGTTAAAATCATGACCCCCGGGCAAAAAATGGCCCCGCCCCACTACTTTTACAGGTTTTTTTTTTAAATCTTTAAAAATCTTCTTCTCTGAAACCACAATTTCTAGAGCTTTGATA
The DNA here is from genome assembly GCA_963576725.1 of Azorinus chamasolen. NCBI lineage: Eukaryota > Metazoa > Mollusca > Bivalvia > Cardiida > Solecurtidae > Azorinus > Azorinus chamasolen. The sequence goes on along the minus strand of OY755237.1, from coordinate 35,247,172 downwards.
TTTGGTATATAGCATCATCTAATGGTCCTTTACCAAGTTTGTTAAAATGATGACCCCCGGGCCAAAAATGGCCCTGCCCTGGGGCTTGTAGTTTTTACATAGACTTATATAGGGAAACCTTTAAAAATCTTTGTCTGAAACCACATAATCTAGAGCTAAGATATTATGTATGAAGCATCACCTAATATACCACTACCAGGTGTGTTCAAATAATGACCCCTGGGCCATAAATGGTCTCACCCTGGGTTTTTATGCTACTTAACATCAGAATCTGTAACACTTAAAAGGTAATTTCCTCACAGTTATTTCCCTTGTCCCATCAGCATAGCCATAAGGGACAAAGGGAGATAACTGCATTGGAGTGCTAGAGTATCATTCTATTTATAACTATTTATAGTAAAATGTTGAAGGTGAATCAGTGTAGCTGTTTTAGAAGGCATAGAAACATCTATCAAATTCCATTAGCAAATAACAGACCTTGATCCTATAGGAGCCACCTTATCTGGGTCTACTCTGTTTGCAGATGCATGAAAACAAGTTTATATGAGAGAAATTAAGGGTTAAATATCAACTCCAGATCCTAAACTGCAGACCAGCAGCAGTTCAAAGATTATAGCTGCTAGGCAGTAAAATCTCTCCAGGTCAATGCCTGACTCTTAACTCTTTGCATGCTAGTGGTGAAACTGTGATTACCTATGCCAACAGTTTGGATCCAGATGAGAGGCCGCATACTGCGGCATCTCATCAGGATCCAAACTGTTTGTCATCTTAACCATATTTTTGCAAAAAAATGAAAGTAAGTTTATTTTAAGAATTGAAGCAGATGACAATAACTTTTTGTTGCAGACGAAACATTAAAGGCATTTTGACCTATTAACCCCAGTGTGTAGTGTGAGTGCTTCCAATGTCTCTCAAATTAGATGTGAGAGATATAGGAAAGTAACAATTCAGCCAATCAAGGAAAATGATCACCATCTAGACTTTTGATCTGGGTCCAAACCCAACTGATGTAAGTCATGGTAATGTTTAAGAAAACTGTGAAAACATGATTATGCAATGGCCCAACTGATATAAGTCATGATAATCCCCCCCCCCCCCAACAATGATAGGTGTTAAACTTACTACTGTGGATTAAGTCTGCTGCCCCAAAAAGCATCTTAAATATAACTTTTTTTTATAAAATTTGATGACAACACATTAAAAAGTCCTAAAATGTCTGAATCTTGTATGATATTAATGAAATAACTGAGTAAATATAACTTAATTATAACAGTAGACGTAACTCTTCTCAATTTCAATTGTTAAAAATACTAATGACCCATTTAATTGAATTATCGTCAGATATTCACACCTAGAGCTAGACTTATTTCTAAACACCTACTAAAGACTACTTTTGTTTGCTAATGCTTAAAAAAATTGTTAATGCCATAAATAGAAGTTTTAGCTTTGAAAAAAACTGTAAAATCAAATCTATATCTTGTCAAATGTAAAAAGAGCAGACCCTGATCAGACAGCTTCTATAGCAGCCGTCTGATCTAATCTACTCTTATTTCTCTGAAGAGAAGTTTTTGCTTTGACAAAAACTGTAGAATCCGATCTATATTGTGTCAAAAGAAACAGAAGACCCAGATCAGACAGCTTCCATAGGAGTTGTCTGATCTGAGTCTACTCTGTTTGCTAATGCATAAAAACAGCTTTATATGAGGGAAAGGGTTAAACGATTTTTAAAGATATTCTTATTGGTCATTTCACACAAAAACTGGCATTATGTACTGCCTAGCACTCTATTTGCCTATATACCTGGGTCAAGGTATAATTGCATAGCTTTATTGAAGTCATTTGAATTTCTCAAAGACCAGTTTTAGGCATTTTGAGCTAAGGCAAAAATGGCACAAGTTGTAAACAGTTTAGATCTTGGTCAACTAGTCACTTGGTATTAGTTCTGAATTCAGTTCAAGTTTATTCAGCAGTGAAAGGGTGAAAGCAGTGCACTAAGCTTATTTCATCTGCTAGAAATGTTGTCCACTGAAAAATTAACATGTCAATATACATGTATTACTGTAACTCAGGTGAGCGATATAGGGCCAATGGCCCTCTTGTTTAAGATTTATGTGCTCATTTCAAAGTCGCTTAAGACAGGTTCTACTCTTAGTAACACCATCAAATATTACTGTGTACTGCATAATGGCTAAACCCTTTACCCATTGAGATGTTGAATCTGTGCTCCGTTTGCTTATGGAATTATATAGATTATCTGATTCTATAGTTTTTCTTGCTCATATATTATGTTCTTGCAATTATAAATATTAAGCTAATTAATATTCATACCTACATTATTTCTTACATGAATACTGGTGTTCCATTTCTTCAACTTCTCTTGCTTCATAGGTCAATGTAAGGTCACTGTACCCTTGTGAATATTTAGCCCTGAATCCTGACAAAAACACATTTTGTGTGATTACTCTTAGTAACACCATTACTAGATGGATCTAGATGAGAGACACCAAATAACTGGCTACTCATCAGCATTCAAAATGTTTAACTCTCAGGAGTTTGAAAAGAAATTGGAGAGAAATTTATGTAAATCTTTTGCGCCATTGAATCATTGTTCAGCATATTAAATATGATGAAATAATTAACTGCTGAACATTTTACCTGATAGATTATAGGTGCCTTTTTCACACCTTCGCAAACAGAGTAGACTTAGATATCGGGTCTGTCTGTTAATGCTAGAATATGTGAATGTCTTCATTTCACACACATTTTTAGCTCACCAGAGCACAAAGTGCTCAAGGTGAGCTATTGTGATACCCCTGTGTCCGGCGTCCGTCGTCCGTCTGTCCGTCTGTCCGTCTGTCTGTCCGTCAACAATTTCAAACGACTTCTTCTCTGAAACTGACTGCCCAATTGTAATCAAACTTGGTCAGATATATACTGTGGGTGGGTGCTTCAAAAGTTGTTAAAAGATAGTGGGTGGGGCCATCGGTCTTGTTGCCATGGCAACCGTACACAATATCTAGAAAAATCTTCTTCTCCAGAATGACATGTCCGATTTGAATATAGTTTTCACCAAAATGTTTCCCAGTTGATAGACTTCAAAAGTTGTTAGAAGAATTTTGATCCGGCAAAAAACATGGCCGCCAGAGGGCGTGGTCATTTTTTCCATATATGGTAATATGGAATTTTCATAGGAAATTTTTTAAAAATCTTCTTCTCTGAAACTGTAAAGCCTAGACCTTTGATATTTGGTATGTAGCATGATCTTATGGTCCTCTACAAAGATTGTTCAAATTATGGCCCCCGGGCCAAAAATGGCCCCGCCCAAGGGCTTATCAGTTTTTCATAGGAAAATCTTTAAAAATCTTCTTCTCTGAAACTGTAAGGCCTAGACCTTTGATATTTGGTACGTAGCATGATCTTATGGTCCTCTACAAAGGTTGTTCAAATTATGGCCCCCGGGCCAAAAATGGCCCCGCCCAAGGGCGTATCAGTTTTTCATAGGAAAATCTTTAAAAATCTTCTTCTCTGAAACTGTAAGGCCTAGACCTATGATATTTAATATGTAGCATGATCTTATGGTCCTCTACAAATATTGTTCAAATTATGACCCCCGGGCCAAAAATGGCCCTGCCCATGGGCTTATCAGTTTTTCATAGGAAAATCTTTAAAAATCTTCTTCTCTCAAAATGTAAGGCCTAGACCTTTGATATTTGTTATGTAGCATGATCTAATGGTCCTCTACGAATATTGTTCAAATTATGACCCCCGGGCCAAAAATGGCCCCGCCCAAGGGCTTATCAGTTTTTCATAGGAAAATCTTTAAAAATCTTCTTCTCTGAAACTGTTAGGTCTAGACCTTTGATATTTGGTATGTAGCATGATCTTATGGTCTTCTACAAATATTGTTCAAATTATGACCCCGGGCCAAAAATGGCCCGCCCAAGGGCTTATCAGTTTTTCATAGGAAAATCTTTAAAAATGTTCTTCTCTGAAACTGTAAAATCTTCTTCTCTGAAACTGTAAAGTCTAGACCTTTGATATTTAGTATGTAGCATGATCTAATGGTCCTCTACAAATACTGTTCAAATTATGACCCCCGGGCCAAAAATGGCCCCGCCCAAGGGCTTATCAGTTTTTCATAGGAAAATCTTTAAAAATCTTCTTCTCTGAAACTGTAAGGTCTAGACCTTTGATATTTGGTATGTAGCATGATCTTATGGTCCTTTACGAATATTGTTCAAATTATGACCCCCGGGCCAAAAATGGCCCCGCCCAAGGGCTTATCAGTTTTTCATTGGAAAATCTTTAAAAATCTTCTTCTCTGATGCTGTAAGGCCTAGACCTTTGATATTTAATATGTAGCATGATCTTATGGTCCTCTACAAATAGTGTTCAAATTATGACCCCCGGGCCAAAAATGTCCCCGCCCAAGGGCTTATCAGTTTTTCATAGGAAATTCTTTAAAAATCTTCTTCTCTGAAACTGTAAGGCCTAGACCTTTGATATTTGTTATGTAGCATGATCTAATGGTCCTCTACAAATATTGTTCAAATTATGACCCCCGGGCCAAAAATGGCCCCGCCCGAGGGCTTATCAGTTTTTCATTGGAAAATCTTTAAAAATCTACTGAAACTGTAAGGCCTAGACCACTGATATTTGGTATGACTAACATGATCTAATGGTCCTCTATAAATATGTAGCTGTGGCTTGTGGTCCTCTGCCAAGAATGTTTAACTTACGACCCTGACCACTGGACGAAACTTGGCCCTGCCTCAGGGCTTATCAGTTTTTCATGGGAAAAATATGAAATATTATTTTTCTCTGAAACCATAAGGCTTAGACCTTTAATTAATGGCATACACATGATTTCTTGTGGTCAAAAATGGCCCCGCCCCTGGGGTTATCTCAGGTGAGCGCTTCAGGGCCTCATGGCCCTCTTGTTTTACAAAAATCTCATGTTTTATCTGTTATAAATAACGTAACTTGCTGTTGTAGAAAAAAACCTTGATGAGGACTGCCCAATCTCATTAGGTGACACAGTGTCATGCTCGGATACCAATGCCATATGTACATCTGTAAATGGAGGAAACAAGTGTAGATGTGTCAGTTCCCACTATGATGACAATGGAGATGGTACTGCAGGTGGACAGTGTGTTGGCAGTGAGTTGAAAATAAATAATTTGCTTTATCTTTATGCAGAAATGAAATAATTAATCTTTATTTCTTAAGAAATTGCAAACTTTATCATTAAAGTTTTTATTCTATTTCTGAATGTTTAAATTGTCACACAGTTTATATTTCTGATGACCTCATCTATGAGAAAAGCTGAGTTACTCAACATTTCCAAAGGCTGGAGTCTGTTTGCAAAAGTTCCATAAATTTGTTACTCCAGTACTTTTACTATGTAATTAGAGTAGTTTGTACCAATGATGTCATGTGTTCATTAAAAATCACTTCAATTTCTATGTGTGTTAAGTCCTGACCTTAGCACCACATATTACATAGACACTAATTGGTAGTTATACTGCACCATCTTAAAGCAGCATTCACAAAAGATACGTTTACTCATGACTGATATAGAGCTCAAATAACATGTAGATACATTGAATGATAAAATTTACATGAAACATTGAATAACAGTGGTATGTAGTACTTGAAGCACGCTGACGCCAACGTTTGGTCATGCTGACGTTACTTAAACGTCAAAATTTAAATCTAGTGTCAGATTATTTTTTCTGTGAGAATGCAAGGTACCCGGCGTGCAGCCACTTTGGACATATTTAGTTTGTCTATAAGAATACATTGCACTGTGTAATACGAGAGATAACGCTGTGTTTCCAAGAGTGACTGTCGATGACAGCCGACTTGGTCTTTCGGCATCAAACACTCGAGTTCTACCATCCCTAAACCGCTCGTGTCATTTGTAGAATTTTTTTTTTCCACGGGTTAATAATACATCCGAGTTATTAAATTATTTTTGTGTTTCTACCAGTGACATTTTGGGTCCAACACAAAATTTGACAACCGCATACAACTCGATGTCATCCGTTGACGTCATGCACGTTTTTGAAGCCATGGCCATAAAACGCTTCTTTGAAAATAACCGTCCAACACAACATCTTCAAATTTTCCGGAAATGACGTCGAAACGTCATGCTAATGTCAGTTGCGTTCGCTCCAAATTTGCGCTAAATTTGACTGCGTACTAGCATGTTAAATGAATTAAGAATATGTGAAATAACACCGTGCTTCAAGTCACCAAACAGTGGTTGCTATGGATACCATTTATTCTTAATAAGTAATCAAAGTACTGACAGTACTGAAGGTTTCGGACCAAATATATGTAGATAACAATTTTGCCTAGTATTAACATATATATTTTTTTTTACTCCAAATGGAAAAAAATTGATTGATAAGTATGTGTAGTGTAAATTAGAGAGATGTCTATGATGTATCTTTTAATTATTAAAAACTATACATTTACGTTTTGTAGAAAAAGACCTTGATCAGGAATGTCCAAGCCAAGGTGACACAGTGTCATGCTCGGATACCAATGCCATATGTACATCTGTAAATGGAGGAAACAAGTGTAGATGTGTCAGTTCCCACTATGATGACAATGGAGATGGTACTGCAGGTGGACAGTGTGTTGGCAGTGAGTGCAAAGTAGAAAGTTTGACTAACATTATCAATGGCAATTCCAAATGTATAAATCTGCATGGGGAGCTGTGCTTGCTACCCTTTTACTGTTGATATTTTGTAAAACTGATGCTAGAGATTTCTAGACAGTTGCCAGAAGGAGGGCACAAGATGTTCCAGGGACACAGTTCTACCTTTTTATCATCCTGCCAATAGCTGATATGTATTCCTTCAAACTAAGTAGTATTAAGTTTCTTAAAATAGTCATTAAAGTATTAATATGCATTCTTGAATGGTATACAGAAATTTATACTTATATTGTATGAGAAGGGTTTGGGTCTCTTTGAAAATACTTCACCACAGGGTCTTAAGAAATATATTCCCTCTAAATAGATAAATATGATGCTAGTGTAGGCTAATTTGCACAACTAACAATTTGGGCATTATATTGACTTAATATGTTAGAGGGAATAAACAACATAAAAATTGCATGTTTTGTAGAAAAAAACCTTGATGGGGACTGTCCAATCTCATTAGGTGACACACATACATGTGATAACCTGTTGAAGCATGTCAGGTAGATTTTGGAAATTTGTCAGGTAGATTTGACTTTTGTCAGGTAGATTTTACCGACACGACGAAATATATGGAGATGAAAAAATTATCTTCTGGATACTTACGTTTTTTTATACTTTTTCACATAATCATTCATACCTTACCATAAATACTGTTACGGTATTACCCACATACCATACATACCATGCCATTATAAACCTTACACTACACACATAACATTTACACACACTTTCCCTCATATCAACGCCTTTTCATGCATAGGAGCTATCTGGTCAGGGTCTGCTCTGTTTGCTTATGATATTGGAATGATTCCACACTTTCTGGCTTGGCCCAACAAAATCAAATGTCCATGTGCTGTTATAATAATAAATCTACCTTTACAAACCATACATTATACAGACTACATCTATACACAACCATGGAATCATCTCCAACCCTTACAATGCCTAGAGATCAATAACCCCATTAACCCTTTCCTTCATATAAACATGTTTCACTCATTTGCAAACAGAGTAGACCCAGACAGCTCCCGTAATTAAATAATGTCATGAAAAAATCGAGACTTATTACTGTTTTATCATAATGAAAAATATATTCCATTTTATCTTATTTTATTACAGTTTCAGGGCTTTTTAGGCTCATTTTATAGCCCTTATTCGGCTGTATTCCCAATGGTGGCGAAACCGTGTGTTTTCTCCAATTTCTGGAGGAAAATTCCCAACCTCAAGTAAAAAAAATCTATGAAAAAACGTTTTATTCAGTACAATTGGTCTGGGGACGAATCTTTCGTACTTTTTATACGCCCACCTAATAAAGGTGGTCGTATATTGTCGTGGCCCTGTCCGTCCGTTCGTCCGTTCGTTCGTTCGTTTGTTCGTTCGTTCGTTCGTTCGTTCGTCCGTCAACATTTTGTTTGTCCGCTGTTTTCTGGGAAAACTATTAGACAGATATTAATGAAACTTAACACAAATGTTAAATGCATGAAGATCTGAAGCTGAGTCGATTCTGAGGTTCATTTGATTTTTCATTTCAGAGTTATGGCCCTTGTCCTTAAAAACTATGCATATAGTTTGTCTGCTGTTTACTGGGGAAACTATTTGAGAGATATTAATGAAACTTCACACAAATGTTTAATGCATCAAGATCTGAAGCTGAGTCGATTCTGAGGTTCATTTGATTTGTCGTTTTGGAGTTATGGCCCTTTTACTTAAAAAAATAATGCAAATACATGCAAATAGTTTGTCTGCTGTTTTCTGGTAAAACTATTTGAGAGATATTAATGAAACTTCACACAAATGTTTAATGCATCAAGGTCTGAAGCTAAGTCGATTCTGAGGCTCATTTGATTTGTCATTTCGGAGTTATGGCCCTTTTACTTGAAAAATAATGCAAATACATGCAAATAGTTTGTCCGCTGTTTTCTGGGAAAACTATATGACAGATATTAATGAAACTTCACACAAATGTTAAATGCTTCAAGATCTGAAGCTGAGTTGATTCTGAGGTTCATTTGATTTTTCATTTCAGAGTTATGTCCCTTGTGCTTGAAAAATATGCAAATAGTTTGTCCGCTGTTTTCTGGGAAAACTATTTGACAGATATTTTTGAAACTTCATACACATGTTTAATGCATCTAGACCTAAAGCTAGGTCGAGTCTGAGGATCATTTGATTAAATGTTTCGGAGTTATGGCCCTTGCAATTAAAAAAATAATGCAAATCTATGCAAATATGAGGATGGCCATAACTTTTTCATTTACAATGATATTTGCTTCAATTTTTTTATATGGTTAAACCTTAATGTGAATTTTCACATATATTGCGGGGGTCTTGATATGTCATTTTATTCTAAAGTTATGGTCCTTGAACTTTGTGTGTTTGTTGCTTTGTTAGTCGGTAAATTTTTAGTTTGTCGGTTGATATAAATGAAACTTAACAACTTAACACAAATGTTTTAAGCAACAAAATTTGAAGCTGAGTTTATTTTGAGGTTCATTCAGTTTGTCTTTACAGAGTTATGGCCGTTGCACTTTACAAAAATCTGCAAAAATGAGGATTAGCTGTAACTTTTTTATTTAATAAGATATTCACTTGATTTTTTAAAAAAATAGTACCAACTTAATATGGAAATCAAGATCTGAAGCACAGATTAGAAAATGTCAACACTTATAAGGCATGTTGAATTGGAGAAAGTTTGCAAGTGGGCGTATTATGTACCGTATGCGGTACTCTTGTTGGTATTGCCGGTTTGCTGAATATAACTAAACTGTTTATTGTTCGGAATATTCGGATATTCTTTACTTGTTGTTAACGGTCAGAGTGCATACTGCTTTTTGAAGCTATGATAACGTCACTCCCCTCGTCTTAATTTTGTCTCCTCGCTTGAGTAATAATAATGCGTGCCGCATGTGGTATTTGTGGACAACGTCGCCTATGTCAGATTTTATTCTGGACTCTGTGACAGATGGGCTAGTGAAGAAATGTAATAAAGTTCTGCCCTCACTTTCAGTCTTTCTTTCGGACATAACTGCTTCGTTATCGTATAGAAAGTCCAGATAACCACATTTGTTAACAAAATGTTTTTCACTTTCGTTTTCGACTCGCGCGAGAGACTATGTGATTTTGATATATAAATTAACTAATCAAATCGCGTTAAAACCTTCACACCAGATGCTGTATCTGGGCGACGTCACTACATGAAATTAATTTGCAGTCTCCAAGTAACAAGTAGCGACTCTCTTTCGCAACCATGAAACGAAAACAAAACATCCCGATGTGAATTCAGATTAAATTATCTATTTAGGGAGGGGATTTGGGATTTTGTGCAGCGGCATTGCCTTAGGATGGAATTCTGTCTGATTTGTATGCATGCATCCCGCAAAGGCGCATGCCGCCTTTTGCATTTTGACACGACTGGTTCCTGAATTTTTTTTTGACAACTCCAGTACAGCGCAAACGGGAACCAACTTGTGATTACATAATGCGGCTGTTCTCCGCGGGGGAACCATACCAAAACAGGCCAAGCGTGGATCACAGCATGACAGCATGCTAAAGGGGATTTATGTGTGTAGAGAACTAACAGATAATCTAACCCAGGGACGAAAATATAGGTCACTAAAAAAAATGCCGTGGCAGAATAGGTAAAACAGTAGAAACGTCTACCGAATCGGTAGAACGGTAGACCACCTCTGAAAACGGTAGAATTCACCTACCGTCGGTAGTTATCACTTGTATGGACACAGTGTCATGCTCTGATACCAATGCAAGATGTATATCTGTAAGTGGAGGAAGCAAGTGTAGATGTGTCAATTCATACTATGATGACAATGGAGTTGGTACTGCAGGTAGACAGTGTGTTGAAAGTGAGTGCAAAGCAGAAATTATGACTAATATTAGCTGTGCAGCAATAAAATTATATTGATGAAATCTATTGCATGATTCTCACACCAGGGACCTGACATATCACACCTAAGGGCTGACACAAAACAATTACACACTTCCTGTACCTATTTTGGCAATTGCAAACTTGTTATATTTTATAGGTAATATATGCATGTGGAGCTGTGCTTGCTACACTATTACTGCTGATATTTTGTGAGACTGATGCTACATTTTGAGTTTGTCGCTAAAAGGGGTGCATGAGTATTTTGTGGATACAATTTAAGCTTTTTATCATCCTTCCAAAAGCCGACATGTATTCCTTTAAACTTAGTAGTATACAGTTTCTTAAAATAGTCATTAAAGTATTCAATATGGATTGCTGAATAGTATACAGAAATTTATGTGGGTGAAGCGATTCAAAAACATTCGATTAGATGTTGATTATTTTAACACGATTTGATTTGTTTTAGATTCAATTTAAAATTGTAGTAAAAAGAATGCACTGTGTAGAAGAAATCCTGTGTATTAACAGCTGTGAAAAACAATGCTTGGACATATATAATTGGAAAATTCAGAATAGCCTTGTCACAAATAGATCTGACTTTTCTGCACTTTGTGTTTTGGAAGTTCTTTTTAAGGTTCATGTGTCTACATTGTGACTGGTCACTAACACCAAGTAACACATGGTAACACTAGCATACTCAGTCTTGGGTATTTGTCTCATTGACTAGACAGCCTAACTCTGTAGAACATGTAGGTTTTTCTGAAAAAAGAATTTGAGCACTTCAGACCTTGAGGTGTCATGTCTCTCTTCAACTTATACAGATTTGGCTATCAGTCTTTGAGCAAAAGAGCACTCGACATTGGCGTGAGTACACAAAAGCATACACAAATTTGCAACCGTGTTTAAAGTGAATGCTTTTGTTCCACATTGGTTGAAAAATTGAATGCTTTATCATATTTACTGTGTTACAGAGAATATCTGTAAATATACCTTCTGATAGTTCGAGATCATGAATTTCAGTACTTCTTGTTCTGAAAATTGAATACCGCTTAAGCCGGTGCTAGGGGGCTTGAGCAGTGTTGTACTTTCAAATACTGCTAATGAACAGACTCTATAAAACCGAGTCTGCTATTTTCTCTTTTTGTGTGCAATTTTCAGAGTTTACATGATGGTTTATTTGTGTCATTGCCATTGCGAAATCTGAATTAAGCCCACATTTTGGAGCACCATGTAAACTTGACAGCTTCAGCAACTAACATTTTGAGAGAACACAACCTTTTAGATGCTTGAAAAAGTGCCCAGACAATTAGACTAATGCAACGTGCAACGTGCTATTTGATTGGCTAAAACAGTTGGCCTTCATCCAATCTATTTGGGTCTATCAAAAGTCGATGAGTATGTTTGTTTTGACATTTCTAATGCAGAAAAACTAATCTTTTGACTTTTCACGGCTGATTAACAGAGGTTAGTTTCATTTTGCTACCAATCATAAAGAAGCTAGTCTTTTATTGGCTCACTTCACAAAGTGCCAAGGTGAGGTATTGTGATCGATCTGTGTCAGTTGTCGTGCGCCGTCCACATTTTTTCAGCAGCTAGCTGTCTATTTTCACTTTTGTTCTAGTTTTCCACCATTCGGAAACTATGTTACATTGTAATTTGCATATGATCTACTAGTATTTTGTAGTAAACTGTATTTTCATTAGTTAATACCTTGACTTGCATACAGCCTTTTTATAATGCCTCTACACATGGCCAAACTATGTAAAATCCAGATATACAGTCTGCTAACGTGTCAAAATTCCTGGAGTCATTCTTACGACCCAGTTATTTCAAAACACCATGTTTTATGATAATTAGCTGCTTCGGCTTCGCAAATTGAAATCAATGCAATCAATCCATACTAACCTAATCACATCAAATGTAACGCATTCTGTTATACAGACATTTTCTATAATTTCTCAGAGTTCAGTCAACACGCATTATTATACAGAAAGTCATTATTTACGCAGATGTTTTGCATGGAAGGCTGTCGACTGTCTAAAGTTATGTTCTTAAAATAGATGTTACTGGAAATTCCCATAAAATCAAAGTACTGATGTACTGATGATGATTTCAAAGCGAAAATTGTATTAAATTTGGATTGAAAGAATTTGGACGAATGAAACTGTTATGGTAGTGAAAATTTAACAATTGTTGTTATAATAACAAGAAGAATAACTAGAAGTAATAAACTTCAACAGTATGAACTACATGAGTATAATGTAGTAAGAAACAATATATAGACAAAATATAAACAACAGGATCAGTATTAATTAGGGTCCTGCATTGAAAATTCAGGAGCCCTGTAGGAATCACATTTTCTGTCCGTCTGTCTGTCCGTCAACAATTTCAAACGACTTCTTCTCTGAAACCGACTGCCCAATTGTAACCAAACTTGGTCAGATACATACTGTGGGTGTGTGCTTTAAAAGTTGTTAAAAGATAGTGGGGGGGGGGGGGGCATCGGTCTTGTTGCCATGGCAACTGTACGCAATATCTAGAAAAATCTTCTTCTCCAGAATGACTTGTCCGATTTGAATATAGTTTTTACCAAAATGTTTCTCAGTTGATAGACTTTAAAAGTTGTTAAAAGAATTTTGATCCGGCAAAAAACATGGCCGCCAGAGGGCGTGGTCACTTTTTCCATATATGGTAATATATGAAAATCTTTAAAAATCTTCTTCTCTGAAACCATATGTCCTAGACCATTGATATTTGGTATGTAGCATGATCTTATGGTCCTCTACAAAGATTGTTCAAATTATGACCCCCGGGCCAAAAATGGCCCCGCCCAAGGGCTCATCAGTTTTTCATAGGAAAATCTTTAAAAATCTTCTCTGAAACTGCAAGGCCTAGACCTTTGATATTTGGTATGTAGCATGATCTTATGGGCCTCTACTAAAGTTGTTCAAATTATGACCCCCGGGCCAAAAATGGCCCGGCCCAAGGGCTTATCAGTTTTTCATAAGAAAATCGTTAAAAATCTTCTTCTTGGAAACTGTAAGGCCTAGACCTTGGATATTTCGTATGTAGCATGATCTTATGGTCCTCTACAAATATTTTCAAATTATGATCCCCGGGCCAAAAATGGCCCCGCCCAAGGGCTTATCAGTTTTTCATAGGAAAATCTTTAAAAATCTTCTTCTCGGAAACTGTAAGGCATAGACTTTCGATATTTGGTATGTAGCATGATCTAATGGTCCTCTACAAAAGTAGTTCAAATGATGATCCCCAAGCCAAAAATGGCACCGCCCAAAGGCTTATCATGATATTATGGTCCTCTACAAAGATTGTTCAAATTATGACCCCCTGGCCAAAAATGGCCCCGCCCAAGCAGTGTTGCAGCCAGGACGCGCGATCGCGCGATTCCCCCCTTTTACTGAAACCCCCCCCCTCGTTTTCACTGGAGGGGGCGCCTAGTCCCGCATTAGTTTCAATATTACTTTGCTAAAAAATTCCCTCCCTCAGGCTGTCGAAACAGTTTGTAGTGAGTACCGGTAAAGCTTTCAATTCATATAGAATCAGAACTGGATGTTTGTCAACTGTCATGTATAGGTAAGGCTAAACCACGGTTTGGTACAGTAACTTAGCTATCATATTCTATGGGACCTCGGCAATTCAAGAGACGTGAGCAGTTGTCTGCCAAAGATCTACAGTTTTTGGCCGGATTGCTCGCAATCCAGGCTTATAGATTGGCGAATGCCGTCCGTCCGTCTGTCCGTCCGTCCGTCCGTCCGTCCGTCAGGTTGACCTTTTTGTTCGAGTTAGTTATAGTCAAAGTATAATACCTACAGTAACCAAACTTGGCATGTGGGTTAAGAATGAGGGTCCCATTACATGTCATAGGTTAGCAGGTTACTATGACCCCTTTTTGACCTAGTTTTTACGCTTCATTGACTTAGAGAATTTCCAGGTTGACCTTTTTGTTTGTGTTAGTTATAGCCAAAGTATAACACCTACAGTAACCAAACTTGGCATGTGGGTTCATAATGAGGGTCCCATTACATGTCATAGGTTAGCAGGTTACTATGACCCCTTTTTGACCTAGTTTTTACGCTTCATTGACTTAGAGAATTTCCAGGTTGACCTTTTTGTTTGTGTTAGTTATAGCCAAAGTATAACACCTGCAGTGACCAAACTTGGCATGTGGGTTCATAATGAGGGTCACATTACATGTCATAGGTTAGTAGGTTATTATGACCCTTTTTTGACCTAGATTTTACGCTTCATTGACTTAGAGAATTTCCAGGTTGACCTTTTTGTTTCCGATCGATAACTAATAAACGACTTTGCCTAGAATCTTCAAACTTGCTGTGGTGGTTGGTCATGACAACTGGATCACCCCCATTGTTTTTGAGGTCACTAGGTCAAAGGTCAAGGTCACAATGACCTTAATTGGTGAAATAGTTTCCGATCAATAACTGCTCAAGGGTTTGGCTTGGGATCTTCAAACTTGCTGTGATGGTTCGTCATGACCACTAGATGACCCCTATAGTTTCTGAGGTCAAAGGTCAAGGTCACCATGACCTTAACTAGTAAAATGGTTTTTGATCAATAACTGCTCAAGGGTTTGACTTAGGATCTTCAAATTTGCTGTGGTGGTTGGTCATGACAACCAGATGACCCCAATTGTTTTTGAGGTCACTAGGTCAAAGGTCAAGGTCACCATGACCTTAACTAGTGAAATGGTTTCCGATCAATAACTGCTCAAGGGTTTGGCTTAGGACCTTCAAACTTGCTGTGGTGGTTGGTCATGACCACTAGATGACCCCTAATGTTTTTGAGGTCACTAGGTCAAAGGCCAAGGACACCATGACCTTAACTGGTGAAATGGTTTCCGATCAATAACTGCTCAAGGGTTTGGCTTAGAATCTTCAAACTTGTTGTGGTAGTTGGTCATGACCACTGGATGACTCCTATTGTTTTTTAGGTCACTAGGTCAAAGGTCAAGGTCACCATGACCGTAACTGGTAAAATTGTTTCTGATCAATAACTGCTCAAGGGTTTGGCTTAGGATCTTCAAATTTGCTGTGGTGGTTGGTCATGACAACTAGATGAGCCCTCTTGTTTTTGAGGTCACTAGGTCTAAGGTCAAGGTCACCATGACCTTAACTGGTGAAATGGTTTCTAGTTAATAACTGCTCAAGGGTTTGGCTTAGGATCTTCAAACTTGCTGTGGTGGTTTGTCATGACCACTAGATGACCCCTAATGTTTTTTAGGTCACTAGGTCAAAGGTCAAGGTCATCATGACATTAACAGGTGAAATGGTTTCCAATCAATAACTGCTCAAGGGTTTGGCTTCGGATCTTCAAACTTACTGTGGTGGTTGGTCATGACAACTAGATGACTCCTATTGTTTTTGAGGTCACTAGGTCAAAGATTAAGGTCACCATGACCTTATCTGATGAAATGGTTTCCGATTAATAACTGCTCAATGGTGTGGTTGGGGATCTTCAAACTTGCTGTGGTGGTTGGTCGTAACCACTAGATGACCCCTATAGTTGTTGAGGTCACTAGGTCAAAGGTCAAGGTCACCATTACCTGAACTTGTGAAATGTTTTCAGATCAATAAATGATTAGTGGTTTGGCTTAGGATCGTCAAAGTTGCTGTGGTAATTAGTCATGACCAGTAGATGACCTCTATAGTTGAGGTCACTAGATCAAAAGTCAGGGGGTCTGGGGGTATACATGCTTTACAAATATCTCTTGTTTTTTATGCTTTAATGAATTTCTAGATTGACCTTTTTAACATGTGGAGTCATAATGAGGACCTCATTACATGCAATTGGAATATGTTTAACTATTTATTATGCCTTCAGCATTGATGCAGAAATGTATAATGATTGACTGTTCATCTATATCACTTTAATCGGCAATCCGGCCATACCGACATTGGCGGTTTCTTGTTTGTGACTACTCTGTTAATTAATTGTCCTTAATAAAACAATAAAACATCACTCACAACTGATAATTTATAACTCGTTGAGTAAAGTAATGTTTGCCTTTCCCGGTCCGACTTTTAGTCTATGCCCGTAACCAAATGAAAACATTAAAAACGTGTATGCTGTAAAAATCATCAAAAAACATTATCTTAAGAAAAATCAGCAACTACTTTGAGGTAGGTACCCTTCCTATAACCAAATTCAGCCCAAATTCAAGTGTCAAATATACGTAACAGAGTTATTCATCTTCTATGAGTCGGAGACAGATTAGTCCTGTAGAAAGCGATGAAATAGACCGTGTCAAACCCATTGCACTAGATTTGCATTGATATTGTTGTGAAATAAAAATCCGCCCCCCTATTTTGAACAAATCACCCCTAATTTTCAAAGGGAGGGGGGAAAATCGCCCCTCTTTTTAAAATCCTGGCTGCAACACTGCCCAAGAGTTTATCAGTTTTTCATAGGAAAATCTTTAAAAATCTTCTCTCAAACTGTAAGGCCTAGACCTTTGATATTTAGTATGTAGCATGATCTTATGGTCCTTTACAAATATTGTTCAAATTATGACCACTGGGCCAAAAATGGCCCCGCCCAAGGGCTTATCAGTTTTTCATTGGAAAATCTTTAAAAATCTACTGAAACTGTAAGGCCTAGACAGTGCTCCAGATAATTTTTGGCTACCATCAGTACGGTACTGATCCAAATTGAACTTCATCAGTACAGGCTATTTCCGGCCAGTACATGTAACCAGTATTCCGGGCCTGATTACTCAATAGAAATAACCAATAGTGCCTAATGATGTTTCATTCAGATAATATGCATACTCATGAAGTAAAGGGTTAAATTGAGGGGTCACATTGCAGAACAGGAGCTGTGTCATTTGACTCAGTCTATTGTGTTTGCTTAGAGATAAGAGAATATGGTGTATCTGATTCTAAAAACTATGTATCATCAATTTATGGCCAAAATCCCATTATATATTACTTATATATTATATTTAACCCTTTCATCCATACATAAACATTTCATCACCTATACAAACAGTGTAGACTCGGATAAGGCAGATCCTGGAGCAGCCATATCAGAATCTACTCTGTTTATGACATATTACATGTATGACATTTCTCTTGTACCAAAGGTAAGACAAATACATACATTGTATATGTGCCAATACTTAAATATAAACTTCATTAAGAATGCATAGTTGGTGGAGCTCCACATGAATAGTCTTGAAGGTAAGGGTGAAACTAACTGCATAGAGAAGACTATTTTAAGTTATGTCTTATTCATGAAAAAAAGGTTGAAAACCAGCTATGCTTGACTACTTTTTAGAAGTGTATTGGGTAGACGATTCTAATAGGTGGTTATACAAAACATTTTTGGTCAGAAATAAGAAAGTTGGCATAATACCACCTTATCAAGGCATCTTTAGAACAAATGAATCATGGAGGAATATTCCAAAAGATCTACTTTATGATACAACTCTGTTTAAACCCATCTCACGCATTCAGTTAGTTTCTATCATGCGTGTTGAAATTTAATAAAAGTTGATCGGAAAGTCTGGCCTGAAACCATGCAATTTTCCGCAAACGTTTTTTTTAATATTGATGTTTGGTACGAAGTGCCTCAAGGCCGCAAAACACACGTAAGTACGTAACCCACCTGTATGCCTCGACGCTTTTTCACCAACGTATTTTGTTATGCCATAAAATATGCCTGATATAATGAAGTTACTTGTGGAAATGGGGTCTGTTTTTTGCCCATGGTCTAAGCGAGAGAAAATCACATTATTTCGTTGACATTTTTGCGCGGTTCTGGTTTCCGCTTCCACTACGAGGCCATTGGTAGCCGGCGTCGGTAACTCCCCACAGTGATCTCCCTTGTCTCTCCATATCGTAGCGATTAGGGGAGATCACTGTGTTGGAAGCTGATATCGTGTATGATGAAACGCTTGATTTGTTCACATTTAGTAAGCGCCCGAGCAACATTGACCTGCGAGTCTTTATACGCCCACTAATAAAGGTGGTCGTATATTGTCGTGGCCCCCCTGTCCATCCGTCCATTCGTTCGTTCGTTCGTTCGTTCGTCCGTCAACATTTTGTTTGTCCGCTGTTTTCTGGGAAAACTATTTGACAGATATTAATGAAACTTCACACAAATGTTAAATGCATCATGATCTGAAGCTGAGTTGATTCTGAGGTTCATTTGATTTTTCATTTCAGAGTTATGGCCCTTGTCCTTAAAAAATATGCAAAAAGTTTGTCCGCTGTTTTCTGGGAAAACTGTTCGAGAGATATTAATGAAACTTCACACAAATGTTTAATGCATCAAGATCTGAAGCTGAGTCGATTCTGAGGTTCATTTGATTTGTCGTTTCGGAGTTATGGCCCTTTTACTTAAAAAATACATGCAAATAGTTTGTCCACTGTTTTCTGGGAAAACTATTTGACAGATATTAATGAAACTTCACACAAATGTTTAATGCATCAAGATCTAAAGCAGAGTTGATTCTGAGGTTCATTTGATTTTTCATTTCAGAGTTATGGCCCTTGTCCTTAAAAAATATGCAAATAGTTTGTCTGCTGTTTTCTGGGAAAACTATTTGAGAGATATTAATGAAACTTCACACAAATGTTTAATGCATCAAGATCTGAAACCGAATTGATTCTGAGGAGTATTTGATTTTTCGTTTCAGAGTTAGTTATGGCCCTTGTCCTTAAAAAAAATGCAAATAGTTTGTCTGCTGTTTTCTGGGAAAACTATTTGAGAGATATTAATGAAACTTCACAAAAATGTTTAATGCATCAAGATCTGATGCTGAGGCGATTTTGAGGTTTATTTGATTTTTATTTTCAGAGTTATTGCCCTTTTACTTAAAAAAAAATGCAAATATATGCAAATAGTTTGTCCGCTGTTTTCTGGCAAAATTGTTTGACAGATATTAATGAAACTTCATACACATGTTTAATGCATCAAGACCTGAAGCTAAGTTGATTCTGAGGATCATTTGATTTGTTGTTTCGGAGCCCTTGCACTTAAAAAAATAATGCAAATCTATGCAAATATGAGGATGGCCATAACTTTTTCATTTGAAATGATATTTACTTCAATTTTTTTATATGGTTAAACCTTAATGTGAATTTTCACATATATTGCGGGGGTTTTGATATGTCATTTTATTCTAAAGTTATGGTCCTTGAACTTTGTGTGTTCGTTGCTTTGTTAGTCGGTCAACTTTAAGTTTGTCTGTTGTTTTCTGGGAAAACTATTAAAATGATATAAATGAAACTTAACACAAATGTTTTAAGCAACAAAATTTGAAGCTGAGTTTATTTTGAGGTTCATTCAGTTTGTCTTTACAGAGTTATGGCCGTTGCACTTTACAAAAATCTGCAAAAATGAGGATTATCTGTAACTTTTTTATTTAATAAGATATTCACTTCATTTTTTAAAAAAAATAGTATCACCTTAATATGGAAATCAAGATCTGAAGCACAGATTAGAAAATGTCAAAACTTATAAGGCATGTTGAATCAGAGAAAGTTTGCAAGTGGGCGTATTATGTACCGTATGCGGTACTCTTGTTTTTCCTTGCTTTTATAAAAGGCGTCTAGAGCAACAAGCGAGATTTTAGATGTTCATTTTACGATGTGTAGATCTTGTATACGGATCGTTTTGGTATTGGATCCGTACGGGCAAAAAATGATACGTAACAAGTACTTATGGATTCGAATTTCTATCCGTACCGGCAAAATATTTATCCGTACAGTACGGATGTACGGATACTATCTGGAGCACTGCTAGACCTTTGATATTTGGTATGTAACATGATCTAATGGTCCTCTACAAATATGTAGCTGTGGCTTGTGGTCCTCTGCCAAGAATGTTTAACTTACAACCCTGACCACTGGGCGAAAGTTGGCCCTGCCTCAGGGCTTATCAGTTTTTCATGGGAAAAATATAATTATTATTTTTCTCTGAAATCATAAGGCTTAGACCTTTAATTAATGGCATATTGCTTTGCCTTGTGGTTCTCTACCAAGGGTATACACATGATTTCTTGTGGTCAAAAATGGCCCCGCCCCTGGGGTTTATCTCTGGTGAGTGCTTCAGGGCCTCATGGCCCTCTTGTCCTTACACAAAGCTTGTCCGGAGCATTTCTCCTATACCTTACCAGCTACGGATTCCAAATTTGGTTTGTGAGTTCATCTTGGGATGGCGGAGAGTCATGTACCATTTTCAGATCACTGACCTTGACCTTTGACCTCAATTTTACAGTCCGGAGCATATCTCCTATACCTTACCAGATACAAAAAGCTTGTCCAGAGCATATCTCCTATACCTTACCAGCTACGGATTCCAAATTTGGTGTGTGAGTTCATCTTGGGATGGCGAAGTGTCGCGTACCATTTTCAGGTCAATGTGCCCTTGACCTTTGACCTTGATTTTACTAAAAGCTTGTCCGGAGCATATCTCCTATACCTTATCAGTTACAGATTCCAAATTTGTAATTTGTAAGTATTGGACAGGTATGCTTAGGCAAACAGTGTAGACCCAAATTAAACTACAGGGTCTACACTGTTTGCTACTACATTAGCATGAATCAGACATTATAAAGAGCTCTAAATACTATTCATACATGGGTAGGCCATGCTGTTCAAATACTTGCAGTGTCAGAACTTTCAGATGAATTACAGCATTATAACAATATAGACCCATATCAGACAGCTCCTATAGGAGCTACTAGGTCTTTATTGCTTGCGTACAACACTACCTAAATCAGATGCTATGCATGCTTATGCAAAGAGTGTAGATCCATATTAGGTAACTTCTGTTGCAGCTGTCTAAGAGCCAGTGTTACATGAAACTTTGACCATGCGTTTAGAATTGACTGAGGGTATGTTTTTAACGTTAAGGATCGACATAGGGTCTTTCTTGAACGTTAAGAATCAACTTAACAGTAACAATCAACACAGTATGTTTTTTATACGCCCACCTAATAAAGGTGGTCGTATATTGTCGTGGCCCTGTCCGTCCGTCCGTTCGTTCGTTCGTTCGTTCGTTCGTCCGTCAACATTTTGTTTGTCCGCTGTTTTCTGGGAAAACTATTTGACAGATATTAATGAAACTTCACACAAATGTTTAATGCATCAAGATCTGAAGCTGAGTTGATTCTGAGGTTCATTTGATTTTTCATTTCAGAGTTATGGCCCTTGTCCTTAAAAAATGCAAATAGTTTGTCCGCTGTTTTCTGGGAAAACTATTTGAGAGATATTAATGAAACTTCATACAAATGTTTAATGCATCAATATCTGAAGCTGAGTCGATTCTGAGGTTCATTTGATTTTTCGTTTCAGAGTTATGGCCCTTGTCCTTAAAAAATAATGCAAATAGTTTGTCTGCTGTTTTCTGGGGAAACTATTTGACAGATATTAATGAAACTTCACAAAATTGTTTAATGCATCAAGATCTGATGCTGAGTCGATTTTGAGGTTTATTTGATTTTTCGTTTCAGAGTTATGGCCCTTTTATTAAAAAATAATGCAATTGCATATAGTTTGTCCGCTGTTTTCTGGGAAAACTATTTGACAGATATTAATGAAACTTCACACAAATGTTTAATGCATCAAGATCTGAAACTGAATTGATTCTGAGGATCATTTGATTTTTCGTTTCAGAGTTATGGCCCTTGTCCTTAAAAAATAATGCAAATAGTTTGTCCGCTGTTTTCTGGGAAAACTATTTGAGAGATATTAATGAAACTTCACAAAAATGTTTAATGCATCAAGATCTGATGCTGAGTCGACTTTGAGGTTTATTTGATTTTTAGTTTCAGAGTTATTGCCCTTTTACTTAAAAAATAATGCAAATATATGCATATAGTTTGTCCGCTGTTTTCTGGCAAAACTGTCTTACAGATATTAATGAAACTTCATACACATGTTTAATGCATCAAGACCTGAAGCTAAGTCGATTCTGAGGATCATTTGATTTGTTGTTTCGGAGTTATGGCCCTTGCACTTAAAAAAATAATGCAAATCTTTGCAAATATGAGGATGGCCATAACTTTTTCATTTGAAATGATATTTACTTCAATTTTTTTATATGGTTAAACCTTAATGTGAATTTTCACATATATTGCGGGGGTTTTGATATGTCATTTTATTCTAAAGTTATGGTCCTTGAACTTCCTGTGTTCGTTGCTTTGTTAGTCGGTCAACTTTTAGTTTGTCTGTTGTTTTCTGGGAAAACTATTAAAATGATATCAATGAAACTTAACACAAATGTTTTAAGCAACAAAATTTGAAGCTGAGTTTATTTTGAGGTTCAGTCAGTTTGTCTTTACAGAGTTATGGCCGTTGCACTGCAAAAATGAGGATTAGCTGTAACTTTTTTATTTAATAAGATATTCACTTCATTTTTTTAAATATCTTAATATGGAAATAAAGATCTGAAGCACAGATTAGAAAATGTCAACACTTATAAGGCATGTTGAATCAGAGAAAGTTTGCAAGTGGGCGTATTATGTACCGTATGCGGTACTCTTGTTTAATATTGAAATTTGACCCCGTGTCTTTTTTTTTTAAAAAGAATTTACCCAGGATCTGTTTTTAACGTTGACAATCAACCCAATGTCCTTTTTAACGTTGAGAATGCCCTAGGGTCCTTTTTAACTAAGTTTTGACCATTGGCTCTTTTCTTAGCTATCATAATCGTCAAAGGTTCTGTTTCTAATGTTAAGAACTGACTCCTGTGTCATTTTTAACAGCATCAAAATTTCATGTTACACCTGCATTACATTGTATTGTTTTTCCGCCAAAATGCATTTCGGTGTCAAACACTTTGGGGGCATTTGTCACCCGTGACGACTCTCTTGTTTTTAAATTAAGTAATATTGTTGAACACCATCTAAGATTGTGCACCTGCAATTTTGGTTTTGATTTCATTCTTCATTCATGAATTATCTCCCTTTTTTAAATTTAACAAATGAAAATTTAACGGTCCGGAGCTTTACACTGTCATACTTCAACGGAACCTTTTTAGCTCACCAGAGCACTTTTGTGCTCAGGGTGAGTTTATGTGATCGCTTGATGTCCGTCGTCCATCGGCGTGTGTCGTCCGTCGTCGGGCGTCAATAATTTCAACCTTTAAAAATCTTCTTCTCTGAATCTACAGGGTTCTCAGCTTTCATCTTTGGTAAATAGCATCATATGTAGGTCCTCTACAAAAGTTATATAAATCATGCCCCTGGGGTCAAAATTTGCCCTGCCCCAGGGGTTTTCAGTTTTCAATAGAAACATATACAGTGATGTCTCGTTAATCCGTAAACGTTCGTTCCCGGCGAAATTTCCGGATTAACGAATTTTCGGGATTAATGAATCACCGTCGTATGCTGCAAAATATCAACTCAATCATAAACATTGTATATGTATATGTACACATTTACTTTCGCATCAAGAAATCTTTTCTTGTAACGTTCATGTGTGCATATGCCCGTAATAATCTCAAGTCATATAAAAAAAATTGCCTTGTTTGTCGTTCTAAATGCTTTTTGCACCCTATCCATAAGTGTCAGTTCTCTCATTTGAGTAATACAATGTGGATTATCGAATATGCCTGCGGGCAAATTTTGTAAAATCGACTTAGGTCTCCATGTTTGACATGACTGGTTTCCCGAATATTCCATCCGCGTACATGTACTTGTAAGTCGGGATCCAGCCAGCTCACGCGTGAGTTAGAATCTTAGGGAATCCCTAGCGGGAATCTCGATAAATACTGAATTAGCAAATCATTTAAGGTGATTAACAGTTTAACGATGGCGGCGCGGTTTTAACGTAACAAATTAATTGGGCGAGTGTTCATCTCATTAAGGAACATTAATGAATATCAAACATCACTACCCGCGTGCCATATGCTTTGATAAATAGCCAGTTTGCACACAGTCGGGTGTTTTACCCATGCTCGTGATTGTAAACACAAGTATTCGCACCTCCGCGGTGCACTATTGTTAAGTGTCAGGGGTGGGCAATTAAGCCCTGGGGCTACTGACCCGGCCGGATTAACGAGTCACAAATACAGGTAAATACATAGATTGGTTACCGGAAATCTATGTCCGGTTCCGGAACGCGAATTTCTGGATGTAACGAGTCAATTTACTGCACACAAAATCCGTTCCCCACGACTTTCGTCCGGATCGCGAGTTTTCCGGATTAACGAATTCCGGATTAACGAGACATCACTGTAGTGAAAACTTTGAAATTCTTCTCCTCTCAAACTAGAAGGTTCTTAGCTTTCATATTTGGCACATAGCTTGAACTTCAGGTCTTCTACAAAAGTTATATAAATTATGCCCCTAGGGTCAAAATTGGCCCCACCCCAAGGATTGCCAGTTTTTTTTTGTAGCTGACTGCTTAACCCTTTACCCAATAGCCAAACCTCCAAACCCTTATCTTACACCGATATAGGTAAGCCTTATCCGATAATCAATAACCAATATCCATGTGGTAAGCGTAACACACTCTCACCAATACAGTTTATTGGAAATATTGGAAAATTAGTTTGAATCTGACACCTGTCCTTTTCAATCCCATATAAATGCATTTATGTTTACCATTATCATTATAGTGTAAATAAAAAGTTTTTAGGGAATTAAATTCTCTTTTTGATGGTGTATTTTTCATGCAATATGAAGTATGTATAAGCATAATACACGGAGATAAAACGAGGCAAGTCAATTTATTTTCAGAACTTTATTATAATTGACCTTAAAATCTCAGCTAAATATGTTCGGAACAGTAACCTATCGCCTGCTATTCAAAAATAAAATATCATTTCCAAACAGGCTTGATCCAGATCAGAGCTGAGTAAATAATTCATATATTCATTCAGCGCGGACTCAGATCATACAGCGAGTAACTCAGCGCCGGTTCGGGATCCACACTTGGATCGATATCAGACGCTGAGAGACTCATTTCAGCCATTAAGGTTAGATCCAGATCAGAAGTTGAGTATGATGTCTGATCTGGATATAGATCCAAACATTGATTTAGATCAAATACTGAGTAACTCGGCACCGGACCTTGGTCCAAAATTTATCTAAATTAGATTCTGGGTAACTGTGTGTCTGATCTGAATCCAATTATAGATCCAGATTAGATGTTGAGTTTTCCGGTGCCTGATCTGGATCTAAAGTATTGAACCCGTCCAGGTTAGGGCCTGGCTCCAAAACGAATGCCGCCACCTGAAAAAAAATAATCGGAAGACAAATTTCATCTGCATGTTCACTGAACTAAATGAAATCATGAAATTCCGACACATATAAATTATGCTATTTATTGTTCTTTGAAACATTTTCCGTTTTTATAATGCATTTGAGTCGGGCACAATGAAAATGGAGAATGCGTTGCATTTCAAACAGTGTAGACTCAGATCAGCTGCATCTCACACGCAGCATCTGCTTCACACTGTTTGAAAATCACCAGAATATATGCATTATTTATTAATGTGGTCCAGCAAACAGTGTAGATCCTGATCAGATGCCGCATGGGAAAAGAGGCTGCTGATCTGGGACTACACTGTTTACAATCTCCCAACCCACTTTTCCTGATATCTGTCTCATTTGCATTTATTATGCATTAATCGAGATTTAGA
This sequence comes from Azorinus chamasolen, assembly GCA_963576725.1. Classification (NCBI taxonomy): domain Eukaryota; kingdom Metazoa; phylum Mollusca; class Bivalvia; order Cardiida; family Solecurtidae; genus Azorinus; species Azorinus chamasolen. Next base: position 35,220,941 of record OY755237.1, on the reverse strand, counting down.
ATAGTTCCTGATCTGAGTCTACACAAATTCAGTTTTTTTGCATTATGGTATATTTATTAAATTAATTTTTATGTAGATGAGACGCCACGTAGCTTGTCATTTCATCCAGATCTAAACTGAATGGCGCTTATGAACGAATTATTCGTTTTATATCAATTCAGACAGTTTGGATCTCGATAAAAAATATCGGCGTCCACACGAGATCCTAACTGTTTGACATTTATGAATGAATTCCCAGACATGATTCGTTTGAATGGTTAAATTGGTTGATTAGCTAAGTTATTTGATTGATATTGCTATCTGCCCTCTAATCGGATTATACTTACGAAAGTTTTATTGCCCAATTTCCGCCGGTGTGTTTTGAGGTTGACAACGGGTTCCCCATGTGTTATTTTAGCCCCAAGGCAAGTCGCGCGTGATTTATGGAGTTCCGAATAGTCATTGGTCAATTATATTTAACATATTTATATTTAGAATTTGACCTTGGCGACAGTGGAAAATTTTCTTGTGATCATTTATCGGCAAAGTTCGTACTTTCCGAATAATGACGAATAGTATTATACCTGTGTCTTACGATGATCACCGAACATATAAAAGAATATACCACTCGACTTCAGCCTCGTTTTTTGCAATATTTTTCTGTAGTAACACTATTATTAGATTTGGGATTTCAGAAGATATATTAACACACTTTAAATGTGTAGACATCCAGATAAAGAAATTTAACTAGAAAATTGAGATATTAGCAGGTAAATATTGGACTCGCTCAAACCCGCTTATACACGGTAATGGATAGACCCGCGCATACCCGCTTCTATCAGGGAATAAGCAAAGTCGCGTTATCTCGCTTCTATCAGGTGATAAGCAAACTCGCGATTTCTCGCGCGTATAAGGTAAAGGGTTAAACAGGCCATGGGGTCACTATACATGCATAGGAAAAACTTTGAAACTCTTCTTGTCAAAACTACATGTCCCAGAGCTTAGATATGTGTTGTATACATTTACTTAGCATACCTTTATCAGTTTTGTTAATGTCATAGTTCTGAGGTTAAAATTTGCCCAGCCCTGTGTATATAGACTTCTTCACATCAGAAACTACAGGTTAAAGGTTTCCCCATATTCAGAGATAAGCCAGTGCCCTGATAGGACTAGTCAGTGTTTTAGAGTGTATAGGGCGAATCTCTGTTTGTAAACAAACTCGATTTCGCGCATGCGCAGTTAACTGGTGGGCAAAAACGCCAATATTACAACCTATGTATCCCTATGTAAAGGCTAAGCAACAGTTAGCCTACACATCATTTAACGACTGTGTTGGCTATGAATTATTGATTTCTGTTTACTATATCCTCTGACTATAATGACAGTTATGTTTTAGTTTCTAAGGATAGATACAACAAGAAGCTTGAATTAATCGGCCCTATAAACTACCAGCTGAACTTTGAAAAAAACCCACAAAAAACCCGATCCCTTGATCTGGCCTTTCTTTGGAATGGGAGACATTCTTATTTATTTGTTGGGCATGCCTGATATGTCAAATAATTCAGATTAGCAGTATTTAAAATTTTAATTCTCGTTTTATTTTAATATTATAAGATCTAGATATTAAGATATACAGTCTCACGTCGTTCATTCGTGTGTTGTAAAATTTCTTTCTGGCTATACTGTACAATACCGTAGTGCTCAGATCTAGTAAAAGTATTTTAGAATAGATCTAGATCATATTATCTTAATACCTTTTTAAATATATCTAAATCGTTGGGTTTTGTTTATGCTTAGCCATAGATCTTATTAGGGCTATTCCAGGAAAATATCCCGGGGGGGGGGGGGGGGGGAAATATCCCTGGGGGGGGGGGGGGGGGGGGGTAGGAACGAAAGTCTAAATTAGGGGTACTACCAATAGAATTTTAATTATTTTTACCCCACCACCAAGAGAATAAAAATTCATAATATAGCCCCCACCTAGAGAATTAAAATTAACCCCTCCACTCCAAAAATAAATATATTTTTACATTTATGCAATTACTTTTTGTCAAGCCGACTTGCAAACCCAAATGACAGCCCCGTGTATTGCCACATTTGTGCATTAGTCTGACAGTCTTTCATTTCGCCCTGTTGACATCATACATGCTTCCGTGGTTCTGTTATTGCAAGTAGTTTTCTTTTTGCCGACCTCTGATTGACTACATGTACCTGTGCTACTGCTAGGACTGTATGTTTTATTAAAAAAATCCTGTCAATATCTTTTGGTTGTTATTTAGGTCTATTTACGGTTTATTTATTTTGTTTCGTTCATCCGGGCTTTTACACCGAGAAGCAAGAGCAGTGATTGGTTGAGACTACCGGTGTCTTAGTACTTTTTCACGGTCTAGTCTGAATCAATCAGCCGCTGACATTATGGAAGTGCGATCAGATAAGCGTCTAGATGATCAGAACAAAATTGCATGCGTCCACAGTATTTACCAAACGGAAATTTCGCGGGAGGTCGTGTCAGAAAAAGGTTTTCCTTAATTTTCATTATTGTCAAAGAAAATGGCTTGCATGAAGCGTTTAACTTGACAAACCACCCCATCAATTTAATTTCTGATGTTGAAATACCCCCAACCAATAGAATTTTATTATCTTAATACCTTTTTAAATATATCTAAATCGTTGGGTTTTGGTTATGCTTAGCCATAGATCTTATTAGGGCTATTCCAGGAAATATCCCGGGGGGGGGGGGAGGGGGGGGGGGTAGGAACGAAAGTCTAAATTAGGGGTACTACCAATAGAATTTTAATTATTTTTACCCCACCACCAAGAGAATAAAAATTCATAATATAGCCCCCACCTAGAGAATTAAAATTAACCCCTCCACTCCAAAAATAAATATATTTTTACATTTATGCAATTACTTTTTGTCAAGCCGACTTGCAAACCCAAATGACAGCCCCGTGTATTGCCACATTTGTGCATTAGTCTGACAGTCTTTCATTTCGCCCTGTTGACATCATACATGCTTCCATGGTTCTGTTATTGCAAGTATAAAAGTTTTCTTTTCGCCGACCTCTGATTGACTACATGTACCTGTGCTACTGCTAGGACTGTATGTTTTATTAAAAAAATCCTGTCAATATCTTTTGGTTGTTATTTAGGTCTATTTACGGTTTATTTATTTTGTTTCGGTCTAGTCTGAATCAATCAGCCGCTCATTATGGAAGTGCGATCAGATAAGCGTCTAGATGATCAGAACAAAATTGCATGCGTCCACAGTATTTACCAAACGGAAATTTCGCGGGAGTTCGTGTCAGAAAAAGGTTTTCCTTAATTTTCATTATTGTCAAAGAAAATGGCTTTCATGAAGCGTTTAACTTGACAAACCACCCCATCAATTTAATTTCTGATGTTGAAATACCCCCAACCAATAGAATTTTAATCAAATTTCCATCCCCACCAACAGAATTAAAATTTCTTTTGCACCCCCACCAAGGTAATTTTAATAGGCTGTCTTCCCCCCTAATAGTTTGTATTGTTAAAATCTTTGAATGCGGGAAATAAAAGTAAGTACTGACATTTGGAAAATGTAGACCCAGACAATATATTTAGTTAAAATTGCAACCCTCTGACCAGGGTCTTCAATGTTTTATTATTAAAAATCATATAGCAAATTTAAGTCTATATAATGAATGGAATCTGCAGTTAAACAATGACGGGCCATTCCACCTTAAAATTTAAGCATTCAAAGATGTAACCCTTTCTCTAATATAAACATGTTTTCATATATTTGCAAACAGCATAGACCCAGATCATACGGCTCCTATAGGAGCCGTATGATCTGGGTCTGCTCTGTTTATTAATGAAATTGTAATAGGTCTGACTCTACAGTTTCTACCAACAAAACAATCCTGTTTACAATTTTAAATATCATTAGAAACATTAGCTTATAGATATTCATGATATCATTATTTCTTACATGAATACTGAGCAGGGAAAGGGTTAATCATCACAAAGTAACAGAATAACAAGAATGTTATCTTAGTTATAAATACAATTCATAAAAATATGTTTATTTGTTTAAAACTCCTAACCCTTTATAAATACATTTGCAAATGATTAGACTCAGATCAGATTGCAAATAGAAGCTGTTTGATCAGGGGGTCTGCTCTGTTTGCTTATCCCTTTACCATACACAAACAGTTTTCCTGCCTTTGCAAGCAGAGTAGACCAAGATCTGAAGGCTATTGGAGCCGTATGATCGGGGCCCACTCTGTTTGCTTATGAAATTATATCAGATCCGACTCTTCATTTCTACCAGTACCAAAAAATTTAAGGCATGTGTTTCTATACCATTATAAATATTAATGATGTCATCTTTTTCTGACATAAATATTCAACAGGGAAAGGGTTAAAAACCATCGACAACCAACCTTAAGTTACAAATTCAGCAAAAAATGTATACCTGACATTACCCGGCAACAGAAGTAAAAGTTATGAAAACATCGACACTTTTCATGTACTTGCAAACAGAGTAGACCCGGATCAGGGTATTCTGTTTTCTTATGAATTTATGTCTGATATCTGACTCTACAGTTTTTTCCAATACCAAAATATCCTCAGTACATATGCTATTATAAAAATTAACTTAATAAATATTCATGATATCAGTATTTCTTACGAGAATAGTCATGGAGTAAAGGGTCCCAGTCAATTTATATGTGTATTACGATGTCAACTCTTAATTCTGGGTGAAAATTTCACGCATTATGATTTTAAATAAATTTGCAACAAATAAAGTTTTTGTCATGATTGGCAGTATAGTATCCTGTGATAGGAACTCTGTGACACATCTTTAGAAATGCATGTACTTTTGTAATCAATTATACCCTTTAGATATGACCCTTTATCAAATACAGTTAATACTTGTGTATTTTACCACTATTTAACTTTTTCTGATTATAATTTTGTACTGTGTATTACCCATGCTTTGAAAAGCCTATATCTTTCAATTCCACAGGTTGTCATGTTAAACTGTTGTTATTTTTGTTACATATCGGCAAATAGTTTATTGTAGACCTGTCGTGTTATAATTTGTTGTACAACGGACTCCAAATAAAGATTTTTGTATCGTGTAAATTCATCTTCCAGAATCAATTTTCGGATCATGTTTATGTTTTTAGCTCACCAGAGCACAGAGTTCTCAGGGTGAGCTTTTGTGATTGCCTGATGTCCGTCGTCCGTCGGCACGCGTTGTCCGTCGTCCGTCGTCAGTCGTCAACAATTTCAACCTTTAAAAATCTTCTCCTCTGAATCTACAGGGTTCTCAGCTTTCATCTTTGGCACATAGTATCATCTTTAGGTCCTCTACAAAAGTTATATAAATTATGCCCCTGGGGTTAAAATTGGCCCCGCCCCAGGGGTGGGCAGTTTTCGATAGAAACAAATAGTGAAATCTTTGAAAATCTTCTTCTCTGAAACTGGAAGGCTCTCAGCTTTCATATTTGGCACAGAGCATCATGTTCAGGTCCTCTACAAAAGTTATATAAATTATGTCACCGTGGTCAAAATTGGCCCCGCCCCAGGGGTGGGCAGTTTTCAATAGAAACAAATAGTGAAATCTTTGAAAATCTTCTTCGCTGAAACTGGAAGGCTCTCAGCTTTCATATTTGGCAAAGAGCATCATGTTCAGGTCCTCTACAAAAGTTATATAAATTATGGCCCGGGGGTCAAAATTTGCCCCGCCCCAGGGGTGGGCAGTTTTCAATAGAAACAAATAGTGAAAACTTTGAAAACCTTCACCTCTAAAAACTTGAAGGTTCTCAGCTTTCATATTTGGCACATAGCATCATGTTCAGGTCCTCTACAATTTTTTTATAAATTATGGCCCGGGGGTCAAAATTGGCCCCGCCCTAAGGGTGGGCAGTTTTCAATAGAAACAAATAGTGAAATCTTTGAAAATCTTCCTCTCTGAAACTGGAAGGCTCTCAGCTTTCATGTTTGGCACAGAGTATCATGTTCAGGTCCTCTACAAAAGTATATAATTTATGGCCCTGGGGTCAAAATTGGCCCCGCCCCAGGGGTTGGGCAGTTTTCAATAGAAACAAATAATGAAAACTTTGAAAACCTTCACCTCTAAAAACTTGAAGGTTCTCAGCTTTCATATTTGGCACATAGCATCATGTTCAGGTCCTCTACAAAAGTTGTATAAATTATGGTCCCGGGGTCAAAATTGGCCCCGCCCCAGAGGTGGGCAGTTTCCAGTAGAAACAAATAGTGAAATCTTTGAATATCTTCCTCTCTGAAACTGGAAGGTGCTCAGCTTTCATATTTTGCACATAGCATCATGTTCAGGTCCTCTACAAAGTTATATAAATTAAATTATGGCTTGGGGGTCAAAATTGGCCCCGCCCGGGGGGGGGGGGGCAGTTTTCAATAGAAACATAGTGAAAACTTTGAAAATCTTCTCGTCTGAAACTGAAATGTTCTCAGCTTTCATATTTGGCGTATAGCATCATGTTCAGGTCCTCTACAAAAGTTATATAAATTGTGCCTCTTGGGTCAAAATTAGCCCCACCCCAGGGCAGGATAGTTTTCTATAGAAACATATAGTGAAAACTTTGAAAATCTTCTCTGATTGTCTGGTGAGCGCTTCAGGGCCATTCTGGCCCTCTTGTTACACGTACTATCGATGTAATTATCATCAACGATTGCACCATAATCGTATTTTATTAATTTTAACAGAAGTTTTCAAAGTGCTGTCAATGTTTCTGTTATTGTTTACATATCAGCTGTCAGTCTTTTTGCCCACCAAGCTTTTCTCGGCTAAGATAACAGGTGTATGTGATGTCATGGCGATTCGCCCTAATGGTAATCACCCTTAGCCTAATCAGTAGAGTAGAAATTGTGTTTAGACAAATTACACACACTCATTTTAGATTGAGAAAACTATGTGGATAATTCTCAAAATGCAGAAATCTCTTAAAGCTTTTTTAGCTCACCAGAGCACAAAGTGCTCAGGGTGAGCTTTTGTGATCGCCAGATGTCCGTCGTCGTGCGGTGTGCGTCGTGCGTCGTCGGGCGTCAACAATTTGAACCTTTAAAAATCTTCTCCTCTGAATCTACAGGGTTCTCAGCTTTCATCTTTGGTACATAGCATCACCTATAGGTCCTCTACAAAAGTTATATAAATTATGCCCCTGGGGTCAAAATTGGACCCGCCCCAGGGGTGGGAAGTTTTCAATAGAAACATATAGTAAAACTTTGAAAATCTTCTCCTCTGAAACCAGAAGGTTATTAGCTTTCATATTTGGCACACAGCATCATGTTCAGGTCCTCTACAAAAGTTATATATTAAAATTATGACCCTAGGGTCGAAATTGGCCCCTCCCCAGGGGTGGGCAGTTTTCAATAGAAACAAATAATGAAATCTTTGAAAATCTTCTCCTCTGAAACTGAAAGGCTCTCATCTTTCATATTTGGCACAGAGCAGCATATTCAGGTCCTCTACAAAAGTTATATAAATTATGCCCCTGGAGTCAAAATTGGCCCTGCCCCAGGGGTGGGCAGTTTCCAATAGAAATATATAGTGAAAACTTTGAAAATCTTCTCCTCTGAAACTAGAAGGTTCTCAGCTTTCATATTTGGCACATAGCATCATGTTCAGGTCCTCTACAAATTTTTTATAAATTATGGCCCTGGGGTCAAAATTAGCCCCGCCCCAGGGGTGGGCAGTTTTCAATGGAAAGAAATAGTGAAATCTTTGAAAATCTTCTCCTCTGAAACTGGAAGGCGCTTAGCTTTCATATTTGGCACAGATCATCATGTTCAGGTCCTCTACAAAAGTTATATAAATTATGCCCCTGGGGTCAAAATTGGGGCTGCCCCAGGGGTGGGAAGTTTTCAATAGAAACATAGTAAACCTTTGAAAATCTTCTCCTTTGAAATCAGAAGTTTCTCAGCTTTCATATTTGGCACATAGCATCATGTTCAGGTCCTCTACAAAAGTTATATAAATTATGTCCCTGGGGTAAAAATTGGCCCCGCCCCAGGGGTGGGCAGTTTTCAATGGAAACAAATAGTGAAAACTTTGAAAATCTTCTCCTCTGAATCTGGAAAGTTCTCATCTTTCATATTTAGCACATAGCATCATGTTCAGGTCCTCTACAAAAGTTATATGAATTATGGCCCTGGGGTCAAAATTGGCCCCGCCCCAGGGGTGGGTAGTTTTCAGCAGGAACATATAGAGAAAACTTTGAAAATCTTCTCCTCTGAAACTGAAAGCCAAGGCTCTCAGCTTTAATATTTGGCTCATAGCATCATGTTCAAGTCCTCTACAAAAGTTATATAAATTACGCCCCTGGGGTCAAAATTGGCCTGCCCCAGGGCCGGCTAGTTTTCTATAGAAACATATAGTGAAAACTTTGAAAATCTTCTCCTCTGATTGTCTGGTGAGCGCTTCAGTGCCATTCTGGCCCTCTTGTTTCCGTATCTATGCCCTGCATTAAGCTGCCAGCTATCAATATAGAGCCTATAACTGTATCTGTTGTGAAGTTCAGCTTAATACAAATTCAAGAGTTATATTGCATCTTGGAGAGCAATGTCTATTTTTAGCTGGCTATTTTTAGCATACATAAAGGTAGGTTATCTCCCTTTTGCACTTTTTGATTACAACTGGATTGCCTCCCCTCTGGATAATGGCAGTTGCAAATTAGTTTTGACCTGTAAATAGAAAAAATATCCCTTTACTCCATAAATATGCATTTCTACACCTTTGCAAACAGAGTAGACCCAGATCAGATGGCTCATGCAGTAGCCATCTGATCAATCTGCTCTATTTCTTATGATATAATATAGTGCAAATTGCATTAAATTATTTTCATTTTGTGTACAATATACATGTACTTATAATATGTTTACTTAATTAAGCCTTTCCCTCATATGAATGCCTTTTCATGCATTTGCAAACAGAACAGACCCAAATCAGACAGCTCCTATAGCAGCTGTCTGATCTGTTTGTCAATGGAATTTGAAATACAATGTACATGTATGTTTCTTTACTTTCTAAAATGGCTACACTGTCCCACTTTCCATATTTCATTATAACTATTTTGTCCATGAATATTCACTAGGTATTGAAATTTCGAATAGAACATGGGAAGGGTTAAAAGTACATCAATCTTAAGATAAGATATGAATAATAATATGAACTCATGAAGATGTAATGAAAATATCTGAAATTTTGAACATGAGTATAGATTAATTTATTCTTTCTAAATTAAAATTGGCCCCATCCCGGGGCCGGCTAGTTTTCTATAGAAACATATAGTGAAATCTTTGAAAATCTTCTCCTGATTGTCTGGTGAGCGACGTCAGGGCGATTCTGGCCCTCTTGTTAAATTTTGAAGTACATGTATTGTTGAACACCATCTGAAGTTGTGCACCTGCGATAAGGATTAGATTCGTCTCTTCTTTTCTTTGAATATCTCCCTTTTCATAAGTTGACAAATGAAAATGAAACAAGTGAAACACACACACTTCAAATACCTATACACACATAGGTTTTCATAGGTCTTTGCTTCAATGGAACTTTATTGAAATTGTACTCCTGTGATTTTGGTTTTTACTTCATCACATCATTATTGAATTATCTCCCCATATATTTAGTTACAGTTTAGACCATGAGATAGATATAATAATAATATCTCAGTTGATGGGTAGTACTACGGATTGAAGTCCTGCATTGAGTTGATGGGTAGTGCTACGGATTGAAGTTGTCCTGCATTAAATCCGTGTCAAATGTGCTAGTTGGGGCTATTAATCACCTTAAGTGATATTTCTAGTTTTTCCATTTTTCACCGTAATTTTGTGTTGTACCTTTATTGGATTTTACATTAGAAATGAACCTTACCTGGCTTTTGAGCACGGCATGTACGTTAAATTCGCTAAACGCTTTTTCTTATTTTCCCGTAGTAAGCTGGGTTTGCTTGGTCGCCCACTGGCCACTTTTTCCATCATACCGTACATAGTCTGTTCTCCAATTCTTCCACTTGCTAAGAACCTTGGCAGCTGCAAACACAAGTCATTTATAACAAAACTTGTAAATGTTAATATGCACATACAAATCATTCGTTTGCACGTATGTCAGTTATTAATATAAGCTACATATAATACAATGGGATTGTATTTTCCACCACTGCCATTCAAAAAATAAGTTTCTGTGTGCGTTCATGTATTCATTGTTGGGGATGGCTCAGTTTGATCATGTGTTGAACTGTTTGCCATAACAGTATGTAAGGGTTCAAACAGCTAACACTTGTATTCTAGTTTATCCTTAGATGAGAATGGTTTGCAATAAAGATTAAATAAAAGTTGGAAATGATTACAGATTATTTATGGTCCCAGCCAATTTCTTCCGCAAAAACTTTCACTTCTGCATCCTTTAGCTTCTTGTTGGAAGAATGTGCATGTTCTACGAGGCTTGTTCTAAAATTATTGAGACACTGTAAATAAAATGGACATAGAATGTCATACTATTAAGATATTATGTCACTTAATACTTGCATGTGTGTACGTTGTACATGCGCAAGATAAAAATGCTGGACCCGTGAATCGCTCTTTAGCATCTTCCTAAAGAAAGTCACTTCGCGGGACCCGGAGCACGCCAGTGTCATTAACGTTACGTCATCTCTTTGAAATTACTGTGATGCTGCTCCTCTCCTAACCCTGTCATAGCAAATGTGGCACACAGCAAACACACACAATTCCAAGTGAACCCTTTGGTCCTTATTGTATGTGCTGTCACAACTCAAATGTTGTTTTGAATGGCAATGTTGCGAAGTCAGTCGTGTGTTATGTTGTAATGCATTTTACAGATCTGACATAGCCAGTTCTGTAATGATTGTGGGTCTGTTCGCTTCTATAGATGTGTATGATGTCATTGAATAATTAGTAAATCTGCTGTGCCTATGGTAAATTTAAGCACCAGATACACTACTTCCAGTTTGTGACTTTAAGCAAATTTGTTTCATCTATACTGGAGTTTTCCACAACTCAACACAAAATTTGATGACTGCCCGCTGCTCCGGCTTTATCTAGGAACTAACACTGACGTCACAAACTTAATTTGACCAACACCCTGAAAATATTCCTCATTTATTTAATTGTAACTCAAGTAATGTCCAATGTTCACAAAACTACGTTAGAATCCTAGTGTCTCTATATTACATCACTTTGGATGATGTTTTCCCGCTATTTCTTGTTTTTTGATTGTATAGTGTATAAAGGTTGTGTTTGCGACATGATAATTTCACAGCGTGCTCCGAGTATGGCTACCTGTAGCTCTTACGCAATTACTTTTTCACAATTGTTATATAGTCATCACCTGATCTTCATGTATTATGATCATAAGACCCCATACTGTGCTTGTACCAATTTTAAACACTGAGCGTTAAATATGTTTTGAAAAACAGGCAGTGTCTCAATAATTTCCGAACAACCCTCGTATGTCGTGAAAGTAGGGTCGGTCCTCAAAAAACTGCATGATTCTCTCGTTCAATGAAGAATTTCCCTCCTGCATAATACCTCGTCTGGGTCATCTTCATCAGAAGCTGTCTTGACTGGAATCTCGTCATCGATAGGCGTCATCGTCTTAGACGTTCCCTTTCTTTTGTAAGACTGTCTTTTAGGTGACATGTTTAGAAAGTACTACAACTGGGTGTGGATAAATTGACATAGAACTCATTCAATTGTGAACAGTAGTATGCTGGGGCTACACAGCTGAATGTTCATCGTACAGTCTCGATAAGGGAGCTGCACGGACTCCGCACAGGCTCCTTACGATTGTTTTGTCCAACCCTGCGGAGACCGTACGGTGACTGCACTGAGTGATTGCATTATCTCCATATGGTCGCCGCTCAGTCATTGTGTGGGCAATCCCAAATCAGTTATGCACACATTATCTTACTATGATCATATACAATGTAGACAAAAACATAGCAGTCTGTAGGCTTTTATAATGACAAACAAAATCCTAGGAAAATCGCAGAGAAAGAAATCATACATCTTCAGTGGCAAATGTGAACTGATCATTAGTTAATGAACTTATTGTCATATTTGTTCAGCTATAAAGAATAAGAGGGAACTTATTATGTCTCTCCCAGTATTCTCCAAAAGCTTTGGTCGGATTTTCATGAAACTTCATAGGATTGATCAGTACCATGTCTAGTTGTGCATATTTTACTCCTGTTTCAGTTCAATGGTTTTCTGCAGAGTTATTAGACTTTCTCTAAACCTTTGATCAGATTTTAATGAAACTTCATAGGATTGATCAGCACTATGCCTAGATGTGCATATCTTGGTCCTGTTCTGGTTTGGTGATTTTCTGCAGTCGAGTTATGGGACTTTGAAGTTTTACATCGAATGTTTTGTTTGCACGGTTTCTCCAAACTTGGTGGGGATGGAATAAGAGTGAGGTTGGGCGCCCATAAACCGGTTTAACCCCCCAGTGACTTTTGTCACTGACCGTTCCAAGGCGGTACTTCCATCTTCCTCCTATTGTATGTTTGTTTTGTCTTTGTGCGTCTCTTGTTGTTTTTTCTAGTTATGTACATTTGCTGTTTCCTTGTGTTGCTGTTCGGGCGAGTGTTTGTTAGTCCCCCACCGGTTACCGGTTGGGGGACTATAGGTTTGCTCGATTCCGTCCGTCCGTCCGTCCGTCTGTCCGTCTGTCCGTCCGTCCGTCCGTCCGTCCGTCTGTCACGCTTCGTGTCCGGGCCATATCTCCTACAAAGTTAGGCCAAATTCATTATAACTTCACACATTGAAGAAGCATGATGAGGGCTAGTGTCATGCACAAGGGCCATAACTCTAGCATCAATATTTTTGGAGTTATTCCCCTTTTACATATTTTTTTGTCCGGACAATAACTCTTTATCTACTGGTTCAATTGATTTGAAACTTCACATATGGAACAATCATGATGAGGGGTAGTGTCATACACAAGGGCCATAACTCTAGCATCAATATTTTTGGAGTTATTCCCCTTTTTCATATTTTCTTGTCAGTCCGTCTGTCACGCTTCGTGTCCGGGCCATATCTCCTACAAAGTTAGGCCAAATTCATTATAACTTCAAACATTGAAGGAGCATGATAAGGGCTAGTGTCATGCACAAGGGCCATAACTCTAGCATCAATATTTTTGGAGTTATTCCCCTTTTACATATTTTTTTGTCCGGACAATAACTCTTTATCTACTGGTTCAATTGATTTGAAACTTCACATATGGAACAATCATGATGAGGGGTAGTGTCATACACAAGGATCATAACTCTAGCATCGATATTTTTGGAGTTATTCCCCTTTTTCATATTTTCCTGTCTGTCTGTCACGCTTCGTGTCCGGGCAATATCTCCTACAAAGTTAGGCCAAATTCATTATAACTTCACACATTGAAGAAGCATGATCAGGAGTAGTGTCATGCACAAGGGCCATAACTCTAGCATCAATATTTTTGGAGTTATTCCCCTTTTTCATATTTTTTGTCCGGACAATAACTATTTATCTACTGGTTCAATTGATTTGAAACTTGACATATGGAACAAGCATGATGAGGGGTAATGTCATGCACAAGGGCCATAACTCTAGCATCTATATTTTTGGAGTTATTCCCATTTTCATATTTTCTTGTCCAGTTAATAACTCTTTATGTACTGGTTCAATTGATTTGAAACTTCTCATATGGAACAAGCATGATGAGGTGTAGTGTCATGCAACAGGGCAATAACTCTAGCATCAATATTTTTGGAGTTACTCCCCTTTTTCATATTTTCTTGTCGGGACAATAACTTTTTATTTACTGATTTAATGTATGAAAGTAGGTACTAATACCATTCAGGTGGTCATGTATATACCATGGTCAACCACACCATGGGTGGGTGGGGTGGGGAGAGCGGAGGGTTTTTTTCAGTCCGGTGGGGGACTCATGTCTTGCATAGCAATACAACATGCCCTTGTTCTGTATGTGGTGTTTCCTGCATGACTCATTTTTGTACTTTTACATCAGATTTGCATGAAACTTTATAGGATTAATCAGCAACATGCCTAGTTGGTCATATCTCATTTCTATTCTGGTTGGATGATTAACTGCAGAATTATGGGACTTTGAAATTTTTTCATGGAAAATCTTGTTTCGCGGTTTCTCCAAATCTTTGGTCGCATTTTCATGAAACTTCACAGAGATGATCAGCACCATGTCTAGTTGTGCATCACTGTTCTGAATCGAGGATTGTCTGCAAAGTTATGAGACTTTGAAATTTTTACATGGAAAAGTTTTTGTAGCAAAAACAATTCTTGTTGTCTTTGTTCTTTTATAAAGAACATAATTTGCATGTTTTGTAGAAAAAAAACCTTGATGAGAACTGCCCAATCCCTTTAGGTGATGCAGTGTCATGCTCGGACACCAATGCCAGATGTATATCTGTAACTGGAGTGTATGAGAATGATTTGGATTTCTTTGGAAGTATTTCAACCCAGCATTTTAAGAAGACATGAATGCACTTTGAATTTAGTGTAGGCTGATTTGCCTAAGAATTGGGACTGACTTAGTAAGTCACAGGGAACTTTTTTATCTTATTAGTTCTGTTATTAAACATAACATGTATGTTTTGTAGAACAAAACCTGGATGAGGATTGCCCAATCTCATTAGGTGACACAGTGTCATGCTCGGATACCAATGCAAGATGTATATCTGTAAGTGGAGGAAACAAGTGTAGATGTGTCAATTCCTACTATGATGACAATGGAGTTGGTACTGCAGGTGGACAGTGTGTTGAAAGTGAGTGAAAAGCAGAAATTATGACTAACATTAGCTGTGCTGGAATAAATTGGTTTCAATGAAATCAGTTATTATTCTCTCACTAGGGGTCTTACAGGATTATCACACCAAAGGGCTGACACAAAACCATGACAAGCTCTTGTACGTATTTTGGCAATTGCAAACTTGTTACATTTTATAGGTCATAAACCTGCATGTTGACCTGTGCTTGCTACCCGTTTACTGCTGATATTTTGTGAAACTGGTGCTAGAGATTTCAAGACAGTATCGCAAGAAAGGGAAGTGGGACATCGATGTTAGGTGGATACAATACTAGCTTTTTATCATCTTTCCAATAGCTGACATGTATTCCTGCAAACTTAATAGTATTATGTTTCTTAAAATAGTCATTAAAGTATTTAATATGCATTGTTGAATGATATATAGAAATTTATATTAACATTATATGGGAATGGTTTGGGTCTCTTTGAAAATACTTCACTTTAGGGTCTTCAAGTAAGAAATATATTCACTCTAAAATAGATCAATATGATTTTTAATGTAGGCTAATTTGCATGACTAAGAACTTGGGCATTAGACTGACTTGATAATTTATAGGGAAATTATATAAATATATAAACATAACTTGCATGTTTTGTAGAAAAAAATCTTGATGGGGACTGTCCAATCACATTAGGTGACACAGTGTCATGCTCGGATACCATTGCAAGATGTGTATCTGTAAGTGGAGGAAGCAAGTGTAGATGTGTCAATTCCTACTATGATGACAATGGAGTTGGTACTGCAGGTGGACAGTGTGTTGAAAGTAAGTGCAAAGCAGAAATTATGACTAACATTAGCTGTACAGCAATACATTTGTATCAATGAAATCAGCTACATTATTCTCACACTAGGGGTCTTAAACTATCATCACATTTTATAGTTCATAAACCTGCATGTTGAGCTGTGCTTACTACCCTTTTACTGCTGATATTTTCTGAAACTGGTGCTAGAGATTTCAAGACAGTATCGCCAGAATAGTGAAGGGGGGGGGGGTCAACATTCTGTGGATACAATTCTAGCTTTGTATAATAAATGGTTCGGCTTTCTTTGAAAATACTTCACCTCAGGGTCTTAAAGTAAGCAAAATATACACTTTAAATATGATTTGAATGTAGGTTGATTGGCATGACTAAGAATTTGGGCATTAGACTGGCTTAATAAGTTAAATAGAACTTATTGCCTTACTTACTTATTCTTTTATAAACAACATAACCTGCATGTTTTGTAGAAAAAAACCTGGATGAGGATTGCCCAATCACATTAGGTGACACAGTGTCATGCTCGGATACTAATGCAAGATGTGTATCTGTAAATGGAGGAAACAAGTGTAGATGTGTCAATTCCTACTATGATGACAATGGAGTTGGTACTGCAGGTGGACAGTGTTTTGAAAGTAAGTGCAAAGCAGAAATTATGACTAACATTAGCTGTACAGCAATACATTTGTATCAATGAAATCAGCTACATTATTCTCACACTAGGGGTCTTAAACTATTATCACATTTTATAGTTCATAAACCTGCATGTTGAGCTGTGCTTACTACCCTTTTACTGCTGATATTTTCTGAAACTGGTGCTAGAGATTTCAAGACAGTATCGCCAGAATAGTGAAGGGGGGGGGGGGGGGGGGGGGAGGGTTCAACATTCTATGGATACAATTCTAGCTTTGTATATAAATGGTTCGGCTTTCTTTGAAAATACTTCACCTCAGGGTCTTAAAGTAAGCAAAATATACACTTTAAATATGATTTGAATGTAGGTTGATTGGCATGACTAAGAATTTGGGCATTAGACTGGCTTAATAAGTTAAATAGAACTTATTGCCTTACTTACTTATTCTTTTATAAACAACATAACCTGCATGTTTTGTAGAAAAAAACCTGGATGAGGATTGCCCAATCTCATTAGGTGACACAGTGTCATGCTCGGATACTAATGCAAGATGTGTATCTGTAAATGGAGGAAACAAGTGTAGATGTGTCAATTCCTACTATGATGACAATGGAGTTGGTACTGCAGGTGGACAGTGTGTTGAAAGTGAGTGCAAAGCAGAAATTATGACTAACATTAGCTGTACAGCAATACATTTGTATCAATGAAATCAGCTACATTATTCTCACACTAGGGGTCTTAAACTATTATCACATTTTATAGTTCATAAACCTGCATGTTGAGCTGTGCTTACTACCCTTTTACTGCTGATATTTTCTGAAACTGGTGCTAGAGATTTCAAGACAGTATCGCCAGAATAGTGAAAGGGGGGGGGGGGTGTCAACATTCTGTGGATACAATTCTAGCTTTGTATATAAATGGTTCGGCTTTCTTTGAAAATACTTCACCTCAGGGTCTTAAAGTAAGCAAAATATACACTTTAAATATGATTTGAATGTAGGTTGATTGGCATGACTAAGAATTTGGGCATTAGACTGGCTTAATAAGTTAAATAGAACTTATTGCCTTACTTACTTATTCTTTTATAAACAACATAACCTGCATGTTTTGTAGAACAAAACCTGGATGAGGATTGCCCAATCTCATTAGGTGACACAGTGTCATGCTCGGATACTAATGCCAGATGTATATCTGTAAATGGAGGAAACAAGTGTAGATGTGTCAATTCCTACTATGATGACAATGGAGTTGGTACTGCTGGTGGACAGTGTGTTCGAAGTAAGTGGAAAACAGAAAATATGACAATTTAGCTTTGCAGGAATAAATTGGTTTCAATGAAATCAGTTGTTATTCTCTCACTAGGGGTCTTACATGATTATCACACCAAAGGGCTGACACAAAACCATGACAAGCTCTTGTATGTATTTTGGCAATTGCAAACTTGTTACATTTTATAGGTTATAAACCTGCATGTTGAGCTGTGCTTGCTACCCTTTTACTGTTGTTATTTTGTGAAACTGGTGCTAGAGATTTCAAGACAGTATTGCGAGAAAGGGGAGTGGGGCATCGATGTTCGGTGTATACAATTCTAGCTTTTTATCATCGTTCCAATAGCTGACATGTATTCCTGCAAACTTAATAGAATAATATTATGTTTCTTAGAATAGTCATGAAAGTATTTAATATGCATTGTTGATTGATACGAGGGTGATTGATAAGTCTGTGGCCTGAGTCAGGGAGCAGCAGTTTGACCACAATATTTTCATGTATTTTTCAACGTAGTCACCTTGCAAGCTTACACACTTTGTCCAACGGTGTTGGAGCTTTTGGATACCTTCCCTGTAGAAGGTGGCATCTTGGGCCTCAAGAAATGCTTCAATAGCTTGTTTGACGTCATCATCAGTGCGAAAATGGCGGCCGCTGAGTTCCTTTTTAGTCCCCTACCGGCAACGCCTAAGGGGACTATAGGTTTGCACTCCGTCCGTCTGTCCATTAGTGTGTCACATTTTGGTTTTCCGGATTTTTTTTCAAAACCTTCACAGATATTGAAGCGATATTTGGTATGTGGCTTTATTATAATGAGTTACAGATCAAGTTTGAATTTGGTACGCTTCATTGATTTTTCACAGAATTACAGTGGTTTTACTTAGAAATTTTCCGTTTTTTTCCATACTTTTACAGATATTGAGGTGATATTTGGTATGTGGCTTTATTATTGCTTTCGAAGAATGCAATATAGCGATTGGACGCTTTTCTTTTTACAGCAAAGAGTTCACTATTTCTAGTTTTGTTTCAAATGTCCATGTATTTATTTACTTTTCATGCATTTAATAATACTTCCCTTGTAAGACAATTTCTTCTAGTCTACACAAGAGCTTGAATTATTGTATATACTCCAAAGAAAACACGAAAGAATTTCGCCATTACTAAACATCGGATATGAAGTTCATATCTGCGGATATGAGTTGCGCAAACTTAAAAATCAGCCACAAAAGCATTAACTCGTATCTGCTGATATGAACCTCATTCCTGGTGTTTAGTCAAACATTGTTTTTGCAACACATTTGCGTTTATACGGCAGCAATAGCTTGATTATAAATTATAAATTTCTTCTGTGCTGATAGCGAAGACTTCCCAACTAGAAAAACTGTTTTTTCATTGATCAATTACCTCTCCGCCTATAGGGAGGGAGAGGACAATTTTTATACCGACACCGTGTACGGGATAAAATGCGAATCGCATTTCTATACATTGATCTTACCTAGAGATCCGAGTAATCCGTATTTAGCATTTTTCGCAGTGTCTGCACTTTCGTTTTCATACCTGCAGTACCACAACACATTCGTTTCTATTAGCGTAATTTTACTGATGAAACACGATAGGAATGCTTCTCTTGCAGTGTTAACAGACTAGTATGCGTTTTACTCTCTACACTGGATTCAATAAGTTTTTCCACAACCCGAGATCGAACTTGCCATTCAAAAATGCGAGACATATATGTAGACCTCTTCATTTACAAAAAAATGCTGATGATATCTTTGTCTACCAAAATTCCGATCATATTTGTCTCAGTTAATGGAATAGTTGAGATTAACTGTGATTTCTGATTTATAATGGATTTTTAGCCGGGTTTTTTAAAAAAAATATCGGCTTATAGTTTGGCGAAAACCGGGCGGTTGGGGGGTCGGGTGGGCGGGATTTTGGAAGAAAATCAGAGAGAAGGAGAAGGCGGATGAGACCACTCTACAAGTTTCTGCTTCGAGTGGTCCTCCTTCTTGGAGGATTCCTAGGGTTCCTAAACCCAAACCTTCCACCAAACAACCTGGCAGGAAACAGTCTGCTCAGCCAACTCCTGCTCCCCGCCAGCGGGGCCCGGTTAGGGGCTGCCTAGGGTCTGCTCCTGTCCCTCCCCAGAATAGAGGCTCAGCACAGGGACAAAACCGGCCCTTCCGTCACTACTCGAGAGGGTCTGGGCCTTCTAGGGACTCACCCTTTCTACCCCCACCCCCTGATCCGACCCCAATTGCCTGTGGGCGCCAGGCTCCTGCACTTCGCCACGGCCTGGCACAACATTACTCAGGACCCCTGGACTCTGTCCATAGCGGAATTGGGCAATCGCATCCCTCTGGATCGGCAGCCCCCTCTTTCCAGGGTCACCTTACATCTCTCGTCGGATCACGCTCATATGCAGAATGCAGTAATGTCTCTTCTGCAAAAAGGGGTGGTAGGGGCGGTAGTAAGGGTTCGGAACGAGAACACGTCTGGATTTTACAGCCGCCTGTTTCTAGATCCAAAGAAAAATGGCATGTTTCGGCCCATCATCGATCTTTCAACCCTCAATCGGTTTTTAAAGATCGATTCTTTCAAGATGGAGACGGTGAATTTTATTCAATTTTTGACATGTTTGGGGCCAAAGATCACCGGGTTAAAGTTTTTGGGACGGGTTGGTATAAAGCTTAATATTTGTGCTATGATGCTGAAATTTGGTGAGAAGGTTCATATTGTCGAGACCCTTCCGACCATGCCAACATTTTTGCCCTGCTGACCTTGACCTTGACTTTTGACCTACTTTTGGCAAAATCTTTAAATACCTATATTATTGGAACCATTTGGCCTAGGGCTTCCATACTTGGTATGACCATGCCAATATGTTTGCCCTTCTGACCTTGACCTTTGACCTACTTCTGCAAAAATCTTTAAATGCCTATAGTATTTGAACCAATAGACCTAGGGCTTCCATACTTGGTATGCAACTTTCTTGTGTTAAGACTTTTCCAACACTATCATTATTTGCCCTTCTGACGTTGACCTTGACTTTCGACCTGCTTTTGAAAAAAATCTTTAAATGCTTATATTATTGGAACCAATAGGCCTAGGACTTCCATACTTGGTATGATCATGCCAATTTTTTTTGCCCTCCTGACCTTGACATTTGACCTACTTTTGCAAAAATCTTTAAATGCCTATAACATTTGAAACAATGGGCCTAGGGCATCCATACCTAGTATGACCATGCCAACATGTTTGTCATCTGTAGGTCCTCTACAAAATTTATATAAATTATGCCCTTGAGGTCAAAATTAGCCCCGGCCTAGGGGTGTTCAGTTTTCAATAGAAACATATAGTAAAAACTTTGAAAGGTTCTCATCTTTTATATTTGGCATATAGCTTCAACTTCAGGACTTTTACAAAAGTTATATAAATTATGCCCTTAGGGTCAAAATTGGTCCCCCCCCCCCAGGGATGGTCAGTTTTTTGTAGCTGACTGCTTAAACAACCCATGGGATCACTAGTTGTGCATAGGAAAAACTTTAAAAACCTTCTTGTCAGAAACTACATGTCCCAGAGCTTAGATATTTGGTGTATAGATTTACTTAGCATACCTTTATGAGTTGTTAAGTATCAGTTATGGGGTTAAAATTGGCCATGCCCTGTATGTATAGACTTCTTCACATCAGAAACAGCAGTTTAAAGGTTTCTCTTTAATATCAGCCTGAGACTAGCTAATGTGAGTGCTGATGTAATCACCCTTAGCCTGATCAGTAGAGTAGAAAGTGTGTTTAAACAAATAACACACTCATTTTAGATTCAGAAAACTATAAGGATAATTCTCAAAATGCAGAAAACTCTTAAAGCTTTTTATCATACCTATGCCCTGCATTAAGCTGCCAGCTACAATATAGATGGAAAAGTAGTAAAGTCAAGCAGGCAAAGCCACATGCAAGACGCAACCACTACCAAAACACCGATAGACAGCATGACACACACACACACACACACACAAACGCACACACACACACACACACACACGAAATGAACACAAAACACCAAAAGACACACAAGAACCAGGGACAAACGTTCCACACATGAACAAATCACAAGCACAAAGACGCAAGGCAAACAAAAGGAAGGGTGACAAAGAGAGTACCGCCTTGGCACGGTCAGTAGCAAAAACACCACTGGGGGTTTAAACGGGTTTACGGACGTCCTAACCTCACACTTCTCTCAAAGTCACCCTAGCTTTACAAATATTGTAAATAAAGGTATCCCCGCTGGACTTACCCACAACATAGACGACGGTGAACACAGGACAACATGTAAAACATAGCATAATAACTGTGACAATCCGTCAAATATGTACTCAATGACTTTGCTGAAGTCAGAGCACCTGCAGGTAAGCCGTTAAGGGCACAACAGGGAAAAAGTAATACATGAGTCTGGTAAGCTCATCCTGTATCCAAGTTTAAGAGTATACCGTCATAGAGTACTACCCTTGGCCTGTCATCGCGCAAGCAAAGAGGGAAGCGTAGCTACCGACTGTAAAAGGGTCGATAACCAAACATGCAGTGCGTTGCAATATAATAGGATCATAACCTTTCTTTTTAAATGTTTTAATGCGTTTTATAAACAAATCATGAAAATGGATATGACCCCGAATTTTCCTAAGTTTGTAGATAACATCCCCATAAAATTCTGGTTGAGAAATGCCTTGTTGCAGTAACGTCCGTAGATTGCAATTATATTTACTAATGAGAGGTAAATTTCGATAATAAAATTTAGAAAAAGTTTTCCGAAGTTTGTGATATCTGTAACCTTGCTTAAGAAGTTTATCAGTTATAACTAAATTACGTCTGTTAAAATCTTCAATCAAAGAACAGGCTCGGGCAAACCTAATAAGTTGAGAAATATAAACCCCATAAGATGTAGAACGTGGCACATCCCCATCTAGAAAAGGATAATTAACAATTTTAAAATTAAAATCTTCTCTTTTATCGTATACTTTGGACAAAACTTTATCATTTGTAATTGAAAGATTCAAATCTAAAAATGAAGCATTAATGTCAGATTGATTAGCTTTGTTTAAAGACAGTTCTTTTGGGTAAATTGAAGAAACCATAGTATCAAAATAAGGATTATCTAAATTCAAAATATCGTCTAAATACCTTGAAGTTTTATTAAAAGCATTAACAATATCGGTCTGTGTATCAGGTTTTAAGCTAAGCATAAAATCCCTCTCGTAGCAATACAAAAACAAATCTGCAACAAGAGGGGCACAATTTGTACCCATGGGTATACCAACATCTTGACGATAGAGCCTTATCAGTGTATATTTTGTGAAGTTCAGCTTAATACAAGTTTGAGTGGTATAAGCTCTACCCATTCTTTCAGTACTCTTATGTTGTCTGCTTCAGAATTATTGTCTGCTTGTTTAAGTTTGTTCACACTAATACATATCAATCTTACAATTAACTCTCTTGTACAAACCACATATAAAGTTACATATGTGTCATATCAGAATCCAAACAGTTTGCTAATTTCAGTCAATGGAAAAGTAGTAAAGTCAAGCAGGCAAAGCCACATACAAGATGCAACCACCACTAAAACACTGATAGACAGCATGACATACACATACACACACACCCAAACGCACACTCACACACAAAACACTGATAGTCAGCATGACATACACATACACACACACCCAAACGCACACTCACACACAAAACACTGATAGTCAGCATGACATACACATACACACACACCCAAACGCACACTCACACACAAAACACTGATAGTCAGCATGACATACACATACACACACACCCAAACGCACACTCACACACAAAACACTGATAGTCAGCATGACATACACATACACACACACCCAAACGCACACTCACACACAAAACACTGATAGTCAGCATGACATACACATACACACACACCCAAACGCACACTCACACACAAAACACCAACCTCCACCGCAGTAATCTCCCCTAATCGCTACGCTGAAGAGATCCCTGCCACCACAACATCCACGTGACCATGGTTGTACATCATGTGATCAAACTATGGCAGACGCTATTTCGGCGTAACTAAGCTATTGTTTTCAACGTTGTTAAGGCGCCGTCATTATTATGACGTCACCACGATATAGAGAATTAAAAATAATCGTGTAATAGGTTACAAAAAATCTTTTTTTAGGAAAGTAGATTATTGTTCTACTTTACTGGCTTTACCGGTGCTGAAATATGAAACAAAATCGAAAACTATTGAAATTAATATTCAAAAAAATAAAAAATACAAAAACAAATTTTAGCTGAAATTCAGCTAAAAAAACTTGTGGTGGCAGTGATCACCGTACGTAGTGACAAGGGAGATCACTGTGAGGAGTTTGACAAAACACTGATAGTCAGCATGACATACACATACACACACACCCAAACGCACACTCACACACGAGATAAACACAGAAAACATCAACAGACACACAAGAACTAGAGACAAACACTCCACACATGAACAAAATCACAAGCACAAAGACGTAAGGCAAACAAAAGGAAGGGTGACAAAGAGAGTACCGCCTTGGCACGGTCAGTAGCAAAAACACCACTGGGGGTTTAAACCGGTTTACGGACGTCCTAACCTCACACTTCTCTCAAAGTCACCCTAGCTTTACAAATAGTGTAAATAAAGGTATCCCCGCCAGACTTACCCACAACATAGACGACGGTGAACACAGGACAACATGTAAAACATAGCATAATAACTGTGACAATCCATCAAATATGTACTCAATGAATTTGCTGAAGTCAGAGCACCTGCAGGTAAGCCGTTAAGGGCACGACAGGGAAAAAGTTTGGTAAGCTCATCCCGTATCCGAGTTTAAGAGTATACCATCATAGAGTACTACCCTTGGCCTTTCATCGCGCAAGCAAAGAGGGAAGTGTAGCTACCGACTGTAAAAGGGTCGATAACCAAACATGCAGTGTGTTGCAATATAATGGGATCATAACCTTTCTTCTTAAATGTTTTAATGCATTTTATAAACAAATCACCGGCCGCGTGGCTCAGTGGTAGAGTGTCCGCCTGCGGTACGGAAGGTCGTTGGTTCGATCCCCGGCCGCGACAGACCAAAAGTCGTTAAAAGTTGGTACTAGTAGCTCCCTTGTCTACGCTCGACAATAAAGGTGTAGTTCTAGGACTGGTCAGCCCGGTGTCAGGATAATGTGACTGGGTGGGGTGCCCTTGCCATGTACCTGCGGCAGGAGTATTCCAGTGAGGCAGCACTATAACTTGTCTCATGCGGGTGCCGTCATGCAAATAACTGAAATACTGTTGGTCGGACGTAAAACCCAACTCACTCACTCATAAACAAATCATGAAAATGGATATGACCCCGAATTTTCCTAAGTTTGTAGATAACATCCCCATAAAAGTCTGATTGAGGAATGCCTGGTTGCATTAACGTCCTTAGATTGCAATTATATTTACTAATGAGTGGTAAATTTCGATAATAAAATTTAGAAAACGTTTTCCGAAGTTTGTGATATCTGTAACCTTGCTTAAGAAGTTTATCAGTTATAACTAAATTACGACTATTAAAACCTTCAATCAAAGAACAGGCTCGGGCAATCCGAATAAGTTGAGAAATATAAACCCCATAAGATGTAGAACGGAGCACATCTCCATCTAGAAAAGGATAATTAACAATTTTAAGATTAAAATCTTCTCTTTTATCGTATATTTTGGACGAAACTTTATCATTTGTAATTGAAAGATTCAAATCTAAAAATGAAGCTATAATGTCAGATTGGTTCGCTTTGTTTAAAGACAGTTCTTTTGCGTAAATTGAAGAAATCATAGTTTCAAAATAAGGATTATCTAAATTCAAAATATCGTATAAATACCTTGAAGTTTTATTAAAAGCATTAACAATATCGGTCTGTGTATCAGGTTTTAAGCTAAGCATAAAATCCCTCTCATAGTGATACAAAAACAAATCTGCAACAAGAGGGGCACAATTTGTACCCATGGGTATACCAACAACTAGACGATATATGGTACCCCCATAACGCACAAATATATTATCTAAAAGAAAGGTAAGAGATCTACAAACATCAAGGCAAGTCCACATTGTGTAATGTTCAACTTCTGAATTCGAAAAGAATGAACGTTGAACATTACAAGCAATGAACATTTTGTTTTCTCTGGCAAAGGTTTTTTCTATTAATTTAATCAGTTTATCCTTTATAAGATGGTGAGGTAGAGTAGTATAGAGTGTAGAGAAATCATAAGAGCTCAGTGAAGAAATGTTATACTGTTCATTTTCAAGTTTTGTTAAAACATCGTTTGAATTTTTTATGGACCAAAAAACATTAATACCAGAATTTTCATATATATTATCAGAGTAACGTTTTACATGTTCTTTGATCGTAGTAAGACAGGATGTCAAAAGTTTAGATATTTTAGTAGTAGTACAACAGCTAGAGTTGGCTATAAAACGTGCCTTATTAGGGTCTTATGTAGTTTCTGAATCCAGTACAAAGTAGAAAGTTTATGTTGTTTTATGTTAGGACCAGACTTAAAATTATTGCACATTTTTACATGTTCCGAGACTATATCTTTTTCATGCTCAGCAGTGATAGGGTTTCTGTCGTCTGTTAATTAACCATTTCCCTCATATAAACGTGTTTTCATGCATTTGCAAACAGAGTAGACCGAGATCAGACGGCTCCTAGAGGAGGTCTACTCTCTGTTTGCTAATAGAATTTCAAAGATCTGTGTCATTACTTTCTAAAATGGCTACAATTTTCCATCTTCCATATTTTGTTAGAATGATTTTATCTATGAATATTCAGTAGGTATTGAAATTTAGAATGAACACAGAACAGAGAAAGGGTTAAAAATGTTGTCTACTGAAAAATTTACACTATCAGTGGCCCTCTTTTCTAAATAAACATGCAAACTTTGAAAATCTTCTGACTGGAATCTTCTCAGATATCATATTTGGCATATAACATCATGTTCAGGTCCTCTACAAACGTTATATAAATTGTGTCCCTGGGGTCAAAATTGGCACCACCCCTGGGTTGGTCAGTTTTCAATAGAAAAATATAGTGAAAACTTTGAAAATCTTCTCCTCTGATTGGCTGATGAGCGATGTCAGGGCCATTCCGACCCTCTTGTTCAATCTCAGGACGTCCAGGGACTTTAACAAATCTAGTTTTTTATCATCTTTTCAATAGCTGACAAGTATTCCTGCAAACTTAATAGTATTATGTTTCTTAAAATAGTCATTAAAGTATTTAATATGCATTGTTGAATGATATATGGAAATTTATACTAACATTATATGGGAATGGTTTGGGTCTCTTTGAAAATATTCCATCTGAGGCACTTAAAGTAAGAAATATATTCACTCTAAATAGATAAATATGATTTCAATGTATGCATGAAAAAGAATTTTGGCCTTAGACTGGCTTAATAAGTTATAGGGAACTTATTGACTTATTTATTCTTTTATAAACAACATAACTTGCATGTTTTGTAGAAACAAACCTTGATGAGAATTGCCCAATCTCATTAGGTGACACAGTGTCATGCTCGGATACCAATGCAAGATGTGTATCTGTAAGTGGAGGAAGCAAGTGTAGATGTGTCAATTCCTACTATGATGACAATGGAGATGGTACTGCAGGTGGACAGTGTGTTGAAAGTGAGTGGTAAACAGACAATATGAATAACATTGGCAGTGCAGCAATAAATTTATATGAATGAAATCACACCAGGGGCCTGATATATGATTATCATGCCAAAGGCCTGACACAAAATTATCATGTACTGTGACACATTACTTGTTTATCATCCTTTTGGCAGATGATATGTCTTCCTTTTAGCTTAGTAGTGTAACTTTCTTAAAAGTCATTACAGCATTCAATGTATAATTGTTGAAGGATGTAAGGGAATTGATGATAACATCGTATGAGAATGGTTTGGATTTCTTTGGAAATTCTTCACCCCAGCATTATAAGAAGACATGTATGCACTTGAAAATTAGTGTCGGCTGATTTGCCTAAGAATTGGGTCATTAGACTGGAACTTATTGCCTTATTCTTTTAAAAACAACATAATTTGCATGTTTTGTAGAAAAAAACCTTGATGAGAACTGTCCAATCTCTTTAGGTGATGCAGTGTCATGCTCGGACACCAGTGCCAGATGTATATCTGTAACTGGAGTGTATGAGAATGGTTTGGATTTCTTTGGAAGTATTTCAACCCAGCATTTTAAGAAGACATGAATGCACTTTGAATTTAGTGTAGGCCGATTTGCCCGACTAAGAATTGGGACTGACTTAGTAAGTTACAGGGAACTTTTTATCTTATTGGTTTTGTTATTAAACGTAACTTGTATGTTTTGTAGAAAAAAACCTTGATGAGGATTGCCCAATCACATTAGGTGACACAGTGTCATGCTCGGATACCAATGCAAGATGTGTATCTGTAAGTGGAGGAAACAAGTGTAGATGTGTCAATTCCTACTATGATGACAATGGAGTTGGTACTGCTGGTGGACAGTGTGTTGAAAGTGAGTACAAAGCAGAAATTATGACTAACATTAGCTGTGCAGGAATAAATTGGTTTCAATGAAATCAGTTATTATTCTCTCACTAGGGGTCTTACATGATTATCACACCAAAGGGCTGACACAAAACCATGACAAACTCTTGTACGTATTTTGGCAATTGCAAACTTGTTACATTTCATATGTCATAAACCTGCATGTTGAGCTGTGCTTTCTACTCTTTTTAGCTCACCAGAGCACAAAGTGCTCAAGGTGAGCTATTGTGATACCCCTATGTCCGTCGTCTGTCTGTCCATCTGTCTGTCCGTCCATCTGTCTGTCCGTCAACAATTTCAAACGACTTCTTCTCTGAAACCGACTGCCCAATTGTAACCAAACTTGGTCAGATACATATTGTGGATGTGTGCTTCAAAAGTTGTTAAAAGATAGTGGATGGGGCCATCGGTCTTGTTGCCATGGCAGCTGTACACAATATCTAGAAAAATATTCTTCTCCAGAATGACTTGTCCGATTTGAATAAAGTTTTCACCAAAATGTTTCTCAGTTGATATACTTTAAAAGTTGTTAAAAGAATTTTGATCCGGCCAGAGGGCATGGTCATTTTTTCCATATATGGTAATATGGAATTTTTCATAGGAAAATCTTTAAAAAAATTCTTCTCTGAAAGTGTAAGGCCTAGACCTTTGATATTGGTATGTAGCATGATCTTATGGTCCTCTACAAATATTGTTAAAATTATGACCCCAGGGCCAAAAATGGCCCCGCCCAAGGGCTTATCAGTTTTTCATAGGAAAACCTTTAAAGATCTTCTTCTCTTAAACTGTAAGGCCTAGACCTTTGATATTTGGTATGTAGCATGATCTAATGGTCCTCTACAAATGATGTTCAAATTATGACCCTGGGTCAAAAATGGCCCCGCCCAAGGGCTTATCAGTTTTTCATTGGAAAATCTTTAAAAATCTATTGAAACTGTAAGGCCTAGACCTTTGATATTTATGTCTCTCCCCTTTATGGGAGGGAGACATATTGATGTTGTGCTTTCTGTCTGTCTATCCGTCCGTCTGTCAGTCCGTCCGTCTGTCCGTCCGTCTGTCTGTCTGTTAAAATTCATGTGCAGCTAACTTCTCCTACACTTTTAAGTTCAATCTTTTACATATAAACCAGCTACAGTATAACGGCGTTATTTCGACTCTCGTTTTTCCGAGATACCCTCTTATTCCGAGGGAATGTTGAGGTCCCGGCTCAAATTCTATCAAATCTAATTGAAAATACATGCATTAATCCGAATAGCGATAATCCGAAAATTCGAGCATGTGTGCTGGTCCCGCGGATCATTCTGGTTCCTTTTATTGATTGTTTATTCGAGCACGGTGTTTTCCCACCTCCGAGGTAATTATTCACACCTTCTCGGTACGTTGTCGTGACCTTTTGAAAGATCCGTCTATGGGACATTAGATCTTCCAAATGTGTGAATAACACATTCATTGAATGCAGACTTTACTTTGGTGTAAATAATGATGAGAATTTAGTAGACTGAAGTCTTAATAAACAAAGAGTCACAATCATAATTTGCATACGTTCGCAAACGTGTTGTGATTTTTCGGTACCGCTGAAAGGGTGCCATATAACGTCTTTCTGTTTTAAATTTAGAAATAGT
This sequence comes from Azorinus chamasolen, assembly GCA_963576725.1. Lineage (NCBI taxonomy): Eukaryota > Metazoa > Mollusca > Bivalvia > Cardiida > Solecurtidae > Azorinus > Azorinus chamasolen. The sequence goes on along the minus strand of OY755237.1, from coordinate 35,191,180 downwards.
GGAGTGCTTTTCGTGTAGTGCTTTGAAATTCGCAATATTTTTGTTAATTTTAGACAGTCTCGTTCATTCAGACTCTTGCTACGAGAGATGAACGAGAATAACTATGTCAGACGAAAAAAGCCGAGTGTTCCGATTATTAATTACTTTGGTCACTCGCCCTGATTTTCCTTACTACGAAACAGCAGGGGAACGAAACGAAAATGTTTGTGCACCCAACTCAGCACCAACAACTAAATTCATGTCGACAAATGGAAAATATGCAAAATAAACGACATAACGCTATATGCCACGACTGTTCAAGGGATATGTCTAAATGGTTTGAAACAAGTTTTGAGTTTATTGTGAAGGGTCCGTTGAACGGACCCATACAAATTATACTGTTCAAAACTTCGGTCGCCGATGTAAATGGTGTTTTCTGTTATCACTTATATAAGGAAAGAATCGATGAATTATATACGCATTGAAGTTCATGATAATGTTAAAAAGTTTACTGTGAAGAAATATGCTTCCTCTTGTCGTCAAACAATGCTCTTGGAAATGACACAAAATGCTAGAGATCGGTTATTTCGAGCATTGCGATAATCCGAGGTTTTTGCTGATTCCCGACGGTGCTCGAAATATCGCCAATATACTGTATATGTGAGGATGGTCATGTGGTTTTGAATTTTGGCTGCAACAATTTTGACAGAAGTTATGGCCCTTTGTAGTTTTTCCTTATATAGAATATATAGCGAAAACATATTGTGCAGCTAACTCCTCCTACCCTATTTGAGGGATTTACTTCAGACTTTTACATATGAACCAGCTATATGTGAGGATGGTCATGTGGTTTGGAATTTTGGCTGCAACAATTTTGACAGAAGTTATGGCCCTTTGTAGTTTTTCCTTATAGCGAAAAAATCTTGTGCAGCTTTCCCCTCCAACACTATTTTCCTTATATAGAATATATAGCGAAAAAATCTTGTGCTCCAACACTATTTTCCTTGTATAGAATATATAGCGAAAAAATCTTGTGCAGCTAACTCCTCCCACACTATTTGGGGGATTTACTTCAAACTTTTACATATGAACCAGCTATATGTGAGGAATCTTGTGCAGCTAACTCCACCTACACTATTTGAGGGAATTACTTTAATCTATTATATATGAACCAGCTATATGTGAGGATGGTCATGTGGATTGGAATATGGGCTGCAACAATTTTGACAGAAGTTTGGATTTTTTTCAAATATGAAATTTATAGGAAAAACTAGTGTTCATAGATGTCTACAAAAGTTTACAAATAAACAATCTATATGTGATGCAAAATCAATCTATACATATCTATAAGTAACGCACAACCAATCTATATCTATATGTGAAATCTATATGTGAAGGTGGTCATGTGATTTTGAATTAAGCTTGATTATCATAATAGTTATTAAAACGCAACTCTTGGTTACAACGTTCATTCCTCTAATGGGTGCGCGGGCGGGGTACTGGGGGAGACGTGTTTTTCTCAAAAACAAACTCTAGTTGGTATGTAACATGATCTAATGGTCCTCTACAAATATGTAGCTGTGGCTTGTGGTCCTCTGCTAAGAATGTTTAACTTACGACCCTGACCACTGGGCTTATCAGTTTCTCATGGGAAAATTATAAAATATTATTTTTCTCTGAAACCATAAGGCTTAGACCTTTAATTAATGGCATACTGCATTGCCTTGTGGTTCTCTACCAAGGTTGTACACATGATTTCTTGTGGTCAAAAATGGCCCAGCCCCTGGGGTTATCTCAGGTGAGCGCTTCAGGGCCTCATGGCCCTCTTGTACTGCTGATATTTTGTGAAACTGGTGCTAGAGATTTCAAGAAAGTATGCAAGAAAGGGGAGTGGGGCATCATTGTTCGGTTGATACAGTACTAGCTTTTTATCATCCTTCCAATGGCTGACAAATATTCCCGCAAACTTAATGGAATAATATTATGTTTCTTAGAATACTCATGAAAGTATTTAATATGCATTGTTGAATGATATATGAAAAGTTATACTAACTTTGTATGGGAATGGTTTAGGTCTCTTTGGAAACACTTCACCTCAGGGTCTTAAAGTAAGAAATATATTCACTCTAAAATGGATAAATATGATTTTAATGTAGCCTAATTTGCATGACTAAGAATTTGGGCCTTAGACTGGCTTAATAAGTTATAGGGAACTTATTGCCTTATTAGCTCACCAGAGCACAAAGTGCTCAGGGTGAGCTATTGTGATCGCCTGATGTCTGTTGGCTTTGGGCGTGCATCGTTTGTCGTTCGTTGTTCGTCGTCAACAATTTGAACCATTAAAAATCTTCTTCTCTGAATCTACAGGGTTCTCAGATTTCATCTTTGGCATATAGCTCCATATTCAGGTCCTCTACAAAAGTTATATAAATTATGCCCCTGGGGTCAAAATTTGCCCCGCCCCAGGGGTGAATAGTTTTTGTAAGCAGACTGTTGTTCCAGTTTTCTGTTACAGAGTACCTGGTTCATTAGTTAGGCATAGGGAAAAATATTCTTGCCAAAAAACTGCATGTCCCAGAGCTTAGCTATTTGGTAAATAGATTAACTTAGTATACCTTTATGAATTTTGTATATATCACAGTTCTGGGGTTAAAATTGGCCCTGCCCTATGGGTTATACTTTTAAATAGACCTCTCCAGTATAAAGTTTTCCTTTGAACCACTAGCTAGTTAGCTAGTGTACCGGAGAGGTTAAGCTGAAGTTCACCAGTTCTATACTCTAGTTGATGTCTGCTTCAGAATTATTGTCTGTTTGTTCACACTGCTTTTAGCTCACCAGAGCACAAAGTGCTCAGGGTGAGCTTTTGTGATTGCCTGATGTTCGTCGTCCGTCAGCGTGCGTCGTACGTCGTGCGTCGTCAGTTGTCAACAATTTGAACCTTTAAAAATCTTCTCCTCTGAATCTACAGGGTTCTCAGCTTTCATCTTTGGCACATAGTATCATCTTTAGGGCCTCTACAAAAGTTATATAAATTATGGCCTTGGGGTCAAAATTGGACCCGCCCCAGGGTTTCCTTGTTTTCAATAGAAACATATAGTAAAACTTTGAAAATCTTCTCCTCTGAAACCAGAGGATTCTCAGCTTTCATATTTGGCACATAGCATCATGTTCATGTCCTCTACAAATGTTTGTTTATAAATTATGGCCCTGGGGTCAAAATTGGCCCGCCCCGGGGGTGCCTTGTTTTCAATAGAAACAAATAGTGAAATCTTTGAAAATCTTCTCCTCTGAAACTGGAAGGCTCTCAGCTTTCATATTTGGCACAGAGCATCATGTTCAGGTCCTCTACAAAAGTTATATAAATTATGGCCCTGGGCAGTTTTCAATAGAAACAAATAGTGAAAACCTTCTCCTCTGATTGTCTGGTGAACGCTTCAGGGCCATTCTGGTCCTCTTGTTTATTCTTTTATAAACAACATAACTTGCATGTTTTGTAGAAACAAATAGTGAAAATTTTGAAAACCTTCTCGTCTGAAACTGGACGGTTCTCAGCTTTCATATTTGGCCCATAGCATCATGTTCAGGTCCTCTACAAAAGATATAAAATTTGTGAAGCTTGGGTCAAAATTATCCACGCCCCAGGGCAAGCTAGTTTTCTATAGAAACATATAGTGAAAACTTTGAAAATCTTCTCCTCTGATTGTCTGGTGAGCACTTCAGGGCCATTCTGGCCCTCTTGTTTATTCTTTTATAAACAACATAACTTTCATGTTTTGTAGAAAAAAACCTTGATGGGGACTGTCCAATCACATTAGGTGACACAGTGTCATGCTCGGATACCAATGCAAGATGTGTATCTGTAAGTGGAGGAAACAAGTGTAGATGTGTCAATTCCTACTATGATGACAATGGAGTTGGTACTGCAGGTGGACAGTGTGTTGAAAGTGAGTGCAAAGCAGAAATTATGACTAACATTAGCTGTGCAGCAATAAATTTATATCAATTAAAGGTGTATATCACAATTATTTCTAGTGGAGAACTTTTTAGCTCACCAGAGCACAAAGTGCTCAGGTTGAGCTTTTGTTATCGCCTGATGTCCATCGTCAGTCGGCGTGTGTCATCACAAGTCAACAATTTGAACATTTAAAAATCTTCTTCCCTGAATCTACTGGGTTCTCAGCTTTCATATTTGGCCCATAGCATCATCTGTAGGTCCTCTACAAAAGTTATATAAATTATGCCCCTGGGGTCAAAATTGGCCTTGCCCCGGGGGTGCCTTGTTTTCAATAGAAACATATAGTGAAAACTTTGAAAATCTTCTCCTTTGAAACTGGAAAGTTCTCAGCCCCCCCCCCCGATCTGATCTGATCTGGGTCTACTCTGTTTGCAAAGGGGTCCAAAGGCCTATTTATGGAGGAAAGTATGTTTGCAACACCATTCTTCCCCCTATAGAAACATGTAAGGAAAATTTGAAAATCTTCTTCTCTGAAACTGGAAGGTATTCAGCTTTCATATGTGGCAAACAGCACCATGTTCAGGTCCTCTAAAGAAGTTATATAAATTATGCTCCTGGGCTCAAAAGTGACCCCACCCCAGGGCAGGCTAGTTTTCTATAGAAACATATAGTGAAAACTTTGAAAATCGTCTTCTCTGATTGTCTGAGCGATATCAGGTCCTTTCATGCCCTCTTGTTTTAAAACTTTACACAATCAAAGTTTAAGCATTTTCATGCAAATGATACCTGAAAAATATATTGTCACTGTGCTTTTTTGTAGCTCTGTGCTTAAGAGCATGACCACTGTTGGAAGAATTTTGACAAAATGCACATCAATGTTTAAGGTTGTGTAGAAACAAAAATTAATGAAACTTCAATATGCAAATATACATATTTTAGTCGAGTCCACTTGCAGTAAGCTCGACATAGGGGCCACAGTGTCTGCGCATGGTGGGTATATGTAAGTGCGTCCGTCTGTGCGTCGGTGCGTGCGTATGGTCTTGTCTGGACTCAAACTCAGAACTCCATGGCTGGATTGTGAAATGACTAGGCATAAATGTTGTCCTAGAAGGTACAGTATAACCTGGTTTATCCGACATTCCTTCATACTGTCTGAATTTGTGGGATATACCAGTGTGTCGGGAAAGTCAGGGTCAGATATCAACCACGGCAAAACCGAAAGTTAAGAGACAGAAGTGATATACATGCATACAACAAAGATATAAACATTGCCTCTTGATGTTTAATTACACTCAGCAGGAATGCTAAATCAAATGTTCAACTTTTTATGCATGCAATACATACAGTAAAATATATCAAGTATCGAATTCCTCCCCTTTAAGAATATTGGCCACTGATAATCTGCCAATTCCAATCTTCAATAACAATCAGATTGCATCGTTAAACCGATTTCAGGCTTGTAGTTGTTAATCTATTCAATTTTTTACCTAAAGTTGATGCTATTCTTTAGTGTTTTAGAATCTTTGCACACGCCGGTTCACTTGCATGATGCTTCCATTTTGAAAGACATATATGTACTAAAAATATCACCTAAACCTGACTGGATAAGAAGAGCAAATTTTATTCTGTAAATGCTATTCAGGTCGAATTTATGCCTAACATTATTGAAACAATTACATTGCTCATGTATATGGCCACAGTGATAATTACCTGTAATTATGGATTTAGCATGTCCTCAAAACAATCAGGGTGAGCAGACGCTCAGCCATGCACGATCTCACTTAAAGACTGTCGGATATGCAGGTGTGAAAAACACTGCATTTATCACATAGGTCCCGCCAAACAGTGTCGGTTAATGAATATAGCAGGTTCCGTTAAAAGCAGGTTTTGAGCATATAGAATAAAGAAGGAAATTTTGGGACCAAAGAGTGTTGTCGGATATGTCATGTGGTCGGTATAGTCAGGTGTCGGATAACCAAGGTTATACTGTACTTCGTTTCACATGCAAAAACCAGGTCCATAGCTGAAAGTTCAAGGTCATACTTGGAGTTCAATGGTAAAATGGAGTTCAATGGTAAAAAAACATGTAATTTTTTTGCTTGTCCAGGCTCTAACTAAGAACTCCATGGATGGATTGTGAAATGACTAGGTATAAATGTACCTCTAGAATGTACGGCGTTTCGCACGAAAAAACTAGTTCAGTAACTGAAAAGTCAAGCTCATACTTAGAGGTCAAAGGTAAAAAAGATGTATTATTTTGCTTGTCTGAACTCCAACTGAGAACTCCATGGATGGATTGTGAAATGACTTAGCATAAATGTTTCTCTAGAAGGTATGGCATGTCACGTGCAAAAACTAGGTCAGTAGCTGAAAGGTCAAGGTCATACTTAGAGGTCAAATGTCAAAAGCATGTATTTTTGCTTGTCCTGGCTCAATCTCAGAACTCCATGGATAGCTTGTTAAATGACTTGACATGAATCAGGGATGAGAACTTTCTGTGGATCCGCAGATATTGTATCAGTCAGGACCATTTTTGAGATCGATGTAAATCCGATATGAAATTTTGGAGGCGGGGTGTATATGTCAAAAGCATGTATTTTTGCTTGTCCTGGCTCAATCTCAGAACTCCATGGATAGCTTGTTAAATGACTTGACATGAATCAGGGATGAGAACTTTCTGTGGATCCGCAGATATTGTATCAGTCAGGATCATTTTTGAGATCGATGTAAATCCGATATGAAATTTGGGAGGCGGGGTGTATATGTCAAAAGCATGTATTTTTGCTTGTCCTGGCTCAATCTCAGAACTCCATGGATAGCTTGTTAAATGACTTGACATGAATCAGGGATGAGAACTTTCTGTGGATCCGCAGATATTGTATCAGTCAGGACCATTTTTGAGATCGATGTAAATCAGATATGAAATTTGGGAGGCGGGGTGTATAACGAATCATCCGGGAAATTACTATTCGTCGATATATTTCTTAATTCTTCCAAGTAAACACTCGTATTATGCAGCTTTTGGTCCAATATGGCGACAGTCTTATGAAATTCGGTATCTGGTTCTGTCAATTATTCTGAATTCAAGCCAGAAATGAGAAGCATAGGCAGAGATTGCTATAAAAGTGTGAAAAATAAGTTGGCTAGAGAAAGAAATGACGTTGACATTTGGTAAAGAAACGAGAAAAGTGATAATTGGTGACTATATGGTGAAACCGAAAGTAAACCTTCCCGGACGAGGGGTCCATGTATAATACTGAAAACTTTGTTCCAAACAACTAAATTGCGGAAAACACGGCAGCGTAGCCATTGAGAAACATCTTGAAACCGCTAAACATTTATAGTTATTGAAACAGCGGTTTCCAGTCACAGTTAAAAAGCTGAAATGTCAAGTATCATTCACCAGAAAGTGGTGTCTGTCAATACCTATTATGTAATAAATCGTCCTATTGATCGCTAATGTAAAAGGTGAAGGTCATACTTTGAGGTCAAAGGTCAAAAACATGTACTTTTTTGCTTGTCCGGGCTTTAACTCAGAAGTCCATCGATGAATTGGTGTGTCACATGCAAAAAAACAGATGAGTGGTTGAATAGAGGTCAAAGGTCTAAAACATTTCTGGGATTTAGCTTAGAACTCATTGGATGGATTGTGAAATGACTAGGCATAATTGTTTCTCTAGACAGTACGGCATGTACTATTGGTGAATGGCCAAGGGGCTCAACATGTTGCCTGTGAGCATTCTAGCTGAATTATATCAAGTAGTTTTCAAAATAAAGTAAAACCCCACTAATGCAACCACCTGAAAGCGGTTTAATTCTTGGTACTATATGCAGGTGGTAGCTTAATGCAGGACAACAGTAATGCAGAAGCTCCTAGATGAGCTTTCTGTATTACTTTTGTCCTGCATTAAGCAACCACCTGCTTATAAAGAAATTCCTGTTTATTCATTTAATGGTCGCATTAGAGGGACTCTACTTTACCAAAAAGTTGTCATATGTGCATAGAAAAGTATCATATTTCAGAAAAATACAAATTTGAAAAGAGCTAACTTTTTCAAGAAAAGCAAAAATGTGAAGAAAAATAGTTTTTCAATGGATAGATTTTTTTTAAAACTTTATGTAAAGTAAAAGTTTTTGCTTTTTCAATGCAAATAATATCTTCAAAACATTAGGTCACCGCGCTGTGAACTGCGGTCTCTTAAACATGAGCACCGCCATATAATTTTGACTAAATACACATTGTTCTATATAAAATGTGCCATAAAGTATGTATATACATGTCATAGAAATACTTTAAAAGTTAGCTTTTGATAAAAATAAATATTCCCAATTTCAATTGGCAAATGTATTTTCCATGACAAAACATTTGAAAAAGGAGATTATTCTATCAATAAATGCAGACCAAAAATGTGGGGAACAGGCACAAAGTCCATAACTCTAGCTTCAGTATTTTTGGAGTTATTCTCCTTTTTAGCTCACCAGAGCACAAAGTGCTCAAGGTGACCTATTGTGATACCCCTGTGTCCGTCGTCCGTCCGTCTGTCTGTCCGTCACAAACTTGTGTCGCGCTTATCTCTGAAACCAGTAGGGCTAGAGTCTCCAAACTTCACAGGAATGTTCACCAGCATGGGTTGTGCACCTAGGGTTTTTGAATTGTCTCCCCTTGATAACTTTGGAGTTATTGCCCCTGATGACTTGAAATTAGAAAAACTTTGTGTCGCACGTATCTCTGAAACCGCTAGTACTAGAATCACCGAACTCCACAGGAATGTTGACCAGCATGAGTTGTTGTGCACCTAGGGTTTTTGAATTGTCTCCCCCTGATAATTGTTGAGTTATTGCCCCTGAATATGAACACTTAAATATATAAAAATCTTTGTGCCGCGCGTATCTCCGAAACCAGTAGGGCTAGAGTCACCAAACTTCACAGGATTGTTCACTGGCATGAGTTGTTTTGCACTTGGCATTTTTGAATTGTCTCCCCCTGTTAACTTTGGAGTTACTGCCCCTGATGACTTAAAATTAGACAAACTTTACATAGTGTCGTGCATATCTCTGAAACCACTAGGGCTAGAGTAACCAAACTTCACAGGAATGTTGACCAGCATGAGTTGCTGTGCACCTGGGATTTTTTTTAATTGTCTCCCCTGATAACCATGGAGTTATTGCCCTGATATGATTACTTAAGAATAGAGAAACTTTGTGTCATGCATATCTTTAAAACCACTAGGGCTAGAGTCATTAAACTTTACAGGAATGTTCACCAGCATGAGTTGTTGTGCACCTGGTGTTTTTGAATTGTCTCCCCCTGATAACTTTGGAGTTACTGCCCCTTATGACTGAAAATAAGAAAAACTTTACTTTGTGTCGCTGGTATCTCTGAAACTAATAGTACTAGAGTCACCATACTCCACAGGAATGTTGAACAGCATGAGTTGTTGTGCACCTGGTTTTTTTTAATTGTGTCCCCCTGATAATTGTTGAGTTATTGCTCCTGATATGAAGACTTAAATTTATACAAACTTTGTGTCATGCCTATCTCTGAAACCAGTAGGTCTAGAGTCACCAAACTTCACAGGAATGTTGACCAGCATGAGTTGGTGTGCACCTGGGGAATTTGAATTGTCTCCCCCTGATAATTGTTGAGTTATCACCCCTGATATGATAACTTAAAATTAGAGAAATTTTGTGTCTTGCATATCTTTGAAACCAGTAGGGATAGAATCACCAAACTTCACAGGAATGTTTACCAGCATGTGTTGTGTACCTGGTATTTTTTAATTGTCTCCTGATAAAATTGGAGTTATTGGCCCTGATGACTGGCGCGTAATCAACAACCTCTATATGTTTCATTCATAATTTATTCTTCGTATCGTGATCTCTTACTAACATACATGTCTATGTCTCTCCAACTCCCTGGTTAACTCTCTCTCTCCAGTATATATATCCACTGCTCTGCTCAACATACGCAATGTCTAGACTTATCTGACAGCTGTACTATATCATGTGTATTCTTGACATATTGATAAAATATATATACTCTGCATGTATCCGTTCACACAGTCCATGCCCATTTAACCTTTAACCAGTAACATAAGTGTTATGTTACATGACTTAAAATTAGACCCTGATAACTTTGGAGTTACAGACATTACATTTGTGTATTGAAAAGATGATGGGAGGGGGAAACATCTGTTTTTGTGACAAAAACAAACCTCTAGTTTTCTATTGAAACATATAGTGAAAACTTTGAAAATCTTCTCCTCTGATTGTCTGGTGAGCGCTTCAGGGCAATTCTGGCCTTCTTGTTTCTTATTTGAATAATTATATTGGTGAATTTTCTGTTAGATCTATTCCGTCAAAATAATTTTTATCCATATTTACAGAAAATTAAAATAGTTTCATAGTTATAGAATCATTACGCCTATCTACTAACCTAATAAGCCTTCTAACTACCGGAAGTAACCTAATAAACCTAAGTTTATTTGCACCCCCTTTATTATGTCACTAGAGAAGCCTGGTGACTGGATAAAAAGACTTTTCTCCTTGCTATTTATTGTATTTATTTTAATTTGATTTTTAAAACAAATAATGTCTTAAGTTAATCAAAATTATTGTCCATTAATAATTAATGTTACTCAAAAAATGAGTTACTCTCTTCAGTTTCTATTAAAAAAACTAATGACCGGTTTAATTGACTTATTATCAGATATTCACACCTAGAGCTAGAATTATTTCTAAACACCTATTAACCCTTTCCCTGTTTGCTTTGACAAAATCTGATCTGGGTCTAATCTGTTTGCTAATGCTTTATTTCCATAAAGAGAAGTTTTAGCTTTGATGAAAACTGTAAAATCAAATCTATATCTTGTCAAAAGCAAACAGAGCAGACCCTGATCAGACAGCTTCTATAGGAGCTGTCTTATCTAGGTCTACTCTTATTTTTAATGCGTAAATACACATTATTTCTGTAAAGAGAAGTTTTTGCCCAACAAGAAAATATGAAAAAGGGGAGTAATTCCAAAAATATTAATGCTCGAGTTATTGCCCTTGTGCATGACACTACACATCTTCATGCTTGTTCCATATGAGAAGTTTCAAATCAATTAAACCAGTACATAAAGACTTAACTGGACAAGAAAATATGAAAAGGGGAATAACTCCAAAAATATAGATGCTAGAGTTATGGCCCTTGTGCATGACGCTAACCCTCACCATGCTTGTTCCATATGTGAAGTTTCAAATCAATTGAACCAGTAGATAAAGAGTTATTGTCCGGACAAAAAAATATGTGAAAGGGGAATAACTCCAAAAATATTGATGTTAGAGTTATGGCCCTTGTGCATGACACTACTCCTCATCATGCTTCTTCAATGTGTGAAGTTATAATGAATTTGGCCTAACTTTGTAGGAGATATGACCCGGACACGAAGCGTGACAGACTGACAAGAAAATATGAAAAAGGGGAATAACTCCATAAATATTGATGCTAGAGTTATGGCCCTTGTGCATGACACTGTCCCTCATCATGATTGTTCCTTATGTGAAGTTTCAAATCAATTGAACCAGTAGATAGAGAGTTATTGTCCGGACAAAAAAATATGTAAAAGGGGAATAACTCCAAAAATATTGATACTAGAGTTATGGCCCTTGTGCATGACACTAGCCCACATAATGCTTCTTCTATGTGTGAAGTTATAATGAATTTGGCATAACTTTGTAGGAGATATGGCCCGGACATGAAGCGTGACAGACGGACGGACGGACAGACAGATGGAATCGAGCAAACCTGTAGTCCCCCAACCGGTAACCGGTGACCGGTGGGGGACTAATAAGTAAAAAGAGAAAATCTCCAAAACAAGAGCTGTCCAAAGACAGCACGCTCGACTATTCATGCCATTTGACAATCATTTCTGCAACAGTTACTGTGATTCTGCGGTTAAAATTCTAAGTCTGAAAAGGGACACAATTTAGTTTAAATCAGATGTAAATGTTAATTCATCCCGTAGTTATTGGACTTGGCCTGGGTTGGGTGCGCAATGAAACTATGGGTGGTATTTAATGTGAATATGCAATTCCATGCCAATAGCTTTAGGGGTTAGTAAGATATAAGACAATGAAAAAACTGTGACAACCAACTGTACATAAAAGCATGACCGACAGATTCAAGTTTTCCAGAGTTTGTTTCTAAACCTTTACAGATATTGAAGTGATATTTTGTATGTGGCTTGTTATAATGAGTTACAGATCAAGTTTGAATTTCGTTACGCTTCAATTTTTCACGGAAATACAGTCATTTTACTTAGAAATTTTTCGGAAATTCAGGTTTTACGGAGTTTTTTCTAAACCCTTGCAGATATTGATGTGATATTTGGTATGTAGCTTTATAATAATGAGTTACGGATCAAATTTGAATTTTGTTACACTACATTGATTTTTAGCTTACCAGAGCACAAAGTGCTCAGGGTAAGCTTTTGTGATCACCCGTTGTCCATCTTCTGTCGGCGTGCGTCGTCCGTCCGTCGTCCTTCGTCAACAATTTGAACCTTTAAAAATATTCTTCTCTGAATCTACAGGGTTCTCAACTTTCATCTTTGGCACATAGCATCACATTCAGGTCCTCTACAAAAGTTATATAAATTGTGCCCATGGGGTCAAAATTGGCCCGCCCCAGGGGTGCCTTGTTTTCTATAGAAATATATTGTAAAACTTTGAAAATCCTCTCCTCTGAAACTTAAAGGTTCTCAGCTTTCATATTTGGCAAATAGCATCATGTTCAGGTCCTCTACAAAAGATTATATAAATGATGCCCCTGGGGTCAAAATTGGCCCCGCCCCAGGGATGGTCAGTTTTCAATAGAAACATATAGTGAAACTTTGAAAATCTCCTCTGAAACTGGAAGATTCTCAGCTTTCATATTTGGCACATAGCATCATGTTCAGGTCCTCTACAAAAGTTATATAAATTATGCCCCTGGGGTCAAAAGTTGCCCCGCCCCAGGGGTGCCTTGTTTTCTACAGAAATATATAGTAAAACTTTGAAAATCTTCTCCTCTGAAACTGGAAGGTTCTCAGCTTTCATATTTTGCACATGGCATCATGTTCAGGTCCTCTACAAAAGTTATATAAATTATGCCTCTGGGGTCAAAATTGGCCCCGCCCCAGGGGTAGCCAGTTTTCAATAAAAATGTATAGTGAAAAGTTTGAAAATCTATTCCTCTGAAACTGGAAGGTTCTCTGCTTTCATATTTGGCACTTATTATCATGTTCAGGTCCTCTACAAAAGTCATATCAGTTATGCCCCTGGGGTCAAAATTGGCCCTGCCACAGGGGTGGTCAGTTTTCAATAGAAACATAGTGAAAACTTTAAAATTCTTCTCCTCTGAAACTGGAAGGTTCTCAGCTTTCATATTTGCCACATAGCATCATGTTCAAGTCTTCTACAAAAGTTACATAAATTATGCCTCTGGGGTCAAAATTGGCCCCGCCCCAGGGGTAGCCAGTTTTCAATAAAAATGTATAGTGAAAAGTTTGAAAATCTATTCCTCTGAAACTGGAAGGTTCTCTGTTTTCATATTTGGCACTTATTATCATGTTCAGGTCCTCTACAAAAGTCATATCAGTTATGCCCCTGGGGTCAAAATTGGCCCTGCCACAGGGGTGGTCAGTTTTCAATAGAAACATAGTGAAAACTTTAAAATTCTTCTCCTCTGAAACTGGAAGGTTCTCAGCTTTCATATTTGCCACATAGCATCATGTTCAAGTCTTCTACAAAAGTTATATAAATTATATGCCCCTGGGGTCAAAATTGGCCCCCACCCCAGGGGTGGTTAGTTTTCAATAGAAACATACATTTAAAACTTTAAAAATCTTCTCCTCTGAAACTGGAAGGTTCTCGGCTTTCATATTTGGCACATAATGTCATGTTCAGTTCCTCTCCAAAAGTTGTATAAATTGTGCCACTGGGGTCAAAATTGACCCTGTCCAAGGGCCGGCCAGTTTTCTATAGAAACATATAGTGAAATCTTTGAAAGTTTTCTCCTCTGATTGTCTGGTGAGCAATGTCAGGGTCATTCTGCCCTCTTGTTAACGGAATTACAGCATTTTGACTTAGAATTTTTTAGGAAATTTCAGGTTTTTCGGAGTTTATTTCTAAATTGTAGCAGATATTGTAGTGATTTATTTCTATAACCCCATCTCTGTGTCAAATGTGCTAGTGGGAGTATTCATCACCTTTAGGGATAGTTCTAGTTTTTTCTACTATATACAAAACAACCTACATGTTTTGTAGAAAAAGACCTTGATCAGGAATGTCCAAGCCAAGGTGACACAGTGTCATGCTCGGATACTAATGCCATATGTACATCTGTAAATGGAGGAAACAAGTGTAGATGTGTCAGTTCCCACTATGATGACAATGGAGATGGTACTGCAGGTGGACAGTGTGTTGAAAGTGAGTGGTAAACAGAAAATATGACTAACATTGGCTGTGCAGCAATAAATTTATATGAATGAAATCACACCAGGGGCCTGATATATGATTATCCTGCCAAAGGCCTGACACAAAATTATCATGTACTGTGACACATTACTTGTTTATCATCCTTTTGGCAGATGATATGTCTTCCTTTTATCTTAGTAGTATAACGTTTCTTAAAAGTCATTACAGCATTCAATGTATAATTGTTGAAGGATGTAAGGGAATTGATGCTAACATCGTATGAGAATGGTTTGGATTGCTTTGGAAATACTTCACCCCAGCAAGAAATGTATGCACTTGAAATTTAGTGTCGGCTGATTTGCCTAAGAATTGGGTCATTAAACTGGCTAAGTGAGTTAGAGGGAACTTATTGCCTTATTTGTTCTTTTAAAAACAACATAATTTGCATGTTTTGTAGAAAAAAACTTGGATGAGGACTGCCCAAGCTCATTAGGTGACACAGTGTCATGCTCGGATACCAATGCCAGATGTATATCTTTAACTGGAGGAAACAAGTGCAGATGTATCAGTTCCTACTATGATGACAATGGAGTTGGCACTTCAGGTGGACAGTGCATTGGAAGTGAGTGGAAAAAGAAAATGAATTATGAGTTATGCAGCAATAAATTTACCTCAATAAAATCAAGTACAGTTGAACTTCGATATCTCGAACTCGGATAACTCGAACTTCGGGATAACTCGAACTAAAAGTTCAATCCTTCCAAAAATTACAGTACAGGATATTTTATAAAATATATCACTACACATATCTAGAAACACACGTAATAGCTTAATGTAGGTCTAAATTAATGCTGAAAGCTCCTGCAGGAGCTTTCAGCATTACTTTAGACCTGCATTAAGCTGTAAACCTGAGATATTTGTCAGATTATAAATCGGATGAGTCGAACCTCTCTTATCTCGAACTAATTTGCATGGTCCCTTGAAGTTCGAGATATCGAAGTTGAACTGTATATGATTCTCACACCAGGGACAAAAGGGCAAAACTATCACAACTACTTTTACCTTTATTGGCAATTGCAAACTTGTTTTACAGTAAAATGGCGATAATCTGAGGACTGTCAGGAACTGAGAAAATGCTCAGATTACTGCTACCCTTGGATTATCTATGAAATCAAATTACTACAGTAAAACTTTGTTCGCAGCTATGAATGGTGTTTACCGTTATCACTTAAATAAGGAAAGATTTGATTCATGTATATGCGTTGTACAGGTTTGATCATGATAACCTTCTACTTGTTTTAAGTTTATACTGTTGGAGCCGGAGTAATTTGCACGCAGTTGAAAATCAAACAGTGCCTCTTCTAATTGCCTGGGGCATGCGGTGTCGCGATACATTGGTAAAGGAGGTGTGATAAATCGACTTCGAAGTATCCAAGATGCATGCTCGGATTAGGCAGGTAATTTAATGAAGCAATTGATTAAAGGAACCGGGATACGTGCTCAAAAAATAGGATTATCGCAACTCTGATTACACTGTTAATTGTTGTATTAAAGTGATAGATTTCCTGTCCAGACCATACAAACTTCCTTGGATTAGACCATACACTCGCTCCTCGGATTATCACCGTAGTTGTATTAGGCTGGGTCCTAGTAGTGGTTACCGTAGCATCCCCCCCTAGACTTTTTTTCATGGGTACCAAATTGTTCGTTGGGGTCCTCAGAACACATTTTGAGCATGCCCCCAAAAATAAGTTTGTCCCAGCTGTTTTATTTAACGGTTTCCATGGTAACCCGAGGTAATTTTAGTAGCAAAATACATTACCTGCTGTGAAATATGCTTAGGTTATTTGATTTAACCTTATGACCGGAATAAAAAAAAAAGTACTGCATATACCGTATGGCCCGCCCGTTAGCCATACCTCATTATAAATGCTCCCAGCATTCCACAATTAAGATCATTGGTTATTTCCGGTCGGCCATTAACGTCAGCGTTTATTAGCCTCCCGAGTTTTCAACCTTGCTAGCTGTCTGGGTCTATTCGACTTCTTACAGTCCTTGCCTGCAGCTTCCTTACCGGATTCTGTATCCTACCATAAAACTTTATACACAGATTATACTGCATATACCTTTGTGTTTTATTTTCTTTGTACCTGTGTAATCGGTCTCCCTTGTGCCTTCACAATGGTGTCTCGGCACAAAGCTTCCTGCGGACACTTTACCGCAGACTGGGATACACACTCCTCTGTGTGTTTCTCCTGCTGCAGGTGCTCTGCAGAGGACCCTTGTCAGTTCTCCACTGCCTGGTCTTCTGAGACCTGGTGGTTAGCCTCTCGTCGAGGCTCTCAAGCTCGACGTTCGTCTACCCCCGCCAGGTCAGACAGTGAATTTTCACGTAAACCCAAGAAACCTAAAAAGAATGTTTCTTCTTCCAGCGGCTCGTCTGTGTCTACGACACAGCCCATCCATCAACAAGCTGCCGTGAAAGTCCCGACTTCGGTCCCGGGACGAGGGTCCCTATTCCGACCAGGGAATATCCCTCTGCCAGTGACGTCACCATCCGGTGCCTTTCACTTGGCTTCACCCGGCGGGGTCTCGCCAGGTTTACCTGGTCGACCTCTTCCAGGTCACCCGGTGCTTGCCACCGCTCTGACTGGACCCGGATATATAGCTTCTCCGGCTAATACCTCTGGGTATTCGGTACTAGCTAAACAGGTCAGCCACCTATCTAGGTCAACCACACCTGTTTCTGGAAAATGCACTCTCGCTCCGGGTCAACCGGCAATCGCGAATCCAGTGCATAGTAGCATTTCAACGTCTGGCCTAACTAGGTCAACCAGCGTTAGGTCAACCAGTATAACTAGGTCAGCCACGCATGCTACAACCGGTGCTATAGTAAATTCTTCCCCGGTGTTTTACACCGGACAGACAAAGGCAACCAGTGTTACGGTAAGTTGTTCCTCGGATGTTTCTTCCGTGAATACAATAAATTCCTTTGGATCCATTTCGAGTGTGTCTGCCACTAATGAAACAACACACCCTTTCTTGCTTATTGAACAAACTTCTTTGAATTTTGTTCCTGATTACACTCTTAGCTCTGCTGAGCTGAGTTGCCGAGCAGAATCTCCTTCGCCTATTAGACCCTCTAGGGCACATAAACGGCGTCGGTATTCTTCTTCTTTGTCCTCGGACTCTGCCTATCGTCACAGACGTCGGCGCAGTTCCTCTTTTTCTTCGGACGACAGTCGCCGTTCGTGACGCTCTCGGCACAGGCGCCGATCTAGTTCTAAAACTAGACACCGGCACCATAAGAGGCATAGATCCTATGACTCTCCCCCGGCTCGCTCCCGCCCTCATCAGGGATCTCGTGTCCAACAGGATCTACCTATCCAGACGCAGATCTCTGATAAGCAGGGGACTTCTTTTAACCAGACTTCTGATCCACTCTTGAGCCGGTCCCCCTTCTTCTATGACCCTAGGGTCTATTCAACGGGGAATTATTCTTTGGACCCTCCTGTTCCAGTTGCCTTGCAAGCTACTGTGTCGGGTCCTCCGGTCCCTAGAGTCCCGCCTACGGCTACGGCCACCAGGCCAGACCAGGATCAGGATGATGTTTTATCCATCCTTGCTAACCCAGAGGACCCTTTCTTTCAAGAATTGGGTACCCAGGGTAATTCTGAATTAGAAGACTCTCTCTCATCTTCTCTTGAAGAGCCCGAAAGTCATTCTAATTCTTTTGACAAGGCCTGTGAGGAATGCTTTGCCATCCTTCCGCCCTCTGTCTGCCCTAGACCCCAGCCTATGTGTCACAGTGGAGTAGTTTCTTCGATCCTTTTCCTTCAGACACAAAGAGGTGAAACGGTTGGTCCGAATAAATCTCGACCTGCCCTCCCTCCTTGTCGGGGTCTAGCCACCTGCCTTCCTGACATTGACACGGACTTCCGTTCTAGGCCGAAGGCAGGTTGGTCAGTTTCTACTAAGGTTATGCGCTCCTTAGTACCTCCTTCTTCCCTGAGGCTTCCAGCTTCAGTAGATAATCACCCGGGACTCTTTGACCGAATTCCTCTTCTGGATTCTGATAGTCCCCGGGTTGGTATTATTCAATTATCATATGTATTGAACTCTTGTCTTTTAACATTTCCCACAACAAAGATATAAAAGGCCAAATCATAGCTGGGCATGAGGTAAAAAGAACTATGTTTGCAGACGACGCAACATTTATAACTGATGGGTCAAAACAATCTTTTGAAAATCTGATATACACATTAGACAATTTTAGTTGTGTATCAGGCTTGAAACTGAATGCTTCAAAATGCTCAAAATGCTCCGCTCTGAAAATAGGCGAAAGTAGACACGCAGACATTAAATACCTAGAACACAAATGATACACATGGACATCCGAAAAAGAAAAAGCACTAGGTATAACATTCCATACAAACAAAATAGCATTTATACAAGAAAACATCTCAAAAAAGATAACTAGTAAAAAGTAACTCTTAAAAGATGGCAACACAGAAAATTAAGTCTGTTAGGCAAAATCACAGTTATAAAGACATTTGCACTCCCAAAACTTATATACATATTAAGTATTCTACAGAAACCACCAAAAGAAATAATTAAATACATAACAGAATTGATGTATGACTTTTTATGGGATTCAAAACCAGACAAAATAAGTAGAAAAATTGTTATAAATGACTATACAAAAGGCGGTCTAAAGATGATTGATATAAACCTTTTCATAAACTCGTTAAAATGCAGTTGGATAAAAAGACTACTAGATTATCAAAACAATGGCAAATGGAAAAACCCTTACGTGAAATTGCTGAGTAAATACGGTGGTAAACTTGTCTTTGAATGTGATCTCAGTGATAAACTAATAATAGATATGTTCAAGGAAAATATCTTCTTACAAGAAGTTTTATTGGCATGGTCACAAATCAAAGGAAATGAACGATTTCAAAACGTTAGCTCGCAAATCTTATGGAACAATAAAAACATACTTGTCCAAAACAAAACACTATTTCGGAAGCAATGGTTTAATAAAGGCATAAAAAATGTAAGTGACATATATGACTATAGGTTGAATACTTTCTACACATTCCAGACGTTAACAGAATTATATGGTATATCCACAAAAGACATTTTCTTTTACAACCAACTAAAGTCAAGTATTCCTAAAGAATGGAAAAGCAAACTTACAAACGAAACTATTAATGATGCAACGCAACGGCGCGAAACTATTTTGTCTAGAATATTAGAAGTTAAACAAGCAAATAAATTTTTATATAACCACCAATTACAACATCAACATTTTGAAAACTTCAAAATACAGGAAAAATGGGAATCTGAGCTAAACAATACTGGAATCAATTGGAAAAAGGTGTATACAAATATATTTGCATCAACAATTGATAACTGTATTAGAAACTTCCAATATAAATATATAATGCGCATAATTCCAACGAACAAACTATTAATGAAATATAGAATTAAAAATAGCAATATATGTGACCTATGCAACATGCAAATTGAAACCATACACCACCTTTTTTGGGAGTGCACACATGTACAACATTTCTGGAACAATGTGTCAAACTACCTAATAAAACTTAACTTTAATATAGACCTTAACTTCGAAGTGGTATCGATAGGACTAATAGAAAATGCAACAAATACGACAATCAAAGCAAAAAACTACATAATCCTACTTGCCAAATATTATATGTTAAAAAAAGAATGTGTGAAACAGATTCCAATCTTCAGTCAATTTGAAAGCCATCTTTTAGAAAAAATAAGCATTACTGCGACAAGGCATTTCTCAACCAGAATTTTATGGGGATGTTATCTACAAACTTAGGAAAATTCGGGGTCATATCCATTTTCATGATTTGTTTATAAAACGCATTAAAAAATTTAAAAAGAAAGGTTATGATCCTATTATATTGCAACACACTGCATGTTTGGTTATCGACCCTTTTACAGTCGGTAGCTACGCTTCCCTCTTTGCTTGCGCGATGACAGGCCGAGGGTAGTACTCTATGATGGTATACTCTTAAACTTGGATACAGGAGGAGCTTACCAGACTCATGTATTATTTTTTTCCCTGTCGTGCCCTTAACGGCTTACCTGCAGGTGCTCTGACTTCAGCAAAGTCATTGAGTACATATTTGACGGATTGTCACAGTTATTATGCTATGTTTTACATGTTGTCCTGTGTTCACCGTCGTCTATGTTGTGGGTAAGTCCAGCGGGGATACCTTTATTTACAATATTTGTAAAGCTAGGGTGACTTTGAGAGAAGTGTGAGGTTAGGACGTCCGTAAACCGGTTTAAACCCCCAGTGGTGTTTTTGCTGCTGACCGTGCCAAGGCGGTACTCTCTTTGTCACCCTTCCTTTTGTTTGCATTGCGTCTTTGTGCTTGTGGTTTGTTCATGTTGTGGAACGTTTGTCCCTGGTTCTTGTGTGTCTTTTGGTGTTTTCTGTGTTCATTTCGTGTGTGTGTGTGCGTGTGTGGTTGTGTGTGTGTGTGTCATGCTGTCTATCGGTGTTTTGGTGGTGGTTGCGTCTTGCATGTGGCTTTGCCTGCTTGACTTTACTACTTTTCCACTACATCCATGGTTAAACAAATGCGTCATAACTTTGCTTTTAGAGGCAAAAGAAGGACAAAACAAGAACCTAAATAAAGCAAAGACATATAACTTGAATATGATATGTAATTTAACTAATTTTCATAAATGTATTCTTATGAATATTAATGAGGAAGTAAAACAATCCGATTTTTGTTTAGAAAAAAAGGAGTTTATTGTTTAGTCTGAGATGCCTATTAATAAACAAGAGTTATTGAATTCATGTTTGAATGTTTTCATGTGATCATACAAGGAAAATAAACCATCTTTGTTTCTATAAAGCATGCATATTTCAGCTAATTTGCATATAATGTGGGTATAGGAATAAGCAATTTTTTATGAGCATTGTATTTGGTGAGAGAGAGAGAGAGAGAGAGAGAGGGAGAGAGAGAGAGAGAGAGAGGGGAGAGAGAGAGAGAGAGAGAGGGAGAGAGAGAGAGAGGAGAGAGAGAGAGCCTAATGCCCGCCTGAGGATGTCGGAATCAAGTGAGGGGATCTGATAAAACATCCCAGGTCGATTTTCATTTGAATCAAGTGAGGGGATCTGATAAAACATCCCAGGTCGATTTTCATTTGAAACCGGAGGCCTAAGAGATACCCAGGGAACCCTTGTCCGTAAGAGTTTAGCGGACATATCATCCACCCAGTTGCCGGGCTGGCACAAAAATCTTCGTCCAGGTCAAGCAAACGGGAAAGAAGTCCCATGGAAGGAGAAAGAGACTCCCTAGACTTAATTAGGTTAGGGAGGTCCACTTTTCGACTGACACTAGTACAGAAGAGGATAGAGGACCCCTGTGAATAGGATTTGGGGGTCTAGGGCAGACAGAGGGTGGGAGGATTCTAAAACAATCTTCACACGCATTCGCAATAGAAAATATTGATGTTCAGAATCATCTAAAGAAAAAGAGGACTAAGTCCCGTCTAAATCTGAGTGCGAGGCTTCACCAAAGTCTGATTCCCTTAAAATATAGGACCATCTCTAGGAGCCATAATGGACAAAGTGTCTTCCTGCTCTCCCTCAGAATCCGCCCTGGTGAACGCCACGGATGGCAGCACCCGGGAGGAGTGGGACCCGCCACAAACATCGAAGTGTGGACTGTGGGTTCACGTGAGAGCTATTCTCCCTCTAGGTGAAGCTTGCTGGTTCCCAGAATGAGTATCGGCTAGCGAGAGCGACCAGCCAGCGAATCTGAGGAGGCAGAGCGATGTCTTCGCATAGAAGAGTAATGGTAAGACCTCGATCTGTGATGAGAGCGGTGCAAGTGCCGGTTCCCATTAGAAGAATAAGAAGGTTTTTACGCCTCCTACGGGGTGGGTGGGATGGCAGCTGGGGAGTCCGAAGTGTACTCAGAAGATGAGGAGTAATTACAGGGTCTAGACGACCAAGAACGTCTAGACTTAGCCAGAGCAGCTTCCTGTTGACTTTCACCACTAATACGGTGTAGAGACAGAATGCCCTGTAGAAAAGATTGGACTGGTATATTTACCGGTCCACTTCGTTATCCTGGTCCAAAGGACCAGACTGGGCCACCGGAGTACCGTTGGAGGGCAAACTTAGGACACCGGGCCAAAGAATACACAGTGACATCTTTGGGCTGGGGCTCTGTAGACTGGTCTGCCGGTGACGTCATGAAACGCAAGCACTAATGCCAGGACACCGGGGACCGGTTACTGAAAACTCTCCACATAACAAGCGGACCGGGAGACCTGGCAACAATAGTACCTGGGACAAAGAACAAAGGGCACCATTCAAGTGGTAAACGGGGAACCCGTAACTAACTAGTGTTAGAAAAAGTGGTTGACAAACGCATTGAGTCCCACCTGAACTCAAACAATCTACATGAGCACCATCAATCAGCATACCGAAAGCATCACTCAACAGAGACTGCTCTTCTGAAAGTTCAGAATGACATCCTTCAATTCCTAGATAAAGATGAAACAACAGTTATGGTGATGCTTGACTTATCGGCTGCATTTGACACTATAGATCACGAAACATTACTAAAGCGCCTTGAAAAAGACTTCGAAATCATTGGGAAACCCCTTGGGCTAAAGCACCATTTTTATGCCGATGACTCGCAATTATACCTATCCTTTAAGCCCAAAGACATTTCCTGTCAACAAGAAGCTTTATCACGAGTTGAGATCTGTCTCAACGAAATAGTCTCTTGGATGCACCAGAACATGCTGAAGCTCAATACTGACAAAACTGAGGTCATCCTGTTTCATACAAAAAACACAGTAGTACCTGAAGACATTCATGTGCAAGTAGGCCCCTCTAAGATCAAACCGTCTTTGTGTACATGTATAAAGAATCTCGGTACATGGCTCGATTCACAAATGGATATGGCATCACACATCAATTCGGTGTGTAGGTCTAGTTATGCACAGCTCCGACGAATAGGTCATATAAGAAAGTACCTCTCACCTGATGCTACCAAGACTTTGGTGAAATCTCTGGTTACATCAAAAATAGACTACTGCAACTCATGCTGCATGGAATTTCAAAAAACACACTGCAGAAACTTCAAAGAGTTCAAAACACAGCAGCCCGCATCATAACCAGGACTCCTCGATATGATCATATCACGCCTGTTTTGAGAGAACTTCACGGATTCCGGTTCAACATCGCATTGAATTCAAAATTCTGACACTTACGTATACATAAAGCCATGCACAATGAATCCGCCAAGTACATTGTCGACATGCTTGACGTGTATCGGCCCCACAGAGAATTAAGGTCAGCAAGTAATTCCTTGTCGTTGGTTGTACCAAAAAGTCGCAAGGTAAAATACGGTGAGAGAAGTTTCATGCATGCAGCTCCAAAACTCTGGAATGCTCTGCCATCAGGCATTAGAGATGCAAGCTCACTGGCATGTTTCAAAAGATCTCTGAAAACACATTTCTTCAACATATACTACTAGGACAGTTTAGGAAAAGTAGCTTATAATCATCAATTCTCATACCTTACGATTCCTTTGCCATTGCAGCCCTTGGGATATGCTGTAGGAATCAATCTCTCATTGACCGAGTAGATAATCATGTGTTTCCTACCGGTTAGTGATTTCATATTTATTGTATATCATATTTATTGTATATATATTGCTTATAATTCACCGACTTGGTAATTAATCATGTGGTTCCTACCAGTTGTGGATTTTATACTTATTGTATATTTATTGCATATCTTTCATTGACTGGGTAGATAATCATGTGGCTCCTACCGGTTAGTGGTTATACATTATTGTATATCTATTGCATATCTTTCTTTGACCGGGTAGATAATCATGTGGTTCCTACCGGTTAGTGATTTTATTTTTATTGTATATATATTGCATACATTTCATTGACTGGATGGACGATCATGCCGTTCCTTCCGGTTTATGATTTCATATATTATATATCTTTTGTATATCCTTCACTGACCGTCCGGCTAGTGATTTTTATATTTATTGTATATCTATTGTAAATCTTTCATTGTCTGGATAGATAATCATGCGGTTCGTTCCGATTATTGATTTCATCCATGTACAGCGCTTTTGAACGCACATATCCTGTGTGAAAAGAGCGCTATATAAATGTGGTATAATAATAATAATAATAATAATAATAATATATTTTCTATTGTATTGCAAAACACCCATAACAGTAATATTCTTCATAAAACATGCATGAGGCTCAATTCCTCTGCTGTATTTTCTTACAAGAAATGTGTTGTTCACATACATGTATATTGCAATATAATAGAAAAACATACCTACAACAATTTACATTCTCATTAATATTCATGATTTTGAAAATAATATTCATTATCTACATATTTATATACATGAACATCAATATCGCTGTTTCAGTCAGTATCAAGCTCTATACTGGTTAACTAAAATAATCTCAGATAAAAAGAACAGCTCATTCAAGTGTGTTTATTTTACATCTCATTAATATTCATAAATATGCATTAATATTCAAGAACCCAAAGTAATGACCCTCTGCTCTTGTCAATTTTTGTTCAATTAATATCTGGTATTTTACGTAAAATAAATAATAGAAAAGATAGTACACTCGAAACAATGCTAAATATAGGGCTTATGTTAAATTGCTTATTCATTTACGCACGTTATATGCAAATTAGCTTAAATATGCATGTTTTTAGAAATATTACATGAACCAAAGATGTTTTCCTTTCTTTGTATGTTGATATTAAAACATTTAAATCTGAATTCAATAACTATTTGTATATCATTAGGCCTCTCAGACTAAAAACAAACTTGTCAAACTAAAAACGCATTTTTTACGCATTTTTAGCTCACCAGAGCACAAAGTGCTCAGGGTGAGCTATTGTGATCGCCCGTTGTCCGTCGTCCGTCGGCGTGCGTTGTGCGTCGTCCGTCGTCCGTCGTTCGTCGTCCGTCGTCAACAATTTGAACCTTTAAAAATCTTCTCCTCTGAATCTACAGGGATCTCAACTTTCATCTTTGGCACATAGCATCATATTCAGGTCCTCTACAAAAGTTATATAAATTATGCCCCTGGGGTCAAAATTAACCCCGCCCCAGGGGTGCCTTGTTTTCAATAGAAACATATAGTAAAACTTTGAAAATCTTCTCCTCTGAAACCAGAAGCTTCTCAGCTTTCATAATTGGCACATAGCATCATGTTCAGGTGCTCTACAAAAGTTATATAAATTATGGCCCTGGGGTCAAAATTGGCCCCGCCCCAGGGGTGGGCAGTTTTCTATAGAATCATATAGTGCAAACTTTGAAAATCTTCTCCTCTGAAACCAGAAGCTTCTCAGCTTTCATAATTGGCACATAGCATCATGTTCAGGTCCTCTACAAAAGTTATATAAATTATGGCCCTGGGGTCAAAATTGGCCCCGCCCCAGGGGTGGGCAGTTTTCTATAGAATCATATAGTGCAAACTTTGAAAATCTTCTTCTCTGAAACTGGAAGGCTCTCAGCTTTCATATTTGGCACATAGCATCATGTTCAGGTCCTCTACAAAAGTTATATAAATTATGGCCCCTGGGTCAAAATTGGCCCCGCCCCAGGGGTGGGCAGTTTTCAATAGAAACAAATAGTGAAATCTTTGAAAATCTTCTCCTCTGAAACTGGAAGGCTCTCAGCTTTCATATTTGGCACATAGCATCATGTTCAGGTCCTCTACAAAAGTTATATAAATTATGGCCCCTGGGTCAAAATTGGCCCCGCCCAGGGGTGGGCAGGTTTCAAAAGAAACAAATAGTGAAATCTTTGAAAATCTTCTCCTCTGAAACTCGAAGGTTCTCAGCTTTCATATTTGGCACATAGCATCATGTTCAGGTCCTCTACAAGAGTTATATTATTTATGGCCCCGGGGTCAAAATTGGCCCCGCCCCAGGGTGGGCAGTTTTCAATAGAAACAAATAGTGAAATCTTTGAAAATCTTCTCCTCTGAAACCAGAAGCTTCTCAGCTTTCATAATTGGCACATAGCATCATGTTCAGGTCCTCTACAAAAGTTATATAACTTATGGCCCCAGGGTCAAAATTGGCCCCGCCCCAGGGATGGGCAGTTTTCTATAGAATCATATAGTGCAAACTTTGAAAATCTTCTTCTCTGAAACTGGAAGGCTCTCAGCTTTCATATTTGGCACATAGCATCATGTTCAGGTCCTCTACAAAAGTTATATAAATTATGGCCCTGGGTCAAAATTGGCCCCGCCCCAGGGATGGGCAGTTTTCAATAGAAACAAATAGTGAAATCTTTGAAAATCTTCTCCTCTGAAACTGGAAGGCTCTCAGCTTTCATATTTGGCACATAGCATCATGTTCAGGTCCTCTACAAAAGTTATATAAATTATGGCCCCTGGGTCAAAATTGGCCCCGCCCCAGGGGTGGGCAGGTTTCAAAAGAAACAAATAGTGAAATCTTTGAAAATCTTCTCCTCTGAAACTTGATGGTTCTCAGCTTTCATATTTGGCACATAGCATCATGTTCAGGTCCTCTACAAAAGTTATATTATTTATGGCCCCGGGGTCAAAATTGGCCCCGCCCCAGGGTGGGCAGTTTTCAATAGAAACAAATAGTGAAATCTTTGAAAATCTTCTTGTCTGAAACTGAAAGGTTCTCAGCTTTTATATTTGGCACAGAGCATCATGTTCAGGTCCTCTACAAAAGTTATATAAATTATGGCCCTGGGGTCAAAATTGGCCCCGCCCCAGGGGTGGGCAGTTTTCAATAGAAACAAATAGTGAAATTCTTGAAAATCTTTTCCTCTGAAACTGGATGGTTCTCAGCTTTCATATTTTGCACATAGCATCATGTTCAGGTCTTTTACAAAAGTTATATAAAGTATGGCCCCTGGGTCAAAATTGGCCCCACCCCAGGGGTGGGCAGTTTTCAATAGAAACAAATAGTTAAATCTTTGAAAATTTTCTTCTCTGAAACTGGAAGGCTCTCAGCTCTCATATTTGGCACAAAGCATCATGTTCAGGTCCTCTACAAAAGTTATGTAAATTATGGGCCCTGGGTCAAAATTGGCCCGCCCCAGGGTAGGGCAGTTTTCAATAGAAACAAATATTGAAATCCTTGAAAATCTTTTCCTCTGAAACTGGAAGCTTCTCAGCTTTCATATTTGGCACATAGCATCATGTTCAGGTCTTCTACAAAAGTTATATAAAGTATGGCCCCGGGGTCAAAATTGGCCCCGCCCCAGGGATGGGCAGTTTTCAATAGAAACAAATAGTGAAATCTTTGAAAATCTTCTCTGAAACTGGAAGGCTCTCAGCTTTCATATTTGGCACAGAGCATCGTGTTCAGGTCCTCTACAAAAGTTATATAAATTATGACCCTGGGGTCAAAATTGGCCCTGCCACAGGGGTAGTAGACAATTTTCAATTGAAACATATTGAGAAAACTTTGAAAATCTTCTTCTCTGAAACTGGAAGGTTAATCTCAGCTCTCATATTTGGCTCATAGCATCGTGTTCAGGTCCCCTACAAGTTTTTCTAAATTAATTCCCTGGTGTCAAAATTGGCCAGCCCCAGGGCCGGCTAGTTCTCTACAGAAACATATAGTGAAAACTTTGAAAATCTTCTCCTCTGATTGTCTGGTGAGCGCTTCAGGGCCATTCTGGCCCTCTTGTTTACTTACTCATTAATATTCATAAGATTGCATTTTAAGAATGCATTATGAGTATTAATGGAATTACATATCGTATTCAAGCTATATGTCTCTGCTTTACGCTGGTTCTTATTTTTGGGGAATGCTCAAAAAGTGTTCTGAGGACCCCAACGAACAATTTAAACCTGAATTCAATAATGTTTGTGCATTAATAGACTTCTAAGACTAAACAACAAGCTCCTTTTTCTAAAAAAGCGGAATTGTTTACTTCTTCATTAATATTCATAAGTAATAATTTATTAATATTATCAAAATTATATATCATATTCAAGCTACCTGTGTCTGCTTTACTTTGGTACTTGTTTTGTCCTTCTATTGCCTCTAAAAGCAAAGTTATTACACATTTTCTGAACCAATGATCTTTTGAGATTTACCTCAGGTTACCATGGAAACCGTTTAATAAAACATAGATGGGACACAATTATTTGGGGAAATACTCAAAATGTTTTCTGATGACCCCAACGAACAACTTAAACCTAAATTCAATAATTTCTGTGCATTAATAGGCCCGTCAGACTAAACAACAAACTCCTTTTATCTAAAAAAATCACATATTTTACTTCCTCATTAATATTCATAAGAATGCATTATGAATATTAATAAAATCATATATCATATTCAGGCTATATGTCTCTGCTTTACTTTGGTACTTGTTTTGTCCTTCTATTGTCTCTAAAAGCAAAGTTACTATGCATTTTCTGAACCAATGATGTTTCGAAATTTACCTCCTCGGGTTACCATGGAAACCGTTCAATAAAACATAGATGGGACAAAATCACTTTGGGTGAATGCTCAAAATGTGTTCTGATGACCCCAAACAATTTAAACCTGAATTCAATAATTTATCAGACTAAACAATAAGGCCCTTTTTCTAAAAACGCATTTTTTTACTTTCTCATGAATATTCATAAGAATGCATTTATGAATATTAATTAATTCATATATCATATTCAAGCTATATGTCTCTGCTTTACTTTGGTACTTGTTTTGTCCTTCTATTACCTCTAAAAGCAAAGTTATTACGCATTTTCTGAACCAATGATGTTTCTGAATTTACCTTGGGTTACCATGGAAACCGTTTAATAAAACATAGATGGGACAAACTTATTTGGGGAAATACTCAAAATGTGTGCTGAGGACCCCAACGAACAACATAAACCTAAATTCAATAATTTCTGTGCATTACTAAGCCTCTCAGACTAAACAACAAACTCCTTTTTTCTAAAAAAATCACATTTTTTACTTCCTCATTAATATTCATAAGAATGCATTATGAATATTAATAAAATCATATATCATATTCAAGCTATATGTCTCTGCTTTACTTTGGTACTTGTTTTGTCCTTCTATTGCTTCTAACAACAAAGCTATGGCGCATTTTCTGAACCAAGGTAGTTTTGAAAATTACCTCGGGTTACCATGGAAACCGTTAAATAAAACATAGCTGGGACAAATTATTTTTAGGGGCATGCTCAAAATGTGTTCTGAGGATCCCAACGAACAATTTGGTACCCTTGAAAAAAAGTCTAGGGGGGATGCTCTGTAACCACTACTAGGACCCAGCCTATATGCCCCAAAGCATTTAATAATCTAACTGTCTGAATCTCTCCTTCTCTGTGTGTCTGTGTGTGTTTGTGTCATTGTATCAGTGTACATCTTGTCTGAACATAATTATCTCCTATATGATTTGAAGTAGGAATGCCAAATTTGAAGAGGTAGTTCATAAAATAAAAATTATTGGGATGACAGGAGTGGTGTACAATGTTCATATCACTGTGACCTTGACCTCTGACCTCAACTACAGAAAAACCTTGTTCTGAACATATCACCTATATTACTTCAGGACAAAATGCCAAATTTAATGTGTGAATTAATCTTCTTGGATGGCAGAGTGATGCGTAGTATTTTCAGGTCACATTGACCTTGACCTCTGACCTCACCTATAGAAAGACCTTGTCCCAAGCATATCTCCTATATACAGGGTGTTTAATTCAGAGTTTGAATGTATCTTAGGTTGCAGATAGTTGCATACTATTAGTAGATCACTGTGACCTTGCCTTTGACCTCTGACTTCAGCTGCAGATGATTCTTGTCCGCAGAAAAGTTACCAAAATACCATACAAATAAATTGGGTTGATTATTATTTTCTTGTTTATAGGTTTGTTATAGCATTGAGCTAACTCCAAAGGCAGTGCTAGTATTTGAAACTAGACTCCCCCTCTATGACTATATATGGCAAAAATAGTCAAACAGGGAGAGCCACATACGAAATGACACCGCACTAAACGCCAAGAACATTTCTTTCATTAAAAATACAAATTAGTCATGCAGTAAACACCACATACAGAACAAACAGCTGCCCGAACAGCAACACAAGAAAACACAGCAAATATACATAGCTCAAATACATAAAGGGATGCAAAAAGACAAAACAAACATACACTAGGGGAAGATGGAAGTACGGTCTTGGAAAGGTTAGTGACAAAAGTCACTGGGGGGTTAAACCGGTCTAGGAAAGTCCAACCTCACACTTATTCCATCCCCACCCTAAAAGACAAACAGTGTAGATAAAGGATAAAAGGTATCCCCTCTCTGACTAATCTACAACAACCGTGATGGCAAATACAGTGGTAAAGTGCATGATAAACGAAAGCATATAAATGAAACAAACTGTATCTACTTATCGTTAGTGTACTCAATGATTGAGCTGCAAACAGAGTAACTGTAGAAAAGTAATAAAGGGCATAACAAAAACGAAATAGTACAGATATCCGACGTCCTCCTTCCGTTTCTGGATTTAAGAGGTCACTTTCATAGAGTACTAAACCTTTCTTGTCTGCGTATATGCAAAGAGGCCAGCGTGATTGCTGCCAACTGTAAAAGGGTTGACAACCAGATGCATGCAGTATGTTGTACTACTATAGAATCATATCCCTTTTGTAAATAACATCACCATAACTCATACCGTGTTGCAGGAGTGCTTTATGATTACATTTGTACTTGCCAATAAGTGAGAGATTCGATAATGAAATTTATAGGAAGTTTTTCTTAGTTTATGGTATCTATATCCTTGCTTATGCAGATATTCAGTTAAAATGATATTTTGACTGTTAAAATCGTCAAGAGATGGACAAGCTCTACCAAAATAAATAAGTTGAGATGTATAAACCCAGTAAGATTGGGCACGGCGAACATCTCGGTCAAGATGAGGGAAATTTACAATATCAAAATCATCTCATCTCTTTGTCATATATTTTAGAAGAAATCATTCCATTGTCAGTTTTAAGGTCTAGATCAAGAAAAGCTGCATGAGTGTCGGAAGTATTAGCTTTATTCAATTTGAGTTCTTTTGGGTAAATTGTAGGAATCAGAGCATCAAAGAAAGGGTTATCTAAGTTAAAAATATCATCCAAATATCGATAAGTTTCATTGACGGTTTTTATAACATCTTTATGTGATTGTGGATTCAAACGTGACATGAAATCTCTCTCATAGCAGTACAAAAACAAATCGGCGACCAGTGACTACACTGATAGCATTTATGGAAATTGACAGTTTGGTGCCGACACCAACTCAGAGCTCGAAAATATAAAAAACACAATCTGTGATAACACAATCACTGCGAGTAAATTATATCACTGCAAGCAAAACACTGCAAGCAAAATTCAAAAATATTTCAATGAATGCAGAGCTCCAGATATGATGCTTGCATTTAAACATTTTCAAGAATAACTCCTTTATTTCTCCACCAAACCCTATATTGTGACCATTCTTTAGAATAGTGTTTTCCAGAGTTGTTGCCCATTGTTTAAATATTTATATTCCTACATAGTTGTTGCCCATTGTTTAAAATTTTATATCCATACATATATGGTACTCTCTTGTCCACACAAATTCTTAGTAACTAATAAGATGAATTCACACCTTGAGGTCAAATTTTACAAATAGGGACCTTTTTGTGTCCAATCCATATCTCCTATAACCCTTTATGGACATTCATGAAATTTGAATGTTGACCATCATAAGAAGATATGCACATTACCATCCATGAATGTGTTTATTAGAGTAATTACCTGTTGCTTAAACCTAGCTTGAATTTATTTCCATACATATATGGAACTCTGTTGTCCACATGAATTCTTAGCACTAATTAGATGAATTCAGTAAAACATAGTGGGAACATTCAGTTTCAAAGGTAGATCATGATGTACACCTACCTATGCATGTTTTCCTAGCTACAATGTCAAGGTCGATCTTATAAATAAATCAAATTTAAAAAATAAGGTCATTTTTTTGTCACACATAAGCACGGCAGACACAGGGATCACTTTGTCTGGCGTTGTCATGGTCACACATCATTTGTCCGGGACTTCTCACTCTGTGACCATTGCCTTAGGTAGATGCCTACCTGCATGATAGTTACATGCAAACCTCCTAATTCCATCAGAAAACATCCAAGGATGAACTTAGGACTCTTCCCTTTTCCTCTGAATTCCTCTCTGGAGGCCAGATAAAGGTGAAAGAGAAGGCAGACAGGAACCTTGCCATCAGCGCTATCTCTCAGAGCAATTCCCCTTGGAGGATCCCTAATACCGGTATCACTGCTGCTCAAAGCAAATCTAAGGCTTCCTCAAAGTCGGAACCAAGAAGACTCCTGAGCTATTGGGTCCTCAACAGAGACCCTCTCCTAAGAGCGGTCTGGATCCAGTCCCTGTTTATCCACCTTCAGACCGTGGCCAAGGTTCGGACATAGGTCTCAGGGTCCCCCCTCTTCCTTTAAGAGACTGGGGTCCTCGAAGCGTCAGCCCTAGGGACTCGCCCTTTCTGCCTCCCAAGTGATCCAACTGTCATCTCCTGTGAGTGACAAGCTTTTACTCTTTGTCTCAGTCGGGCACAATATCACTCAAGAACTTGGACACTCTCTGTCATAGAGTCAGGCTACCGCATTCCGCTGAATCGTCAGCCGCCTCTATCCAGGGTCCCCATTTATTTATTGTTGGATCATCCCCACATGCAGTATGCCGTGGCATCTCTTCTGCTCAAGGGGGCAGTAGAAAGGGTTCAGAACAAGAACTCACCGGGGGTCTTCTACAGCTGGCTGTTGGTTCCTTTCGCCCTATTATCTATCTTTCCACTCTAAAAGAGTTTGTAAAAATCAACCTTTCAAGATGGAAATTGTCGCTTCCATATGTTTGGCCATAAAACCAAACCACTGGGCGGTTTCCATGGATCTGTTGGACACTTACTTTGACGTTCCAATTTATCCGTCAGACCTTCTGTGCTTCTGCCATCAAGGGGCTGTCTATCAGTTCAGGCCTGTCCGCGGCTTCCAGAGTTTTCACAAAACTCATGGGAGTTGTAGTTGCTTTTCTCCGCCAGAGCGGAATTTCTCTTTCAGTATTTCGACAATTAGTTACTTCATCATCTCACTCATCTATCCCTGTTACACAGTCTACTGCTGGAAGATTGTTTCTCAGCTGGGCCTCTTACTGAATCCTGAGAAATCAGTTCTTCTCCCCGCACAAAACTTCGTTTTTGTGGGACTAAATCTTCTCATGGACTCTAGCAGGGTCAGGATCTCCATACAATGCGTGGCGGATACCCTTTCCAATCTATCTCTGTTCAGTCAGAAGAAGTATTGCTCTGCACATGCCCTTCTGTCTCTTCTGGGAGTCACTAGGCAGGCTTCATTTAGGCCCGATTCATTATGCGCCCGTTTTAAAAACGGGATGTATTATGGAATGGCGCTGTCCGTCCGTCTGTCCATCTGTCCGTCTGTAACATCTCTAACTCAAGTTCCGCTTGGTGGATCCTTCCCAAATTTAACCACAATGTTTATCTAGACATGCTACAGTTGCCTTCCAAGTCCCGGTTCGTATATCCAAGGTCAAGGTTGCACAATTGGACTTAGAATTTGCGTTTTAGCAAAAATGTTAACCTACCCGTCTGTCTGTAACGTCTCTAACTCAAGTTCTGCTTGGTAGATCCTTCCCAAATTTAACCACAATGTTTATCTAGACATGCTACAGTAGCCTGCCAAGTCCGGGTTTGTATATCAAAGGTCAAGGTCACTTAATTGGACTTAGAATTTGCGTTTAGCAAAAATGTTAACCTACCTGTCTGTCTGTAACATCTCTAACTCAAGTTATGCTTGGTGGATACTTCCAAAATCTAATCACAATTTTTATCTAGACATGCTAGAGTAGCCTGCCAAGTCCGGGTTCGTTTATCCAAGGGCAAGGTTGCTTAATTATGTCTCCCCCATTTATGGGGAGATATATTGTTTTTGCCAGAGTTGTCTGTCCGTCCGTCTGTCCGTCCGCACTCACCAAAGGGTAGTTGTGTGACTTTTTCTAACTAGTCGCACAAGTAAAATCATTAACCTGGCCATCTCTTGTGACATTAACCTGGCCATTTCTTGTGACATTAACCTGGCCAGTTGTGGGACATAGGGTTAGGGTTAGGGTTAGCTTCCAGATCATTCTATTCCAAAGTTAGAGCCAAAAATAGTTTTACTTGTGGGACTAGTCCCACAAGAAAAGATCAAAGGAAAAAGTCACACATCTACCCATTTGTTAGGATGTCCGTCCGTCTGTCCGTCCGTCCGTCTGTCTGTCTGTCCGTCACAAACTTGTGTCGCGCGTATCTCTGAAACCAGTTGGGCTAGAGTCACCAAACGTCACAGGAATGTTCACCAGCATGAGTTGTTGTGCACCTGTTTTTAGCTCACCTGGCACAAAGTGCCAAGGTGAGCTATTGGGATGATCCTATGTCCGGCGTCCGGCGTCGTGCGTCGTGCGTATGTGCGTATGTGCGTTGTGCGTTGTGCGTCGTGCGTCGTGCGTACGTGCGGGCGTCAACAATTTACTTAAACATCTTCTTCTCTGGAACTACAAAGCCAAGAGCTTTGATATTTGGTATGTAGTATGATGTAATGGTCCTCTACAAAGATTGTTCAAATTATGTCCCCCGGGCCAAAAATGGCCCCGCCCCAGGGCTTATCAGTTTTTCATAGGAAAATCTTTAAAAATCTTCTTCTCTGAAATTGTATGTCATAGACCTTTGATATTTGGTATGTAGCATCATCTAATGGTCCTCTATTAAGATTGTTCAAATTATGACCCCTGGACCAAAAATGGCCCGCCCCGGGTCTTATCAGTTTTTCATAGGAAAATCTTTAAAAATCTTCTTCTCTGAAACTGTCAGGCATAGACCTTTGGTATTTGGTATGTAGCATCATCTAATGGTCCTCTACTAAGATTGTTCAAATTATGACCCCCAGGACAAAAATGGCCCCGCCCCAGGGCTTATCAGTTTTTCATAGGAAAATCTTTAAAAATCATCTTCTCTGAAACTGTCTGGCATAGACCTTTGATATTTGGTATGTAGCATGATCTAATGGTCCTCTACTAAGATTGTTCAAATTATGACCCCTGGGCCAAAAATGGCCCCACCCCGGGGCTTATCAGTTTTTCATAGGAAAATCTTTAAAAATCTTCTTCTCTGAAAATGTAAGGCATAGACCTTTGGTATTTGGTATGTAGCATCATCTAATGGTCCTCTACTAAGATTGTTCAAATTATGACCCCCCAGGGCAAAAATGGCCCCGCCCCAGGGCTTATCAGTTTTTCATAGGAAAATCTTTAAAAATCTTCTTCTCTGAAACTGTAAGGCATAGACCTTTGATAATTGGTATGTAGCATCATTTAATGGTCCTCTACTAAGATTGTTCAAATTATGACCCCTGGGCCAAAAATGGCCCCACCCCGGGGCTTATCAGTTTTTCATAGGAAAATCTTTAAAAATCTTCTTCTCTGAAACTGTCAGGCATAGACCTTTGGTATTTGGTATGTAGCATCATCTAATGGTCCTCTACTAAGATTGTTCAAATTATGACCCCCAGGACAAAAATGGCCCCGCCCCAGGGCTTATCAGTTTTTCATAGGAAAATCTTTAAAAATCATCTTCTCTGAAACTGTCTGGCATAGACCTTTGATATTTGGTATGTAGCATGATCTAATGGTCCTCTACTAAGATTGTTCAAATTATGACCCCTGGGCCAAAAATGGCCCCACCCCGGGGCTTATCAGTTTTTCATAGGAAAATCTTTAAAAATCTTCTTCTCTGAAAATGTAAGGCATAGACCTTTGGTATTTGGTATGTAGCATCATCTAATGGTCCTCTACTAAGATTGTTCAAATTATGACCCCCAGGGCAAAAATGGCCCCGCCCCAGGGCTTATCAGTTTTTCATAGGAAAATCTTTAAAAATCTTCTTCTCTGAAACTGTCTGGCATAGACCTTTGATAATTGGTATGTAGCATCATTTAATGGTCCTCTACTAAGATTGTTCAAATTATGACCCCTGGGCCAAAAATGGCCCCACCCCGGGGCTTATCAGTTTTTCATAGGAAAATCTTTAAAAATCTTCTTCTCTGAAAATGTAAGGAATAGACCTTTGGTATTTGGTATGTAGCATGATCTAATGGTCCTCTACTAAGATTGTTCAAATTATGACCCCCAGGACAAAAATGGCCCCGCCCCAGGGCTTATCAGTTTTTCATAGGAAAATCTTGAAGAAATCATCTTCTCTGAAACTGTCTGGCATAGACCTTTGATATTTGGTATGTAGCATCATCTAATGGTCCTGTACTAAGATTGTTCAAATTATGACCCCTGGGCCAAATATGGCCCCGCCCCGGGGCTTATCAGTTTTTCATAGGAAAATCTTTAAATATATTCTTCTCTAAAATTATATAAGGTATAGACCTTTGATATTTGGTATGTAGCATTATTTAATCGTCCTCTACTAAGACTAATCAAAATATGACCCCCGGACCAAAAATGGCCCCGCCCAAGGGCCTATCAGTTTTTCATAGGAAAATCTTTAAAAATCTTCTCCTCCAGAACTGTAAGGTCTAGGCCCTTGATATTTGGTATGTAGCATCATCTAATGGTTTTCTACCAAGATTATTCAAATTATTACCCCTGGGTCAAAAATGGCCCGCCCTGGGGCTTATCAGTTTTTCATATGAAAAGCTTTAAGAATCTTCTTCTCCAAAACTGTAAGGCAGAGACCTTTAATATTTGGTATGTAGCGCTATCTAATAGTTTTCTACCAAGATTGTTCAAATTATGTCCCCTGGGTTGAAAACTTCCCCACCCAGGGGCATGTCAGTTTTTTATAGGAAAGTTTTTAAAAATCTTCTCTTAAAAATCTTTAAAAGTCTTCTCTGAACTTGTAAGGCATAGACCTTAGATATTTGGTATGTTGCATTATCTAATAGTCCTCTACCAAGATTTTCAAATTATGAACCCCGGATCAAAATTGACCCCGCCCTGGGGCTTAACAGTTTTTCATAGGAAAATCTTTAAGGTCTAGACTCTTTATATTTAGTATATAGCATCATCTGATGGTTTTCTACTAAGATTTTTCAAATTATGCAATCTGTCATTGAAATCATTAATCTGTTACGAACAGGTGAGCGATTAAGGGCCATCATGGCCCTCTTGTTTTTTAATTGTCTCCCCCTGATAACTTTGGAGTTATTGCCCCTGATGACTTAAAATTAGAAAAACTTTTTGTCACGCGTATCTCTGAAACCAATGGTACTAGAGTCACCAAACTTCACAGGAATGTTCACCAGCATGAGTTGTTGTGCACCTATGTTTTTTTAATTGTCTCCCCCTGATAATTCTTGAGTTATTGCCCCTGATATGAATACTTAAATTTATACAAACTTTGTGTCACGCGTATCTCTGAAACCAGTAGGGCTAGAGTCACCATACTTCACAGGATTGTTCACAAGCATGAGTTGTTTTGCTCTTTGGTTTTTTGAATTGTCTCCCCCTGTTAACTTTGGAGTTACTGCCCCTGATTACTTAAAATTAGAGAAACTTTACTTAGTGTTGTGCATATCTCTGAAACCACTAGGGCTAGAGTCACCGAACTTCACAGGAATGTTGACCAGCATGAGTTGTTGTGCACTTGGGATTTTTGAATTGTCTCCCCTTGATAACTTTGGAGTTATTGCCCCTGATATGATTACTTAAAATTAGAGAAACTTTGTGTCATACATATCTTTAAAACCACTGGGGCTAGAGTCACCATACTTCACAGGAATGTTGACCAGCATGAGTTGTTGTGCACCTGTTTTTTTTAATTGTCTCCCCCTGATAATTCTTGAGTTACTGCCCCTGATATGTTAACTTAAAATTAGAGAAACTTTGTGCTGCACGTATCTCTGAAACCAGTAGGGCTAGAGTCACCAAACTTCACAGGAATGTTCACCAGCATGAGTTATTGTGCATCTGGGTTTTTTAATTGTTTCCCCCTGATAACTTTGGAGTTACTGCCCCTTATGACTTAAAATAAGAGAAACTTGACTTTCCTCCTTATCTATATGTTCATTGAAAGAAATTGACGAGCAAGCCGATAAAATTATTTTTCGATCAGATCCTCTCATAGGAACTGCTAGTTTGATACAAAGCTTTACTCTACATGTTCTCAGACCGCACATCGACAAATTATCTGAACACCAAAGATTCTTCTTGAAAATTCCTTTTATTAATAAAGGTATTGATTTTATTGACCTACAAAGTATTTTTAGAGACAAAAATGTAATTGACACTATTCCTAAATACTTTAAAAATACAGAACCACCTATCATCTGCTACAAATATAACAAACCCATCAGAAATACAATTTTCAACTACAATAAAATTGTGGCCGACCTTAATATTAATGATAATATTCCTGATAATTGTGATTGCGCCACCTCAAAATTTTGCTATTCTCCGGCTGGTCATGTGATTACTGGTAATTTTGAGATAATTAAAGATAAACGTCTACGATCTCTTTTGAATAAAGGTCCCAAATATAGAATACCATCCTTGATAGATTTTAACTCTTGTCGAGTTCAGATTGCGGAGGCTTTACAAAATTTTAGTATTAAATGGTGTCGAAGAGAACATGTTGAGTCTACTGCCCTTTCTTGTTGGAAAAAACTAATTTTTGATATAATTGATAAACGCATTTCCTTTTACAGCTCTAATAAACACCTTCTTCCACCTAAACCTAGAACTTCATTTAGACATCTTAAAAAGGGTTTACAGGATTTCCATTCAAAATACGTTTTTGTTCCTGCATCAAATAATGTGATTATTATTTGACGATTACATTATATCGATGTCTTGAAGCAGGAAATTACTAATACCAAGTCATACATTTCAGTTACCACTGACGAAAAGACCATCATTTCAGACCATGTCAAAAAGTGTGAACAATTTGGAACCGATATTAAAATTACACAACATAAACTTCCTACTATGTATTGGTTACCAAAACTACATAAAAAACCATATAAAGCGCGTTTCATTGCAAATTCTAGTTCATGTACAACTACTAAATTGTCTATACTTTTGACTTCTTGCTTAACGAAGGTAAAGGAACATTTAAAATTTTACTGTGATAAGACTTATGAAAATTCTGGAATAAATCTCTTCTGGTCTATTAAGAACTCTTCAGAAGTCTTAAACAAACTTAAGAACAAAAGGTATCTTGCATCCACTGTAAGCACGTACGATTTTTCTACTCTGTACACAACTCTTCCTCATGTTTTGATTAAGGATAAGCTTACTAACTTGATCCAGAAAGTATTTGCCCGAGAAAAAACATCATTCTTGGCATGTAATGCTGAAAAAGCTTTCTTTACTGACGAGCAAATGAAGTATTACACCAATTGGACTTGCTCAGAAGTTTGCGAAGCACTAACCTTTCTTTTGGATAACATATTTGTACGTTATGGGAATGCTATATACCGTCAGGTAATTGGTATTCCCATGGGTACGAATTGTGCACCACTTGTCGCAGATTTGTTTTTGTACTGCTATGAGAGAGATTTCATGTTGAGTTTGAATCCTCAATCACAAGAAGATGTTATAAAAGCCTTCAATGATACTTGTCGATATTTGGATGATATTTTTAACTTAGATAACCCTTTCTTTAATGCTCTGATTCCTACAATTTATCCTAAAGAACTCAAATTGAATAAAGCTAACACGTCCGACAATTATGCAGCGTTTCTTGACCTAGACCTTAAAATTAATAATGGAATGATTTCTTCTAAAATATATGACAAAAGAGATGATTTTGATTTTAATATTGTAAATTTTCCTCATCTTGACGGGGATGTTCCCCGTGCTCCATCTTACGGGGTTTATATATCTCAACTTATTCGTTTTGCTAGAGCTTGTTCATCTATTGACGATTTTAACAGTCGAAATCTCATTTTAACTGAAAAACTGCTTAAACAAGGATATAGATACCATAAACTAAGAAAAACTTTCTCTAAATTTTACTATCGAAATCTCTCGCTTATTGGCAAGTACAAATGTAATCTCAAGGTACTTTTGCGACACGGTATTTCACATCCTGAATTTTATGGTGATGTGATTTACAAACTTCGTAGAATTATTGGACATACCCATTTTCTCACTTTGTTCATCAAATATATAAAACAATTCATTAAAAAGGGATATGATCCTGTATTATTACAACATACTGCATGTTTGGTTGTGAACCCTTTTACAGTTGGCAATCACGCTGGCCTCTTTGCATGTACGCCGACAAGAAAGGTTTAGTACTCTATGAAGGCGACCTCTTAAATCCAGAAATGGAAGGAGAACGTCGGATATCTGTACTATTTCATTTTTGTCGTACCCTTTATTACTTTTCTACAGTTACTCTGTTTGCAGCTCAATCATTGAGTACACTAGCGATAGGTGGATACAGTATGTTCAATTAAATGTTTTTTTGTTATACATGCACTTTACCACTGTATTTGCTGTCGCGGTTGTTGTAGATTAGTCGGAGAGGGGATACGTTTATTTACACTGTTTGTCTTTTAGGATGGGGATGGAATAAGGGTGAGGTTGGGCGCCCATAAACCGGTTTAAACCCCCGGTGACTTTTGTCACTGACCGTTCCAAGGCGGTACTTCCATCTTCCTCCTATTGAATGTTTGTTTTGTCTTTGTGCGTCTCTTGTTGTTTTTTCTACCCATGTACATTTGCTGTTTCCTTGTGTTGCTGTTCGGGCGAGTGTTTGTTCTGTATGTGGTATTTCCTGCATGACTCATTTTTGTACTTTTTGTGTCACATGTATCTCTGAAACCACTAGTACTAGAGTCACGAAACTTCACAAGAATGTTGACTAGCATGTGTTTTTGTGTATCTGGGGCTTTTGAATTGTCTCCCCCTGACAATGTTGGAGTTATTGCCCCTGATGACTTAAAAATTAGACCCTGATAAGTTTGGAGTTAGACATTACACTTGTGTATTGGAAAGAGGATGGGAGGGGGAGACATCTGTTTTTGTGACAAAAACAAACCTCTAGTTTGACTTAGAA
Organism: Azorinus chamasolen; assembly: GCA_963576725.1. NCBI lineage: Eukaryota > Metazoa > Mollusca > Bivalvia > Cardiida > Solecurtidae > Azorinus > Azorinus chamasolen. Next base: position 35,149,610 of record OY755237.1, on the reverse strand, counting down.
TTTGCGTTTAGCATTTGCGTTAAGCAAAATTGTTCACCTCAATTTATGTGGAACACATTTTTGAAGTCACTTATTTACATAACACCTTGCGATAAAGCTTTGAAACTTGGAACACTTGTTCACCGTCACAACCTTCACCTGTAGGCATAAGTACATAACTCTGTAAAGCATTTTGACCAAATTATGCCCCTTTTTGACTTACAATTTTTGGTTAGGGTTTTTGTTAAAGTCCATTTATTTACATAACCCTTTCAGATAAAGCTTTTAAACTTGGAACACTTGTTCACATCACATGCTTCACCCGTAGACAACAGTGCATAACTCTGTCTAACATTTTGGCAGAATTATGCCCCCTTTTAACTTAGAAATTTTGGTTAAAGTTTTGGTTAAAGTCCATTTATTTACATCACCCTTTGAGATAAAGCTTTTAAAGTTGAAACATTTGTTCACCATCAGAAGCTTTATCTGTAGGCAAGAATAAATACAATGTAACTCTGTCAAGCATTTAGACACAATTATGGCACTTTTTAATTTAGAATTTTTGGTTAAGGTTTTTGTTAAACCTTGAAACTTGGTTGCAAAATTGGACTTAGAATTTGAGTTTAGCAAATACGTTAACCCCAGTTTATGTTGAACAAGACCTCGACGGGCGTATATTGTGCCCACTGGCACTCTTGTTTTTAACTGCACTGTCACAGTGGCGTCCTCGGGACAGATCCTCTCTTCGCCACCATACCCTTACTCCCTATCTTTCACGTCTCTCTAGACTGGTGTAAAGATGGGGATCATCTTCTTCAGGGAGTCGACATTGCCCCTCCGAATCCAGATCCATATCTGATCTCGGATACCAGCAGTTCGGGTTGGGTAGCCCATCTGGAGCCCCTGGGCCTCATGACTTCCGGTCTTTGATCGGCCCAGGAATCTCAGCTCCATATCAACAACCTCGAACTTCTCACTGTTTTCAAAGCTCTGAAGTTTTTTGGGTTACAGGTTCCAAACCACTATGTTCTGGTGCAAACAGACAACACTACTGTAGTTTCGTACATCAAAAAAAGGGGGGGGGACACACTCCCTCGCACTGTTCAAGTGCACGAGACATCTTCTGCTCTTCCACAGCTGACAGATTGTTCTGCTAGCCAAACATCTTCCTGGCAGGTTGTATGTTCTAGTAGACAGCCTGTCCCGCAAACATCAAGTTCTGCCATCGGAGTTGTCTCTTCTGAGGTCAGTGGTAGCACAGATCTTCCTCATCTTCGGTCACCCGATGATAGATCTATTTGCCACAAGGTTCAACCATCAACTGCCCCTGTATGTGTCTTCCATTATGGATCCAGCAGCGCTGTCATTTGATGCTCTGTCTTTTCCATAGCACCAATTGTTCGGGTATACCTTTCCCCTGTTCATTTTGATCCCAGCTGTGCTTTGGAAGATCGCTCAGAAAACTCGGCTTCCTTCTGTGGTTTCGGATTCTCTCCTCATTCCCATTCTCTCGAGATCTGGATCCTGACCGCACTCGTTGTCCAGTTAGAACTCAATGGATCTCTTCTGCCATTAAATTGGCATATTCTGATCTGTCTGGTCTGGATCTCTACTTCCGGAGGATCAGGCCACATGAGCTCAGAGCTCTCTCTACGCCCGGGCTTCTAGTGTATGTTACCTTGGCTGCCAGTCAGTGTCACCACACAAGTTTATACACGTTATATGCATTTACTCAGAGGAATTGATGAATCAATACCTTCTTCCGAGAATACGGTCGAGCCCTGTCGTCTTTTTCGTGTGTATTCCTTCCCACCTTTGCTACAAAGTCAACAGATTTTACAGCAGGTAACATATTTATGCCCCCGTTGACGATAGTCAGGGGGCATTATGTTTTGCACATGTCCGTCCGTCTGTCCATCTGTCCGTCAGGCCGTCTGTCTGTCACGCTTTTAGGTGCAGTTGGTTGTCACATTTACGTGCAGTTTTTTGTCACAGTTTTTTCATTGTCTTATATCTCCCTAACCACTGTAACTATTGCCATGGAATTGCATATACACCTTAAACACCATCAATACTTTCATTGCACACCCAGCCCATGCTGCCCGCAAGCCCAAGGTCAAGGTCAAATGACTTAGAAATTTTACGTGCTTGGTAAGCACCTACACGGGGGCATCACTGTGTCTTACAGACACAATTTTCTAGTTCTCTACTGAAACTGTATGGCCTAGACCTTTGATATTTGGCATGTAGCATGATCTAATGGGCCTCTACAAAGATTGTTCAAATTATGACCCCGGGCCAAAAATGGCCCGCCCAAGGGCTTATCAGTTTTTCATTGGAAAATCTTTAAAATTCTTCTTCTCTGAAACTGTAAGGCCTAGATCTTTGATATTTGGCATGTAACATGATCTAATGTTCCTCTACAAAGACTATTCAAATTATGACCCCCGAGCCAAAAATGGCCACATCCAAAGGCTTATCAGTTTTTCATAGGAAAATCTTTAAAATTCTTCTTCTCTGAAACTGTAAGGCCTAGGACCTTTGATATTTGGCATGTGGCATGATGTAATGGTCCTCTACAAAGATTGTTTAAATAATGACCCCGAGCCAAATATGGCCCGCCCAAGGGCTTATCAGTTTTTCATAGGAAAATCTTTAAAAATCTTCTTCTCTGAAACAGTAAGGTCTAGACCTTTGATGTTTGGTATGTACTATATGTAGCATGATAATTATGACCCCGGACCTAAAATGGCCCTGCCCAAGGGCTTATCAGTTTTTCATAGGAAAATCTTGAAAAATCTTTTTCTGAAACTGTAAAGCTAGACATTTGATGTTTGGTATGTAGCATGATCTAATGGTCCTCTACAAAGATTGTTCAAATTATGCCCCCCGGGCCAAAAATGGCCCCGCCCAAGGGCTTATAAGTTTTTCATAGGAAAATATTTAAAAATCTTCTTCTGAAACTGTAAAGCCTAAACCTTTGATATTTGTCATGTAGCATGATCTAATGGTCCTCAACCAAGATTGTTCAAATTATGACCCCTGGGCCAAATATGACCCCGTCCTAGGGCTTTTCAGTTTTTCATAGGAAAATCTTTAAAATTCTTCTTCTCTGAAACTGTAAGGCCTAGACCTTTGATGTTTGGTATGTAGCATGATCTAATGGTCCTCTGCAAACATTGTTCAAATTATGACCCTTGGACCTAAAATGGTCCCACCCAAGGGCTTATCAGTTTTTCATAGGAAAATATTGAAAAATCTTCTTCTGAAACTGTAAGGCCTAGGACCTTTAATGTTTGGTATGTAACATGATCTAGCTTTGGCTTGTGGTCCTCTGCAAAGAATGTTCAACTTACGACCCTGACCTTTGGGCGAAACTTGGCCTTGCCTTGGGGCTTATCAGTTTTTCATGGGAAAAATATAGAATATTATTTTTCTCTGAAACCATAAGGCCTAGACCTTTAATTAATGGCATACTGCTTTGCCTTGTGGTTCTCTACCAAGGTTGTACAAATGATGACTTGGTCAAAAATGGCCACGCCTCTGGGGTATCTCAGGTGAGCGCCTCATGGCCCTCTTGTGTTTTATTTTGGGAGCAAATAACCAATGAGGTTTTCATGTGGCTTGCGTATGTGGGCATGGCTGCGGGCGTGCCATGCAGTCCTTTTTTAGCTCACCAGAGCACAAAGTGCTCAGGGTGAGTTTTTGTGATTGCCTGATGTCCGTCTTCCGTCGGCATGCGTCATCCGTCGTCCGTCGTCAGTCAACAATTTGAACCTTTAAAAATCTTCTCTTCTGAATCTACTGGGTTCTCAGCTTTCATATTTGGCCCGTAGCATCATCTGTAGGTCGTCTACAAAAGTTACATAAATTATGTCCCTGGTGTCAAAATTGGCCCCGTCCCAGGGGTGCATTGTTTTCTATAGAAACAAAATTATAGTGAAAACTTTGAAAATCTTCTTTTCTGAAACTGGGTTTTTTTCAGCTTTCATATTTGGCACATAGCATCATGATCAGGTCCTCTACAAAAGTTATATAAATTATGCCCTTGGGGTTAAAATTGGCCCCATCCCAGGAGTGACCATTTATGTATAGCTAGCTGCCTGCAGCTTTGAACAATCAGATCCTTTGCTGGTTACTGATAATAAGGTCAAGCAGTATACTGCAGACAGGTGCACTCACTGTGTAATAGCTTGGAGTGCTGTGGCTTATACATGTAATTATGTGGGGTAGAATTAGTCATTTCTTAACCCATTAGACTATGAATATTCATGTAAGAGATAATGACATTATGAATATTAACATAATTTCTATTGTAATGAATGAATTAGCTTTGACCTGATAAATACTAGAATCAGAACTATATGTCAAAAGCAAACAGAGCAGACCCTGATCAGTCGTCTGATCTGGGTCTACTCTGTTTGTAAAGGGGTCATAAGGCCTATTTATGGAGGAAAGGGTGTTAACAACACCATTATTCCCTCTATAGAAACATGTAGTGAAAACTTTGAAAATATTCTCCTCTGAAACTGGAAGGTAGTCAGCTTTCATATGTGGCACACAGCATCATGTTCAGGTCCTCTACAAAAGTTATATAAATATTGCCCCTGGGGTCAAAATTAACCCCGCCCTAGTTTTCTATAGAAACATATAGTGAAAACTTGGAAAATCTTCTCTGATTGCATGGCTCAGTGGTAGAGCGTCCGCCTGCGGTACGGAAGGTCGTGGGTTCGATCCCCGGCCGCGACAGACCAAAAGTCGTTAAAAGTTGGTACTAGTAGCTCCCTTGTCTGTGCTCGACATTAAAAGGTGTAGTTCTAGGACTGGTCGGCCCGGTGTCAGGATAATGTGACTGGGTGGGATGCCCTTGCCATGTGCCCGCGGCAGGGGTATTTCAGTGAGGCAGCACTATAACTTGTCTCATGCGGGTGCCGTCTGCAAATAACTGAAATACTGTTGGTCGGACGTTAAACCCAACTCACTCACTCACTCACTTCTTCTCTGATTGTCTGGTGAGCGATCTCAGGGCCTTTCAGGCCCTCTTTTTAGCTCACCAGAGCACAAAGTGCTCAGGGTGAGCTTTTGTGATCGCCTGATGTCCGTCGTCCGGCGTCAACAATTTGAACTTTAAAAGTCTTCTCCTCTGAATCTACAGGGTTCTCAGCTTTCATCTTTGGCACATAGCATCACCTATAGGTCCTCTACAAAAGTTATATAAATAATGCCCCTGGGGTCAAAATTGGCCCCGCCACGGCCCGAGGGGTGGCCAGTTTTTTCTAGCTGACTGTTGTTTTCTGTACAAGTAGCAGAATGCTGGTCTCACTTAGGTTAGGCATGGGGAAAACTTCAAAAATCTTTTTGTCAAAAACTACATGTCACAGAGCTTAGATATTTGGTGTATAGATTTACTTAGTATTCCTTATTGACATTGGTAAATATCATAGTTCTGAGGTTAAAATTGGCCCTGCCCAGTTGGTTATACTTTAAAATATTATTTTACACTATAAAGGTTCCTCTGAACTAGAGGGATTGAGGTCACTCCATCTGTGTTGCATAATCACTGAATAGGTCAAGTTCCTGGTCAAACTCTATCAAGTTGTCTGCTTCAGAATTAGTCTCTGTTTGCTCACACTGTTTTTTAACCCATTCCCTCATAGGATATTTTCAGAATCTGCCTCTTGAAAAATTTCAGAATTGTGTAGATTTGAAACCATTGTGATAAATAGAGCATTTACTCCTATGGAGAAAATGCTCTATTTATCACAATGGCTTCATAAAGTGACTATTTTACCTCTTTGAATAAATCTACTGATAAGGAGCATTAATTAGAGAAAAGGAAAATTTCAGAATTGTGTAGATTTGAAACCATGGTGATAAATAGAGCATTTACACCTATGGAGCAAATGCTCTATTTATCACAAAGGCTTTTTTCAGATCCTACCTCTTTGAATAAATCTACTGATAAGGAGCATTAATTATAGAAAAGGAAAATTTCAGAATTGTGTAGATTTGACACCATTGTGACAAATAGAACATTTACTCCTATGGAGCTTTTGCTCTATTTATCACAATGGTTAGCAAATGCTCTATTTATCACAAAGGCTTTTTTCAGATCCTACCTCTTTGAATAAATCTACTGATAAGGAAAATTTCAGAATTGTATAGATTTCAAACCATTGTGATAAATAGAGCATTTGCTCTATATGAGTAAATTAGCTCATTTACAAACCACATATAAAGTTACATACCGGTTTGTGTCAGATCAGAATCCAAACTGTGTGCTAATTTTGGTCATGTCATGCTAAGCAGTGATAGGGTTGTCATCTGTTAGAAATGTTGTCTGCTTATTCAAAGAGGTAAATCTGGGTCTACTCTTATACGTGAAAACATGTTTATATGAGGAAAAGGGTTAATTAGAGAAAAGGAAAATTTCAGAATTTTTTAGATTTGAAACCATTGTGATAAATAGTGCATTTACTCTTATGGAGCAAATGCTCTATTTATCACAAAGGCAAATGCTCTATTTATCACAATGGTTTCATAAAGTGACCATTATACCTCTTTGAATAAATCTACTGATAAGGAGCATTAATTAGAGAAAAGGAAAATTTCAGAATTGTGTAGATTTGAAACCATTGTGATAAATAGAGCATTTACTCCTATGGAGCAAATGCTCCATTTATCACAAAGGCTTTTTTCAGATCCTACCGCTTTGAATAAATCTACTGATAAGGAGCATTAATTATAGAAAAGGAAAATTTCAGAATTGTGTAGATTTGAAACTTTTGTGATAAATAGAACATTTACTCCTATGGAGCGTTTTCTCTATTTATCACAATGATTAGCAAATGCTCTATTTATCACAAAGGCTTTTTTCAGATCCTACCTCTTTGAATAAATCTACTGATAAGGAGCATTAATTAGAGAAGATGAAAATTTCAGAATTGTGTAGATTTCAAACCATTGTGATAAATAGAGCATTTGCTCCGTAGGAGTAAATTAACTCATATACAAACCACATATAAAGCTACATACCGGTATGTGTCAGATCTGAGTTCAAACTGTGTGCTAATTTTGGTTAAGTCCTGCTAAGCTGTGATAGGGTTGTCATATGTTAGAAATGTCGTCTGCTTATTCAAAGAGGTAAATCTGGGTCTACTCTGTTTGCAAATGCGTGAAAACATGTTTATATGAGGAAAAGGGTTAATTAGAGAAAATGAAAATTTCAGAATCGTGTAGATTTGAAACCATTGTGATAAATAGTGCATTTACTCTTATGGAGCAAATGCTCTATTTATCACTAAGGCAAATGCTCTATTTATCACAATGGTTATTATCACCAGTTATTCTTAACAAGTTTTAATTTTCCATTTCCATAACGATTCCGTTAGTATAAATTGTTGAAATCGCGATTTTTATACAATTTCTGCTTTGAAACAATCATCAGTACTCTTATTCTGAAGGGGTTCGAAACGTTCAGGTGTGAACTGGTTTTGTTACGAAACGTGCTCTACAAGGGTTGTCGTTCGTTTCTAAATACGCAATATATCAAGGAATTGTTAGGTTATGCGTAGTAAAATGTAATGGAAAATGAAACTTTTCCACATTTTTTGTGCGATATATGCTTTCCAAGTTAACGGTCGGTAAACGTTCGGTATTGGACTTAGAAAATATTTATAATAAAGCAAATCATCCCAGAAAGCTTGCCATTATAATTGTACAGAGAAAGGGTCAAATAACACCCCACAAAACAGGTGTCCAGTTTTGTTTAGAAACATACATGTAGTTGAAACTTTAAAAATCTTTCCCTCTGGTGAGCGATTTCAGGGCCATCATGGCCCTCTTGTTCTGACTTTTTTCTGGTTGTAGGTAATAAATAATAGTCGAAGGCAGATTTCACAGCAGGTAAATATTTCTAACTAAAACAGATTTTACTTTAAAAATCACATTTTTGTGCTGTTTGTCTGTTGGCCCTACTTTATTGTTGGCGACAATTTTGTAGTCATTGCACATACAATTTTGTCTCCATTCAACGTACATACTTCAAATTTGGCATGAATGCGCAACTTATGGAGGCAAATATTGTTAGGGGCGACTTATTAAGGTCAACATCAAGGTCAAAGGTCAAATTACGGGTCAAATTTAGATTGGCGATAACTTTTGTCGTCATTCAACATACATCCTTCAAACTTGGCATACTTGTGCAACTTATGAAAAGTACAAGAATGAGTCATGCAGGAAACACCACATACAGAACAAACAGCGGCCCGAACAGCAACACAAGGAAACAGCAAATGTACATAACTATAAAAACATCAAGAGACGCACAAAGACAAAACAAACATACAATCGGGGGAAGATGGAAGTACCGCCTTGGAACGGTCAGTGACAAAAGTCACTGGGGGGGGGGGGGGGGGGGGGTGTTAAACTGGTTTTTGGGCGCACAATCTCACACTTATTCCATCCACACCCTAAAAGACAAACAGTGTAAATAAACGTATCCCCTCTCTGACTAATCTACAACAACCGCAATGGCTAATACAGTGGTAAAGTACATGTATAACAAAAACATTTAAGTGAACAAACTAGGTCAATTTCATACGTGAAGGTCAAAGGTCTTAATTACAGGTCAAATTTAGATTGGCGATAATTTTGTCGTTATTCAACATATATCTTTCAAACTTGGCATTGGTGATAATTTTGTAGTCTTGACATGTATGTACAATTTATGGAAGCAAACAGTTTTAGGGGTGACTTATCAAGGTCAAAATCATGCATCAAGGTCAAAGGTCATATCAATGGACATAGTGTTTCAGAAACTCATCTTGTTTTAATATTACATTAGGACCTGTCATAAGCGACCATCAAAAAGGTCCTCTGCAGAAGTTATATAAATTATGGCCCTGGGGTCAAAATTGGCCCGCCCCAGGGGTGCCTAGTTTTCCATAGAAACATATAGTAAAACTTTGAAAATCTTCTCCTCTGAAACCAGAAGGTTCTCAGCTTTCATATTTGACACATAGCATCATGTTCAGGTCCTCTACAAAAGTTATATAAATTATGGCCCTGGGGTCAAAATTAGCCCCGCCCCAGGGGTGGGCCATTATCAATAGAAACAAATAGTGAAATCTTTGAAACTCTTCTTCTCTGAAACTGGGAGACTCTCAGCTTTCATATTTTGCACAGAGTATCATGTTCAGGTCCTCTACAAAAGTTATATAAATTTTGGCACTGGGGTCAAAATTGGCCCCGCCCCAAGGGTGGGCATTTTTCAATAGAAACAAATAGTGAAATCTTTGAAAACCTTCTCCTCTGAAACTTGAAGGCTCTCAGTTTTCATATTTGGCACAGAGCATCTTCTTCAGGTCCTCTACACAAGTTATATAAATTATGGCCCTGGGGTCAAAATTGGCCCTGCACCAGGGGTGGGCAGTTTTCAATAGAAACAAATAGTGAAAATATTGAAAACCTTCTCCTCTGAAACTTGAAGGTTCTTAGTTTTCATATTTGGCGCATAGCATCATGTTCAGGTCCTCTACAAATTTTATATAAATTATGGCCCTGTGTCAAAATTGGCCCGCCCCAGGGGTGGGCAGTTTTCAATAGAATCAAATAGTGAAATCTTTAAATATCTTCTTCTCTGAAACTGGAAGGTTCTCAGCTTTCATATATTGCACATAGCATCATGTTCAGGTCCTCTACAAAAGTATATAAATTATGCCCCTGGGGTCAAAATTGGTCCCACCCCAGGGGTAGCCATTTTTCAATAGAAACATATAGTGAAAACTTTGAAAACCTTCTCCTCTGATTGTCTGGTGAGCGCATCAGGGCCATTCTGGCCCTCCTGTTCTTTCTATAGTTTCATTAGATAAACAAATGTTCAAATTGATCTCATATCATTAGTTTTATATGAAACAGGCTACGTGAATATTGTTCTTGACGTGAATATTGTTCTTGACTATCTCAATAGCATCTTGATCTGGCAAAGACAAAATACCAACTCAAATATACCCCATCTCCCATTCCACTCTTAAGTTTTTATTTTTTTATTTTCCTGAGCTGTTCTGTAATCTAAGAAATGGATATTGATATCGCCACAAATGAATCCCCATAGAATGAATGTTTTCAGGGTGTACGTGTTGGTCGACGATTTTTCCATCCATCCAGATATGTAATGTAGATTGTAGTGCAAACTACTTCAACATTATTATACTCCACAACAAAGTTAAGTTTTCTGAGGGGTATACTGGAATCAGGTTGTCTGTCTGTCCATCTGTCTGTTGTTGGTCAATAATTGCTTTAAACGACATCTCCTCTGAAACCACAAGGCAAAATATAACCAAACTTTATAGAAATGATCTTTGTATCATGCTCTATCAAAATTTGTTAAAAGAATCTTGATCAATGTAGAACTCCGGTTGCCATGGCACCCAAAAGAGAAAATTCAAGCATCTCCAAAACCAGTGGTCAGAATTCAATGATATTTGATAGGAATAATTTTCCTGTGACCCTCTACCAAAAACATGGCTGCCAGGGACTTTGCTAGATTTCCTACATAGACTATATAGAAAACCTTTAAAAATCTTCTCCAAAACCGATGGTCCAATTTGAATGGCATTTGGTAAGGAATAGTCACCTGGTGACCATTTATCTTCTTTTTTTTTAAAATCTTGTTGATAACTCAAAAAACATGGCTGCCAGGGGCAGGGCTAGATTTCCTAATATAACTATATACATGTATATAGAAACCTTTAAAAATCTTCTCCCACAAGACCAGTGGTTCAATTTGAATGGCATTTAGTAGGAAAAGTCCAATCTTGATTCTGTATCAAAATTGCTAAAACCATGTTATCTGAAAAACCATGGCTGCCATCACATTTGAAATTATCACTACCTGTATAATCTTCAGTTGAAAACTTCCATGGCCCTGAGACTTATCATCATTTTCCGGAGATGGTTGTGACTAGTTTATCTGTATCAAGTGCTACAATTCACGGTTTAGGGACATATTACCATTATGGCCCTCTTGTTTTAAATGTTATTAGTTTTGAAATAACTTGATTGGCTTAGTTTATTAATTATTAGTTTTGAAAATTGAATACCACTTAAGTCAGTGCTAGGGGGCATTAGTAGTGATGTACTTTTCATAACTGCACATGAATAAAAGCAGAGTCTATGCAATTTTCTTTTATTGCATTGCTATTTTTTCTTTCGAGGATCTCCTACTTTCAGAACTTACAGTCTTTCAAATGTAACAGAAATGTTGAAGGTGTCCAAAATGCACAATATTTTACCTACAAATCAAATATCACATCAAGCTTCTTCTTCCTTCTGGAACAATATATTCCTTTTTTGTTTTTCAGAAAAATCACTTGATGAAACTTGTCCAGTTCCAACAGAAAGTGTCCCTAACACAATTACATGTTCTGACAATAATGCGAGATGTGTCCTGTTGGACAGCAGCAATTATGCCTGTAAATGTCCAGAAACATTTTATGCAGACAAAGGAAATTGTGTACTGAGTAAGTATACATAGATAATTTGACATAATTCTAAAAGCAAGGTAGTTAAGGAATAGTGTTTGGCAACCCTAAACCGGTTAAAACAATAGGGGCAATTGTCACTGACCGTTCAAAGGTGGTACTTCCATCGTCTCCCTATTGTTTGTTTGTTATGTCTTTGTGCGTCTCTTTGTGCCTTTTGATATGCATGTACATTTACTGTTTTTAGCTCACCTGAGCGGAAGCTCAGGATGAGCTATTGTGACCGCGATCTGTCCGGCGTCCGGCCACATTTTCAAATATCATCTCCTCTGAAACCGCTGACCCAATATTAACCAAATTTTTCAGAAGCATCAGTAGCTAGGGGGATCAAAACTTGTTCAAATTATGACACTGGCCAAAATGGCCTTGCCCAAGGGCTTATCAGTTTTTCTTAGGAATATCCTTAAAAATCTTCTTCTCTAGGCCTAGGCCTGTAATATGATCTAATGGTCCTCTACAAAGATTGTTCAAATTATGACCCCCAGACCAAAATTAATCCCGCCTAAAGGCTTATCAGTTTTTCACAGGAAAATCTTTAAAAATCTTCTTCTCTGAAACTGTTAGGCTGAGACCTTTGATATTTGGCATGTAGCATGATGTAATGGTTCTCTCCAAAGATTGTTCAAATTTTGACCCCTGGGCCAAAAAAGGCCCCGCCCAAGGGCTTATCAGTTTTTCGTAGGAAAATATTTAAAATCTTCTGAAACTGTAAGGCTTAGACCTATGATGTTTGGTATATATAACGTGATCTAATGGTCCTCTACAAATATGTAGCTTGGCGTGTTGCCCTCTTCCAAGAATGTTCAATTTACGACCCTGTCCTCTGGGCAAAACTTGGTCCTGCCTTGGGGCTTATCAGTTTTTCATAATATAAAATTATTTTTCTCTGAAACCATATTAAGTCTTAGACTTTTAATTAATGGCATACTGCTTTGCCTTGTGGTTCTCTACCAAGGTTGTACAAAAGATTTCTTGCGGTCAAAAATGGCCCCACCCCTGGGGTTATTTCAGGTGAGCGCTTCAGGGCCTCATATGGCCCTCTTGTTACAGTTTTCCATTGGTTCCCTTATTCATTAACTGGTCAGGATTTTATACCTAGCCATACCGTTAATCCAGACTGTTGATAATTGCACTGTGTAAACAGTGGCGTGAGGTGTCATGTTGCGTAAGCGTGTTGAGAGGCCAGTCAGCAAATTACGTTCCGGTCCGCTGGTTTTTGGCACCCGGTTTACATAGGTGAATTTGGGTTGAAATGAGACTAATATTTGGCGAGACCCGTCCGGTATCCAGTTTTCACAGGGTCCGATTTTTAGAGGGACTTTCATAATGGGAAAAGAAGGGAAAAAATGGGGACCGAACAAATCGGCCGGTTTCGAGAGTATACCGGTTTACACAGGGTCTGGTTTTCCAAGGTTTCACTGTAGATAAGGGCTAAAACATGGACTCTGGACCTGTTGTGGTTTCAACATTTCTGTGACTGCTCAATGTTTAAAGTAACCAACTTGAACTGAGTAAACTCTTTTTGTCATTGGGAGTATAGCTGAATAAGGGCTATAAAATAAGCCAAAAAACCCTGAAAATGTTATTATAAAATAAGATAAAATGGAATAACTTTTTCATTAATATGATAAAACAGCAATAAATCTTGATTTTTTCATGACATTGTTAATAAGGAACCCAGTGTTTTTGGCTTGAGACCTATTGAATTCAAAGAGTCCTTTTGACCCATGAAAAAATTTAAAATTATTACTGCATGTCAATTATTAGTATTTGTTTTTAATCCTTTTCCTGTTCCATGTTTATTCCAAATTTCAATCCCTACTGAATATTCATTTAAACAAAGTAGTTATAAAGAAATATGGAGAGTGGAACTTTATAGCCATTTTAGAAAGTATAGAAACATTTTTAAAATTCCAAAGGTAAACAGAGCAGACCCTGAATTCAGATGGATCCTATAGGAGCTATCTGATATGGGTCTACTCTGTTTACAAATGCATGAAAACTTGTTTATATGAAGGAAAAGGTTAATGCGGGTTATAACACCACATTGGATTTTTTTTGCCAAACCGGAAAGTGTAGAATCATTATACCCCCACAAACAGAGTTTGAGGGGGGTATACTGGAATCAGCCTGTCGGGCGGTCGGTCGGGCGGTCGGTCGGTCGGTCGGTCTGCAAAATCTTGTACGGCGAACTCCTCCTTCAGTTTCAACCCGATTCACTTGACACTTGGCATAATTGTTAATCAGGAGTAGTAGATGTGCAAGACACAAATTTCAGGTCTCTGTGACCTTGACCTTGACCTTTGGCCTTGAAATTGGTCTTGAAATTGGCTGGCAAAAGCTTGTACTTTGAACTCCTCCTTCACATTCAACCTGATTCACTTGATACTTGGCATAAATGTTACTCAGGAGTAGTAGATGTGCAAGACACAAATTTCAGGTCTCTGTGACCTTGACCTTGACCTTTGGCCTTGAAATTGGCAGGCAAAATCTTGTACTTTTAACTCCTCCTTCACTTTCAACCTGATTCACTTGATACTTGGCATAAATGTTACTCAGGAGTAGTATATGTGCAAGACACGAATTTCAGGTCTCTGTGACCTTGACCTTGACCTTTGGCCTTGAAATTGGTCTTTAAATTGGCAGGCAAAATCTTGTACTTTGAACTCCTCCTTCAATTTCAACCTGATTCACTTGATACTTGGCATAAATGTTACTCAGGAGTAGTAGATGTGCAAGACACAAATTTCAGGTCTCTTTGACCTTGACCTTGACCGCTGGCCTTGAAATTGGTCTTGAAATTGGCAGGCAAAATCTTGTACTTTGAACTCCTCCTTCAATTTCAACCTGATTCACTTGATACTTGGCATAAATGTTACTCAGGAGTAGTAGATGTGCAAGACACAAATTTCAGGTCTCTTTGACCTTGACCTTGACCGTTGGCCTTGAAATTGGTCTTGAAATTGGCAGGCAAAATCTTGTACTTTGAACTCCTCCTTCAATTTCAACCTGATCCACTTGATACTTGGCATAAATGTTACTCAGGAGTAGTAGATGTGCAAGGCACAAATTTCAGGTCTCTGTGACCTTGACCTTGACCTTTGGTCTTGAAATTGGTCTTGAAATTGGCAGGCAAAATCTTGTACTTTGAACTCCTCCTTCAATTTCAACCTGATTCACTTGATACTTGGCATAAATGTTACTCAGGAGTAGTAGATGTGCAAGACACAAATTTAAAATCTCTGTGACCTTGACCTTTGACCTTGAAATTGGTCTTAAAATTGGCAAGCAAAATCTTGTACGGCAAATTCCTCCTTCACGTTCAACCTGATTCATTTGATACTTGGCATAAATGTTACTCAGGAGTAGTAGATGTGCAAGACACAAATTTCAGGTCTCTGTGACCTTGACCTTTGGCCTTGAAATTGGTCTTAAAATTGGCAGGCAAAATCTTGTACTTTGAACTCCTCCTTCACTTTCAACCTGATTCACTTGATACTTGGCATAAATGTTACTCAGGAGTAGTAGATGTGCAAGACACAAATTTCAAATCTCTGTGACCTTGACCTTTGGCCTTGAAATTGGTCTTAAAATTGGCAGGCAAAATCTTGTACGGCGAACTCCTCCTTCACTTTTAACCTGATTTACTTGATACTTGGCATAAATGTTACTCAGGAGTAGTAGATGTGCAAGACACAAATTTCAAGTCTCTGTGACCTTGACCTTGACCTTTGGCCTTGAAATTGGCAGGCAAAATCTTGTACTTTGAACTCCTCCTTCAATTTTAAACTGATTCACTTGATACTTGGCATAAATTACAGAATTTTCTCTCTATTTGAACTTTGGGTATTTTTGTTATTTGGTCCTGTTACATGTTCAAAACTTGGATTTGCAATCAAGGCTGCCGTGTGGGGGTATTCATCACCTTTAGTGATAGTTCTAGTTCCAGTGAGTATATCATAAGCAAACAGAGCAGACCTTACTAGACAGCTCCTATAGGTCTGGGTCTATACTCTTTGCAAATTTATGCGTATAAATTAATGTTATGTGTGTAATGTAAGGTTTATAATGGTATGGTATGCATTTATGGTAAAGTATGAATGATAATGTGAAAAAATATAAAAAAAACATAAGTATCAAGCAAATTTCTTTTTTCTCCTCCATATATTTTGTCACATCGGTTAAATCTACCTGACAAAAGTCAAATCTACCTGACAAATTTCCTAAATCTACCTGACATGCCTCAGCAGGTTATCACATGTACAAATGTATGCTATAGATTCTGTAAGAGTTCCTTCCCTAGTATTGATCTTACCTAATCGCGCGTATGAATACACCAGACAAGGGGTGTTCCAGATAAGGATTTCTAGTACTGCTATTTTTGGTAAATCAGCTTATCTAGCACGTCTGAGAAGCGAGAAGAATAAGTCCAATTGGCAACTTTTAATTAGACATAGTAGAAAATAGTTTAGACACTTATCAATATGATTCTTCAGGAGCAGTTTGATTTGGGCCTGTATTACTTGTCCAAGTTGATTGTTTGAATACATAATTTGCTGAAGGATGGTTTTGACCGGTCACATGGAAGTTTGAGAAATGCTGTTAAGATTAACATGTTTTAAGGTTTTTGGAAACAGTTTTGCCTAGTATTAACATATTTTTTTTTAACTCCAAATGGAAAAAAATTGATTGATATGTATGTGTAGTGTAAATTAGAGAGATGTCTATGATGTATCTTTTAATTGTTAAAAACTATACATTTACGTTTTGTAGAAAAAAACCTTGATGAGGACTGCCCACGTTCATTAGGTGACACGGTGCCATGCTCTGATACCAATGCCAGATGTGTATCTGTAAATGGAGGAAGCAAGTGTAGATGTGTCAGTTCCCACTATGATGACAATGGAGTTGGTACTGCAAGTGGACAGTGTGTTGAAAGTGAGTTGAAAATAAATAATTTGCTTTATCTTTATGCATGAATGAAATAATTAATCTTTATTTCTTAAGAAATTGCAAACTTTATCATTAAAGTTTTTATTCTATTTCTTATAGTTTAAATTGTCACACAGTTTATAATTCTGATGACCTCATCTATGTGAAAAGCTGAGTTACTCAACATTTCCAAAGACTGGAGTCTGTTTATACCCCCCACAACGAAGTTTGGGGGGGTATACTGGAATCAGGTTGTCCGTCCGTCCGTCTGTCCATCTGTCCGTCCGTCTGTCCGTCCGCACTCACCAAAGGGTAGTTGTGTGACTTTTTCTAACTAGTCCCACAAGTAAAATCATTAACCTGGCCATCTCTTGTGACATTAACCTGGCCATTTCTTGTGACATTAACCTGGCCAGTTGTGGGACATAGGGTTAGGGTTAGGGTTAGCTTCCAGATCATTCTTTTCCAAAGTTAGAGCCAAAAATAGTTTTTCTTGTGGGACTAGTCACACAAGAAAAGATCAAAGGAAAAAGTCACACAACTACCCATTTGTTAGCATGTCCGTCTGTCCGTCCGTGGACACAATTTTGTCCGGCCTTCTTCTTCTACAGTTTTGCTTCAATTCTGTTGAAAGTTCATATATAGCCATATGACCATATAAACCTGTGCACCGCATATTTCTGTTAGGATCGGACAACTACTTCAGGAGTTATCTCCCCTTTTTAGTCCCCTACCAATGTTTTCCGGTTTTCTGGACTTTTTATGGAACTGACTTGAGATATCAACTCTATATTTAGTACAAAGCTAAATCTAGATAAGGTACAGCTTATATTACAATCTCCAATCTCAGTTCGATTGAATAATTATTTCCAGAGTTATTGCCCTTGAACTTTAATTTTTTTCTTCAAATTTGGGATTTTCCAGACTTTTTTTGAAAGTAGTTGCAGATATTAACTTTATATTTGGCATAAAGCTTACTCTAGATGATTTACAGCTTAATTCCCAATCTCAGTCTGTTTGAATAATTTTTGCCAGAGTTATGGGCCTTGAACTTTATTTTTTTGCCAAATTTTCAATTTTCCGGTCTTTCTTTGGAAGTGGTTGCAGATATTAACTTTATATTTGACATAAAAATAAATCTAGATGAGATACAGCTTAAGTTCAAATATCGGTCTGGTTGAATAATTTTTTGTCAGAGTTATGGTCCTTGAACTTAATGTTTTTCTGAAAAGGTACCTAGCTTTAGAACTTTGGATTTGACAAAAACCTCATGAAGGGGGTCTTATTTCTCTGAATTATTCTTCATTTTTATTACATAAATAGGGTTGGGGCATGTATTGTTTTTAAATCTCTTCACGTTTCTGTATGTACATATGTTCAGATTGATGATAGGTGTTCTGACAAGCAGACAGGTGGGGGGTATTCGTTAGCCTTTGGCTTACAGTTCTAGTTGCAAAAGTTCCATAAATTTGTTACTCCAGTACTTTTACTATGTAATTAGAGTAGTTTGTACCAATGATGTCATGTGTTCATTAAAAATCACTTCAATTTCTATGTGTGTTAAGTCCTGACCTTAGCACCACATATTACATAGACACTAATTGGTAGTTATACTGCACCATCTTAAAGCAGCATTCACAAAAGATACGTTTACTCATGACTGATATAGAGCTCAAATAACATGTAGATACATTGAATGATAAAATTTACATGAAACATTGAATAACAGTAGTATGTAGTACTTGAAGCACGCTGACGCCAACGTTTGGTCATGCTGACGTTACTTAAACGTCAAAATTTAAATCTAGTGTCAGATTATTTTTTCTGTGAGAATGCAAGGTACCCGGCGTGCAGCCACTTTGGACATATTTAGTTTGTCTATAAGAATACGTTGCACTGTGTAATACGAGAGATAACGCTGTGTTTCCAAGAGTGACTGTCGATGACAGCCGACTTGGTCTTTCGTCATCAAACACTCGAGTTCTACCATCCCTAAACCGCTCGTGTCATTTGTAGAAAAAATCTTTTTCCACGGGTTGATAATACATCCGAGTTTTTAAATTATTTTAGTGTTTCTACCAGTGACATTTTGGGTCCCACACAAAATTTGACAACCGCATACAACTCGATGTCAATCGTTGACGTCATGCACGTTTTGAAGCCATGGCCATAAAATGCTTCTTTGAAAATAACCGTCCAACACAACATCTTCAAATTTTCCGGAAATGACGTCGAAACGTCATGCTAACGTCAGTTGCGTTTGCTCCAAATTTGCGCTAAATTTGACTGCGTACTAGCATGTTAAATGAATTAAGAATATGTGAAATAACACCGTGCTTCAAGTCACCAAACAGTGGTTGCTATGGATACCATTTATTCTTAATAAGTAAAAAATACCCATTCACCTTCCTAATAATGAAAGAGGAAATAAGTTGTTTTACTTGTATACGAGTTTTCATGTGATTTCAGCAAGAAATAAATACTTCAGAGGAGAATTCCACGAATTTATCAATCAGCCCTCGTAAAATATTGAAATCTTCAACTTGAATTGTGTAATAATTTCATTATAATTTTTCCTCTGCTATTGTTGCATGTAATGCAGATTCATTTGATGCATTTCCAAGAATTGAGCCTTGCATGTATTGAACCTTGGTTTGAAATTAGTAGATGCAGTTAGCAACTTTAACCCTTTTCCTGACAGGGATGCCTTTTGACATCTTTACAAATGGAGTAGACTCATATATCACCTGTTCAGGGTCTGCTTTGTTTTGTATGAAATAGTATAGATCTGTGTTGAATGTCTCAAGGACTACACCTGTACATGAAAACAAAAAATGTGAAATTAAGCAGCTGTCTGCAGTGTTCGCACTAGCCTTGAATTTTGAGTCCCAGTTGAGTCCCACTTTTTTCTTCAATTAAATATGCATCTTATATTGAAAATGCTCAAAATTATGTTTAATTATGGTCCCCCCCCCCCCCCCCCCCCCATATTTATATGGGGGAGACATATTGTTTTCGTGAGAGTTGTCTGTCTGTCCGTCCATCCGTCTGTCCGTCACACTTTTTGTCTGGACGATAACTTCAATATGCCTGATACCAGTTGATTGAAACTTCATATATTGAAAGAGCATAATGAGAGGAAGTGTCATGCACATGGTCCTTAACTCTGGCTTCACTAATATAGGAGTTATTGCCCCTTGTAAAAAAAATAGCACTTTTTTGTCCGGACGATAACTCCTATATGGCTCATGCCATTGGAATTAAACTTCATATATGGAAAGATCATGACGAGAGGAAGTGTCATACACAAGGTCCATAACTCTGGCTTCACTAATAATGGAGTTATTGCCCTTGTAAAAAAAATTCACAATTTTTTGTCCGGACGATAACTCCTATATGGCTCATGCCATTGGAGTGAAACTTCATATATGGAAAGATCATGACCAGAGGAAGTGTCATACACAAGGTCCATAACTCTGGCTTCACTAATAATGGAGTTATTGCCCTTGTATTTTTTTTTCACAATTTTTTGTCCGGTCGATAACTCCTATATGGCTCATGCCATTGGATTGAAACTTCATACATGGAAAGATCACGATAAGAGAAAGTGTCATGCTTAAAGGGGATGTCCCTACATTTGACGTGTTTCATAAACACTTAAAATATACAAAACTCATTTGTTTATATGCTGAAAAGTAGTATATCGCAAAAAGCCCCATCCAATTACCGTTTATAATGACAAAACATCCATGTGTTTGATATCGCCGATCCCGGTTTTACTCCCCGATGTTTCAGGTTTATTCGGGTTGGGTTTTAGTTTCGTAACTGTTCGCCCTATTCGCGATTCTCCGACCACTTCCGAGAAAGCTATTACGTAAACAATGGAGGGATCGGGTGATCATCGGCAAAACGCGAAAGAACTTAACGGAAAAGGCTGATAATATTGTGTTGTAGAACAAAAATTATCAGTATTGATGAAATCGGTTTATTTGTGTTACAGGGGCATTTTTCGATATAAGTTCAAATTGGGAACCTTCATAATAATGATAGAGCATAACAAATACCAAGTTTTATGATATTATTGAAAATATGCGATCATTGTAGGGACTTCCTCTTTAAGGTCCATAACTTTTGTTTCACTAATATTGGAGTTATTGCCCTTTGTAAAAAAAACACAATTTTTTGTCAGGATGATAATTCCAATATGGCACATGCCATTGGAGTGAAACTTCATACATGGAAAGATCATGATAAGAGAAAGTGTCATGCATAAGGTCCTTAACTCTGGCTTCAATAAATTGAGAGTTATTGCCCCTTGTACATTTGTTTCTTGTCCGGATGATAACTCCTACCTGGCTCTTGCCATTGTATTGAAACTACATACATGGAAAGAGCATGATGAGAGAAAGTGTCATGAACAAGGGCCATAACTCTGGCTTCAATACTTTTGGAGTTATTGCCCTTTGTTACATTTTTTGTCCGATCAATAACTCCTGTTCGACTGATGCTATTGGAATGACATTTCATTTATGGAAAGAGCATGATGAAAGTAAGTGTCGTGCACAAGGGCCATAACTCTGATTGTCAATATATTTGGAGTTATTAGCTGTTATCATTTTCTTTTTGAAAAATGTGGTGTGGAAAGCGCATAATGAGGGGAAGTATCAATCATCAAGTCCATAACATTTTAAGTGATTTCCCTTTACATATTGTTTTTATTAGAGGGGAGACATCCGTTTGTGACAAAAACCTCTAGTTTTTCATTGCTTTAACAGTTACACTACATTTCTGAAACTTCATCATGTGATACGTAGTGATCAGACTCGAAAGCTGTACTGCAGTTGCTTTTCTGGAGTTCAATTAGTTCAGGGTACAACTTGTAATGCAACATTGTTCTGTACCATGAAATAAACAGTTTTTAACTGACCTGTAGAAGAATCAGTACATTTCTCTTCAGCTTTTTGGAGGGATTTAGAAAGTTCACCTTGGCAACGCTTAATTTCCAAGGCCCGCCGATGGCTATCGCACGACATATGACTAACGAACGAGCTGCGCTTAAAATCAGTGCTTCCTGATGTGAAGGCATTTTTGATTTTGGAATGGACACAGACACTGCATTTCATTAGAATGTCGGACTCGGTCCTCTCCTCTTTTATCAACCAGTCAAAAAACGAGTGTGTTTCAGCTTTTTAGCTGAAGACGCCATTATTACACTGTGTTCCATTGTTATGCGATCAACTTTAACCCCGCAGTTAAGCAATAGATAACGAAATCGCCGGGTTCAAGCTGTGACATCACGCGATACTTGTAAAATTCCAAAAACCTAACTGTACCAGTGCCATAAATCTATTACTCTTTATAATACATATTTAATTAACCCTTTCCCTGCTCTATATTTAGTCCAAATTTCAATACCTACTGAATATTCTTGGTAAAAGAGTTAAAATGAAATATGGAAGGTTGACTATTGTAGCCATATTAGAAAGTAAAGAAACAGATCCTTCAATTTCCATCAGCAAACAGAGTAGACCCTGATCTGGGTCTACTCTGTTTACAAATGCGTGTAAACACATTTATATGAGGGAAAGGGTTAAATATTACTAGTAATTTGATGACATCATTGCATAATACTCATTATTTCAACCGTTCAAACTCAAAATACTAACCCAATAGTTAAAATTTGCTTTAGAAATAATGTTTTAGTGTTGAGTCCCAGGGACTCGACGATCTCCGAAATTTCGTGTCCGGGCCGATTTCTTTGGGTATATAGATATGATTACGGCGTAAACGTGAACTCTGTGTCTGGGAGTTTTAGCACCCCTGATGTTCCAAATCTTAACCAGTAGGTGATCTATAAATATAAATTCTTTGAGTAACTGCAAATGAATATATCCAAGGAGAAAAAGTTTGTTTAAATAATGTAAACACATTTAGGCTACCAAATCACTTGATGCTATTGATCTTACCTGTTGTGAAGATCCTGGGTTTAAAGAGTTTATTTTAAGATAAACAGACAGACAGCTATATTAGTCCTTTCCTCCATAAATAGGCCTTTCTTTGCCTCTGTAAAGGTCACTTTATGAAACCATTGTGATAAATAGAGCATTTGCTCCTAAAGGAGCAAATGCTCTTTTTATGACAATGGTTTCAAACTACAAAATTCTGAAAGTTTTCTTTTCTCTAGTAAATGCTCCTTTTGGCTAGATTCATTCAAAGTGGTTGGATCTAAAAATAGCCTATGGAGGAAAGGGTTAATGGGCAGATAAACAAATTGTAAGACAGAAAGACAATCTTATATGTACACTGAAAAGCAGGCAGACAGACAGACAGATATATTGACAGAAAAGTTAACATGCAGATACATGTATATTGACTAACAGACAAAAATATAAACTTGGTGACAGGTAACACTTTAACAGACAAAACTTAACGGACATGCAGGCAGACAGGCAACACCAAACTTTAATAGATACAAACACATACTCTGTAATAAGAGACAGTCAGACACTCCTATAGACCAACTGACTGAAAGACAGACAAATAGATGTATTGACAGATAAACAGGCATACAGATATATTAACAAACAGATAAAAGTGGAAACCGGCAAGAATTTAAGAGACATAGAGAAAGGGAGATATACAGGCAAACAGATATATCAACAGACTTTCAGACATTAATGGATAAACAGACAGATAGGGAGAAAGACAGAAACTCAAAGAAACAAATAGGCATACAGACAGGTATATTGATAGACATGCAGATATTTTAGCTTACGAAGAGAAAGACAAAACAGATGCATTTCCACTATCTGCTATTACCAGCAACACAATACTGACACAAAAACTGGGTTCATCATTCAACAAAATTAATATAGGTATGAATTGTATCACTAATCAAACAATATCCTTGAAATCACATGGTAATTCTAAACAATTCATGTGTATTTTAGCTCACCTGAACACAAAGTGCTTATGGTGTGGTTACATTATGTGTTGTGCACCGTCTGCATTAAACAGTTTACTTCCTCTGAAACACTTTGGCCAATTTTTACGAAAGTTTACAGAAATGGTCCTTGTGAGGTCCTCTGATTTTTAGCCAGAATTTTTAGCTCACCAGAGCACTTTTGTGCTCAGGGTGAGCTTTTGTGATCACTTGATGTCCGTCGTTCGTCGTCATCCGTCGTGCGTCGTCGGGCGTCAACAATTTGAACCTTTAAAAATCTTCTCCTCTGAATCTACAGGGTTCTCAGCTTTCATCTTTGGTACATAGCATCATCTTTGGGTACTCTACAAAAGTTATATAAATTTTGCCCCTGGGGTCAAAATTGGCCCCGCCCCAGGGGTGCCTTGTTTTCTATTGAAATATATAGTAAAACTTTGAAAATCTTCTCCTCTGAATCTACAGGGTTCTCAGCTTTCATATTTGGCACATAGCATCATGTTCAAGTCCTCTACAAAAGTTATATAACTTATGCCCCTGGGGTCAAAATTGGCCCCGCCCCAAGGGTAGCCAGTTTTGAATAGAAACATATAGTGACAACTTTGAAAATCTTCTCCTCTGAATCTACAGGGTTCTCAGCTTTCATATTTGGCACATAGCATCATGTTCAGGTCCTCTACAAAAGTTATATAAATTATGGCCCTGGGGTCAAAATTGGCCCCGCCCCAGTGGTAGCCAGATTTCATTAGTAACATATAGTGACAACTTTGAAAATCTTCTCCTCTGAATCTACAGGGTTCTCAGCTTTCATATTTGGCACATAGCATCATGTTCAGGTCCTCTACAAAAGTTATATAAATTATGACCCTGGGGTCAAAATTGGCCCCACCCCAGGGGTAGCCAGATTTCATTAGAAACATATAGTGACAACTTTGAAAATCTTCTCCTCTGAATCTACAGGGTTCTCAGCTTTCATATTTGGCACATAGCATCATGTTCAGGTCTTCTACAAAAGTTATATAAATTATGCCCCTGGGGTCAAAATTGGCCCCGCCCCAAGGGTAGCCAGTTTTGAATAGAAACATATAGTGACAACTTTGAAAATCTTCTCCTCTGAATCTACAGGGTTCTCAGCTTTCATATTTGGCACATAGCATCATGTTCAGGTCCTCTACAAAAGTTATATAAATTATGGCCCTGGGGTCAAAATTGGCCCCGCCCCAGGGGTAGCCAGATTTCATTAGTAACATATAGTGACAACTTTGAAAATCTTCTCCTCTGAATCTACAGGGTTCTCAGCTTTCATATTTGGCACATAGCATCATGTTCAGGTCCTCTACAAAAGTTATATAAATTATGGCCCTGGGGTCAAAATTGGCCCCACCCCAGGGGTAGCCAGATTTCATTAGAAACATATAGTGACAACTTTGAAAATCTTCTCCTCTGAATCTACAGGGTTCTCAGCTTTCATATTTGGCACATAGCATCATGTTCAGGTCTTCTACAAAATTTATATAAATTATGCCCCTGGGGTCAAAATTGGCCCCACCCCAGGGGTAGCCAGTTTTGAATAGAAACATATAGTGACAAGTTTGAAAATCTTTTCTTCTGAATCTACAGGGTTCTCAGCTTTCATATTTGGCACATACCATCATGTTCAGGTCCTCTACAAAATTTATATAAATTATGCCCCTGGGATCAAAATTGGCCCCGCCCCAGGGGTGGTCAGTTTTCAATAGAAACATATAGTGAAACTTTGAAAATCTTCTTCTCTGAAACTGGAAGGTTCTCAGCTTTCATATTTGGCACATAGCATCATGTTCAGGTCCTCTACAAAAGTTATATACATTATGCCCCTGGGGTCAAAATTGACCCCGCCCCAGGGATGGCCAGTTTTCAATAGAAACATATAGTGAAAACTTTGAAAATCTTCTCCTCAAAATCTACAGGGTTCTTAGCTTTCATATTTGGCACATAGGATCATATTCAGGTCCTCTACAAAAGTTATATAAATTATGCCCCAGGGGTCAAAATTGGCCCCGCCCCAGGGGTAGCCATGTCTCAATAGAAACATATAGTGACAACTTTGAAAATCTTCTCCTCAGAAACTGGAAGGTTCTCAGCTTTCATATTTGACACATAACTTCATGTTCAGGTCCTCTACAAGAGTTGTATAAATTGTGCCCCCGGGTCAAAATTGGCCCCGCCCCAGGGGTAGCCAGTTCGCAATAGAAACATATAGTGTCAAATTTGAAAATATTTTCTTCAGAAACTGGAAGGTTCTCAGCTTTCATATTTGGCACATAGCATCATGTTCAGGTCCTCTACAAAAGTTGTATAAATTATGCCCCTTGGATCAAAATTGGCCCGCCCCAGGGTGGCTAGTTTTCTCTAGAAACATATAGTGAAAACTTTGAACATCTCCTCTGATTGCCTGGTGAGCGATGTCAGGGCCATTCTGGCCCTCTTGTTTAGAAAAATCTCTGCTAATAGTTTGGCAAAAACCGGGCGGTTGGGCGGGCGGGCGAGTTTCAGTCAATAAGAAAACTTTGCTTATAACTTCTGAATTACTTTAGCTAGATTATTCATATTTGGTATGCAGATAGCTTGGGTGAAGGCCTTTCACTTGATACAAGGATACATGTAATCAGGTCAAGGTCACTATTTCCAAAACTTTGCCAGTTTTGTCGGGCAGGCGGTAGGCCGTCATTAAGATAACTTTAATATTTCTTATAACTTCTGAATTACTTAAGCTAGACAATTCATATTTGGTATGCAGATAGCTTGGATGAAGGCCTTTCACATGATACAAAGATACATGAAATCAGGTCAAGGTCAAGGTCACTACTTCCAAAAGTTTGCCGTATTTAACCAACTTTAACATTGCAAAAACATCTGAACTACAAATGCTAGGCAATTCATCTTTGGCATACAGATAGCTTGGGCAAAGGCCGTTCACTTGATACAAGGATATATGGAATCAGGTCAAGGTCATGGTCACTATTTCCAAAACTATGCTGTTGTTAACACAACTTTAACATTGCTTATTACTTCTGAATTACTTGAGCTAGACCATTCATATGTGGTATACAGATAGCTTGGATGAAGGCTTTTCACTTGATATAAGGATAAACGTAATCAGGTCAAGGTCAAGGTCACTATTCCCAAAACTTTGCCATTTATAACAAAGTTTAACATTGCTATAACTACTGAACTACAAATGCTAGGCAATTCATCTTTGGTATACAGATAGCTTAGGTGAAGGCCTTTCACTTGATACATGAATACATGAAATCAGGTCAAAGTCAAGGTCACTATAATCAAAATTTTGCCGTCATTAACAAAATTTAACATTGCTATAATTTCTGAATTACTTATGCTAGACCATTCATATTTGGTATGCAGATAGCTTGGATGAAGGCCTTTCACTTGATACAAGGATACATGAAATCAGGTCAAGGTCACTTTTTCAAAAACTTTGCCGTTTTTGAGCAAACTTTAACATTGCTATAACTTCTGAACTACAAATACTAGGCAATTCATATTTGTTATATAGATAGCTTGGGTAAATGCCTTTCACTTGATACAAGGATACATGAAATCAGGTCAAGGTCACTATTTCCAAAACTTTGCCGTTTTTTAACAAACTTTAACATTGCTATAACTTCTGAACCACAAATGCTAGGCAATTCATCTTTGGTATAAAAATGGCTTTGGTAAAGGCCTTTCAATTGATATAAAGATTTTTGAAATTAAGTCAAGGTCAAGGTCACTATTTTGACAAGTTGGCCATCATTGAAAAACTTCAACATTTTTTCTTAACTGCTGAACCTCATATGCTAAACAATTCAGATATGGTATGGAGACAGCTTTGGTGAAGGTATTTCAGTTGATACAGTTGATACAAGGATACATGAAATGGGTCAAGGTCACCATTTTGAAAACTTGTCTGTTTTTAACAAACTTTGTTCTGTATGTGGTATTTCCTGCATGACTCATTTTTGTACTTTTAACATTTTGCTATAACTTCTGATCCACAAGTGCTAGGCAATTCACCATTGGTATTCAGATAGCTTTGATAAGGACCTTATGGATGACATAAAGATACCTGAAATCAGGTCAAGGTCACTATTTTGAAATGTTGGCTGTCATTAAAATCTTGTTATAACTTCTGGACTACATGGGCTAGACAATTTATATTTGGTATGCAGATAGCTTGGGTAAAGGCCTTTCAGCTGATACAAGGATACATGAAATTAGGTCAAGGTCAACACACAAAAAAATCCGGCTTTAATGCAGTTTCCGCATTTTTTTGCTTGTTGTTCAAAGAAATGAAATTCCATTGGAACTCTTGTTGTATCTGAGTACTGGAATATCCTCAAATCCTCTCGGAAGATCGAGTATGAATATTCGTCATTGTAAAGATATGTATGAATGTACATACATACATACATCCTGCAAATTATTGTTTGTCTAATGCCTCTCACACACCATTGATTGGCTTTGCTTTACATATTAATAAACTTTGTTTCATGAATTAATAACCTTGATGTGAAGATGGTTGTAAAGAAGGGATTTTTGCAGTGACCTTTTTTACCAAAGTTACATGACTTTCTTATAAATATTCACTATAAAACAATTATTTCTACAAATAGCATACATGTGATACATGTAACATAAATACATGTACAGAAGAATCTCTCTAGTAGAGAAGATTTTAGAATGATTTTGAACAGGTTGCTGCTTAATGCAGGGTTAAAGTCATGCAAAAAGCTCCTCTAGGAGCTTTCTGCATGACTTTCACCCTGCATTATTTGACAGGTGTCTACAAGATCGATATTGATACCAAATTTAATGTCCAGTTTAAAGGGGTTTAACTGTATATATTCAATGGAAAAGTAGTAAAGTCAAGCAGGCAAAGCCACATACAAGACGCAACCACCACCAAAACACCGATAGACAGCATCACACACACACACACACACACACACACACACACACACACACACACACACACACACACACACACACACACACAACCACACACCCAAACGCACACACACACACGAAATGAACAATGAACACAGAAAACACCAAAAGACACACAAGAACCAGACAAACGTTCCACACATGAACAAAATCACAAGCACAAAGACGCAAGACAAACAAAAGGAAGGGTGACAAAGAGAGTACCGCCTTGGCACGGTCAGTAGCAAAAACACCACTGGGGGTTTAAACCGGTTTACGGACGTCCTAACCTCACACTTCTCTCAAAGTCACCCTAGCTTTACAAATATTGTAAATAAAGGTATCCCCGCTGGACTTACCCACAACATAGACGACGGTGAACACAGGACATGTAAAACATAGCATAATAACTGTGACAATCCAACAAAAATGTACTCAATGACTTTGCTGAAGTCAGAGCACCTGCAGGTAAGCTGTTAAGGGCACGACAGGGAAAAAGTAATAAATGAGTCTGGTAAGCTCATCCTGTATCCAAGTTTAAGAGTATACCATCATAGAGTACTAACCTCGGCCTGTCATCGCGCAAGCAAAGAGGGAAGCGTAGCTACCGATTGTAAAAGGGTCGATAACCAAACAAGAAATATAAGTCAGCAACAGTGTATATCCAGATAAAACAAAATTGTAAATAACCCATATACCTATACCTAGGCATCTTAGCAGACTGTAAACCAAGTTAAGACAAGTAAATAAATAAGCTAAGTCTAAACATGCTGATAAATTCATTCTGTTTCCATTTAAAATGTTATAATCTAAAGCCAAGGATTTCTCTCCCCAACTTGAAGGGCTGAAATTACACAAGAAATAAAGGAATAGTCAATTTTCTGTTAACGTTTAACCTTCTCTTTCTATTAAAAACTTTCAACAACAAGAACCTATCCAATTAACTAATTTATTTTCCCCAAAATTATTTGCTAAATGGCAAACAGTATGAATCTCAATGAGATGCTGAGTTACTTGGCATTCCAAAGCTGTTTGCATATATTAGTATTGTATGCTTTTACCTTTTCTGTAAACAAATAATTTCTTTTTATGCCCCCAACGGTGGGCATATAGTAGTCGCATTGTCCGTCCTTCCGTCTGTCCGTCCTTCCGTCTGTCCGTCCGCACTCACCAATGGGTAGTTGTGTGACTTTTTCTAACTAGTCACACAAGTAAAATCATTAACCTGGCCATCTCTTGTGACATTAACCTGGCCATTTCTTGTGACATTAACCTGGCCAGTTGTGGGACATAGGGTTAGGGTTAGGGTTAGCTTCCAGATCATTCTTTTCCAAAGTTAGAGCCAAAAATAGTTTTTCTTGTGGGACTAGTCCCACAAGAAAAGATCAAAGGAAAAAGTCACACAACTACCCATTTGTTAGTATGTCCGCCCGTCTGTCCGTCCGTCTGTCCTTCCGTCCGTCCCAAATTCGTGTCCGGTCTGTAACTTCTTCATCAATCAATCGATTTCAATATAACTTGCCACAAATGTTCACCAGACAGAGACGATGTGTCGCGTTCAACTCCCTGGTCCATGGGTCAAAGGTCAAGGTCACAGAGTTCAATCAGACCCAAATTCGTGTCCGGTCTGTAACTTCTTCATCAATCAATCGATTTCAATATAACTTGCCACAAATGTTCACCAGACAGAGACGATGTGTCGCGTTCAACTTCCTGGTCCATGGGTCAAAGGTCAAGGTCACAGAGTTCAATTACTTTGTCACAAATTTCGTGTCCGGTCTGTAACTTCTTCATCTATCAATGGATTTCAATATAACTTCACACAAATGTTCACCAGACAGAGACGATGTGTCGTGTTCAACTCCCAGGTCCATGGGTCAAAGGTCAAGGTCACAGGGTACAATTACTTTGTTACAAATTTCGTGTCCGGTCTATAACTTCTTCATCTATTGATGGATTTCAATATTACTTGACACAAATGTTCACCAGACAGAGACGATGTGTCGCGTTCAACTCCCAGGTCCATGGGTCAAAGGTCAAGGTCACAGGGTACAATTACTTTGTTACAAATTTCGTGTCCGGTCTGTAACTTCTTCATCTATCAATGGATTTCAATATAACTTCACACAAATGTTCACCAGACAGAGACGATGTGTCGCGTTCAACTCCCAGGTCCATGGGTCAAAGGTCAAGGTCACAGGGTACAATTACTTTGTCACAAATTTCGTGTCCGGTCTGTAACTTTTTCATCTATCAATGGATTTCAATATAACTTCACACAAATGTTCACCAGGCAGAGATGATGTGTCACGTTCAACTCCCAGGTCCATGGGTCAAAGGTCAAGGTCACAGGGTACAATTACTTTGTCACAAATTTTGTGTCCGGTCTGTAACTTCTTTATATATCAATGGATTTCAATATGATTTGGCACAAATGTTCACCAGACAAAGATGATGTGTCGCTTTCAACTCCTTGGTCCATGGGTCAAAGGTCAAGGTCACAGGGTACAATTACTTTGTCACAAATTTGGTGTCCGGTCTGTAACATCTTTATCTATCAATGGATTTCAATATAACTTGGCACAGATGTTCACCAGGCAAAGACGATGGGTCACGTTCAGCTCCCCGGTCCATAATAATGTCAAAGGTCAAGGTCTCAGGGTACAATTACTTGTTTATCTGTGAATGGATTTCAAAAGAACCTGGCACAAATGTTCACCACACAAAGACGATGTGTCAACTCCCTGGTCCATGGGTCAAAGGTCAAGGTCACAGGGTACAATTTTTGGGGGCATTTGTCACGTGACTGTGACATCTCTTGTTAAATGTCATATACATCATGTTATTTAAATGAAAAATAATTCTTTGAAGATAAGAGAAATTAGAAAGGCTGAATTCGTTTTCTCCATTAAAAAAAGTATTATTAAACTTATGCAAAAACTTCTGTAGTGTTTATCTTATCTTATATAAACAGATAATTTCAGATATATCCTATATTTTTTTAATAAAAATAATTCTTTGACAATAACAAAGAGGATACATGTAAGAGGAAAGAGAGAAGCTAGCCTAAATGTCTTTTAGTAGTTACAAAACAGTACAAATACTCTCGAGTAGGCAGTTTGAATTGTTGAAACTGTGTTTTAACAAACTGAAAACATCAAACATGTTCACAATTATAAGTCACTTTATAAACAATTGAATCATTCATTACCTAATTATAAAACTGAGAAACTAATACAGTAGTCTGAGTAGAGCTGCAATTACTATGGACCAAAATCCATATCCAGTTAAAGCCATATATTTCGTTCTTTAATTTCTTTTTCCAATATCATAAGTGTCTGTACCCTCGTTTAAATAATACACATGCCTCATAGACTCAAAGATATATCGAAAGTCGTCCACATCAACACTTGTGGACGAAGTAGCCATTATGACATGACTGTTTTCCCACATATTTCATTAGCTTACGTGTACCGACAGACCGCAAATCAGTAACCAGCTGAAATCCCATCTGTCATGCATGATTTCCGGTGTCACAAATGGGGATATTTCCCAGGTAATGTGGTGTAAATAACTGGCATGGTTTTCAGAGAAACTGTAATAAATCAATCAGAGAGCAGTAAATTATCTATGACAAGTCCAGGATCTCGTCAACATTTGACTGGCTCTTTCAGACACTTGCTTCAAGCGCTTATTGACATAAAAGTTAGAAAAAAAATTGGGTGGAAAAAAAATATGATCAATATTTTCTGAAATCGCGAGAATTCGTCTCCCAGGCGGGAGTGGCAGGAGTTAGCCTCTAATCCGGGAGTCTCCGGCACAATTCAGGGGATATCACATGTATGACAAATAGGCATGGATTTCTGGTGGCGGACACATGGACTGTCATAGAATGTTTAAATTAACTTTGTGTAATAAATCATGTAATTTCATGGTCATGGACTAGTTTTATACTTAACCAAACACGCAGTGCAACCATATCTGAATGCTTTGGTCTAAAATGATGAAAATCAGTTATACAAATTGTCTGGGTCACTGTGTACTAAATGTGTTATCTAAATTTGCTCAACCGCATGAGGTACAATGCGGCAAAGAGAAAGTGTGTAATTGCAAAAATCATGTGCAGTTTAATGATAACACATTTTCTAATACCACTCAATACTCTTGAGACATACACTCCACTTTCTGCAATTTAAAGTTAAAACTAACTATTTGCTATCATGGGACGGCTGACTGAGGTACAGAGGGGTCATGCTATTGCATTGCTATTGGAAGGTCAAGAGCAACAAAGGTTGCTAGGCAGTTTAATATGAACATTTCCACCATAGAAAGACTTGTCAAGCTTTGAGAGAAACGAAACCTTTTCTGACCATACTAGAAGGGGACATCCGCGTGTGACGATGTAATGTAATTGCCACCTTACTGCAACCGAAATGCCTATTGATATTGAGGCAATCATCGCCACATTCATGCACAAACTGTAAGAAACCGACGATCTGCGAGCTCTTCGTCCTTATGGTGGTTTGCCCCTTACTCAAGGACGAAGCTCGTGACGTTTAGCTCCAAGATTGTTCCCAATGCATAGATGGAGATGTGTGTTTTACACAGATGAGTCTTGGTTCACCCTGCTTGGTCCGGATGATCAAAGTCGTGTATATCAACGTCATGGTGAACGTTTTGCCAAGGCTTGCATTTGTTAGAGGGATAGGTTTGGGGGGCGGCTCAGTTTGGGTCTAGGGAGGGATATCGATGGGGGTAAAAGTCACTGTTAATTGTGAAAGATGCGAATTTACCTGCTATGAGATATAGGGATATAATTTATCGCCCTGACTCAGTCCCAGATGTCCAATTGCCCAAACCTAATCTTTCAGCATGACAATGCCCAGCCCCATGTAGCCAAAGTTTGTCGAGACTGTCTCGCAAACCATAACATTAACCCACTCGACTGGCCGCTGTACAGTCCCACAAACCATAACATTAGCCCACTCGACTGGCCACTGTACAGTCCCAGGTTTTTCCTAAATTGATAATTTTTGGGATGAACTTGACAGGAGGGTAAGGAGGTGTCAAAATCCCCCGCTACTCTTGACGAACTACTAGAACTGCTTTGTTGGAAGAGTGGAATAATATTCCCTTGAGAATGATAAATACACTCACAAACTCCATGCACAGGAGATTGAGGGCTGCGACAAATGCTTGAGGGGGGCGTACAAGACAATAAAGAGTAGACATTTTAAGAGTGAGTCAATAGGATTTTGTGATTTGGGGGGTGGGGTACCATCAAATGTGCTTCATATACTTGTGAATTACTTCTTGAAATCTGATGAAATTTGGGTCTGCTCTTTTTGCAAATGCGTGAAAACACGTTTATATGAGGGAAAGGGTTAAGATTGTTAAAATTTTAACCTCCAGGCCTAAGATTATGGCCCTTGGTTTCATATTGGCCCCAATCTGTGTTGACTTATTATACCCCCACAAACGAAGTTTGTTTTTTTTCGGGGGGTGGGGGGGTGTTATACTGGAGTCACCATGTCCGTCCGTCCGCCTTGTCTGGATCATAACTTCCAAAGTATAAAAGCTATTGACTTCAAACTTCATATATAGATAGATCACATTGACGGCAAGTGCTGTGCACAAGGTTTGCAACTCTGTCTTCAGTATTATTGGAGTTATTGCCCTTTGTTATTTTTCAGTTTTCCGGAGTTTTTTTCTAAAGCTTTACAGATATTGAAGTGATATTTGGTATGTCGCTTTATCATAATGAGTTACAGATCAAGTTTGAATTTCGTTACACTTCATTGACTTTTCACGGAAATACAGTGATTTTACTTAGAAATTTTCCAGAAATTCAGGTTTTCCATAGTTTTTTTCTAAACTTTTACAGATATGGAAGTGATATTTTGTATGTGGCTTTATTATAATGAGTTACAGATCAAGTTTGTATTTCGTTATGCTTCATTGAATTACAGCATTTTGACTTAGAATGTTTTAGGAAATTTCAGGTTTTTCTCTAAACTGTAGCAGATATTGTAGTGATTTATTTCTATAACCCCAATCTCTGTGTCAAATGTGCTAGTGGGGGTATTCATCACCTTTAGTGATAGTTCTAGTTAATTGTTAAACTGATGTAAACTATTCTATAGAGCATTCAAATATGTATTAATTATAGACCTACAAAGTTCACCCTGCGTTTCTTTTTAGCTCACCAGAGCACAAAGTACTCAGGGTGAGCTTTTGTGATCGCTCGATGTCCGTCGGCGTGCGTCGTCCCACGTCAACAATTTGAACCTTTAAAAATCTTCTCTGAATCTACAAGGTTCTCAGATTTCATCTTTGGCACATACCATCACCTATAGGTCCTTTACAAAAGTTTTATAAATTATGCCCCTAGAGTCCAAATTGGCCCAGCCCTGGGGGTGTGAAGTTTTCGATAAAAACATATGGTGAAAACTTTGAAATTCTTCTCCTCTGGAACTAGAAGGTTCTCAGCTTTCATATTTGGCACATAACTTCAACTTCAGGTCTTCTACAAAAGTTATATAAATTATGCCCCTAGGGTCAAAATTGGTCCCACCCCAGGGATGGCCAGTTTTTTGTAGCTGACTGCATAAACAGCCCTAGGAATCACTATTTACGAGGGTTGTTCGGAAATTATTGAGACACTGCCTGTTTTTCAAAACATTTTTAACACTCAGTGTTTAAAATTGGTACAAGCACAGTATGGGGTCTTATGATCATAATATATGAAAATCAGGAGATGATTTTATAACAATTGTGAAAAAGTAATACGGAGCACGCCGTGAAATTATCATGTTGGAAACACAACCTTTATACACTATACAATAAAAAAACCAAGAAATAGCGGGAAAACATCATCCAAAGTGATGTCATATAGACACTAGGATTCTAACATGGTTTTGTGAAAATTGGACATTACTTGAGTTACAATTAAATAAATGAGGAGTATTTTTTGGGTGTTGGTCAAATTAAGTTTGTGACGTCAGTGTTAGTTCCTAGATAAAGCCAGAGCAGCGGGCAGTCATCAAATTTTGTGTTGAGTTGAGAAAACTCCAGTATGGATGAAACAAATTTGCTTAAAGTCACAAACTGGAAGTAGTGTATCTGGTGCTTAAATTTACCATAGGCACAGCAGATTTACTAATTATTCAGTGACATCATACACATTTATAGAAGCGAACAGACCCACAACCATTACAGAACTGGCTATGTCAGATCTGTAAAATGCATTACAACAGAACACACAACTGATTTCGCAACATTGCCATTCAAAACAACTTTTGAGTTGTGACAGCACATACAATAATGACCAAAGGGTACACTTGAAACTGTGTGTGTTTGCTGTGTGCCACATTTGCTATGACAGGGTTAGGAGAGGAGCAGCATCACTGTAATTTCAAAGGGATGACGTAACGTTATTGACGCTGGTGTGCTCCGGGTCCTGCGAAGTGACATTCTTTAGGAAGATGCTAAAGAGTGATTCAGGGGTCCAGCATTTTTATCTTGCGCATGTACAAAGTACACACATGCAAGTATTTAGTGACATAATATTTTAATAGTACAGTCCACTCTCGTTATGGCGAACTCGCTTGACACGAATTTCTCGTTGACACGAAGTTTTTGTAAAGTCCCAACTTTTCTTCCTATATATTCTATATAAATATAAGTTATAAATATAAGTTTTTAAGACGAGTTCAAACTGATCACGTTTTCGTTAAGTCGAAGTCATTTTCCGTCCCCAAAGCGTTTGTTTGCATGTAAGTATCGGTGTTTGTATCGAAGTCACACCTCTCAGTCTGATGGAGTTCGAGGTGTGAATTGGACCTTTTGATCCGACCCTGGCAAAGTACGCCAGGTGATCGCGACACACGTAATTTACAGTGTTTTGTGGGTAAACAATCACTGATGTCAGATAATTATTCAAACTGCGGAACAATGTCACATTGAGTGAAAGTTATTTAGTAAAATGACACATTATCGTCCATTCGTCCTAAGTGTCAATCATGACTACTGTAGTAAGAATGATAACTCTCAAGCGTCCTCGCTTCCGGACGATTTTGTAGAGATTGGATAAAAAGTAAGGCCTGTTCCTTATTTTATCACCAATACATGCAGTTCAACATTGAATTTAATTTGTCACTTGAGTAATAGCGAAAACAGCTCACGGCGAAACATGTAAAATGGTGGCTACATTTTTTAAACGTCTGGTTTCCCGAATACGGCTGTTCTCTTACATGTACCGGAAGTATGCGAATCGGCAATCAGCTAGTTCATGTGTGATTGCGTATTTCCGGTGCCCATTGAGGAAAAGGGATTTCCCATAGAAATGGCGTAAACAAATGATGCACTTTAAAAATCGCCAAACAAACGACGAATAATTCAATGATAAAGGCAAAAGGGGTCTGAAAATTGGACAAGGCCTTGTAAATTAGGGCTAGGTGTCATTAATGTAGGGGAGGAAAGACAGAAGTTTGTTCTCGCAGTAATGGATCAACAAGCACATGTACAATTTTATATACACAGAGTGCGATTCTTTTACACAGTGTGAAGACTAAACTGTACACGCACATTAGTATGCTTGTAATATGGCAGCTTGTTTAAGGTGAACGCAATGAAAGAAACTGGTTTTTTTTTAAAAATGGCATGTGATTTTTAAGTCGAACTCTCGATGAGTCAAAGTTTTTAACGGGTCCCTACGAGTTCGACATAACGAGAGTTGACTGTATGTCATTCTATGTCCATTTTATTTACAGTGTCTCAATAATTTTAGAACAAGCCTCGTATGCATAGGAAAACTTTAAAAACCTTTTTCTCAAAAACTACATGTCACAGAGCTTAGATATTTGGTATATAGATTTACTTAGCATACCTTTATGCGTTTGTAAATATCATAGTTCTGAGGTTGAAATTGACCCTGCTCTGTGTGTATAGACTTCTTCACATCAGAAACTACAGTTTAAAGGTTCCCCATTAAGCCAGTAACCTGATGACCTGATAGCCAGTGTGAGTGTATTGGTAATCACCCTTAGCCTGATCAATAGAGTAAAAATTGTGTTTAGACAAATAATACACACTCATTTTAGATTGAGAAAACTATGTGGATAATTCTCAAAATGTAGAAAGCTCTTAAAGTTTTTTTTCATATCTATGCCCTGCATTAAGCTGCCAGTTATCAATGTAAAGCCTTACAGTGTATCTGTTGTGAAATTCAGCTTAATTCAAGTTCAAGTGTTCTAATAGTAATTTCAGTCAGTACTCTAATGGTGTCTGCTTCAGAATTATTGTCTGCTTGTTTTAGTTTGTTCACACTGTATTCAATACATATCAATCTTAAATTAACTCTTTTGTACAAACCACATACAAAGTTACATATGGGTCAGGTCAGAATTCAAACTGTGTGCTAATTTCAGTCAAGCCATGCTCAGCAGTTTGTCTGAAAAATTAACTTTCAATGGCCCTCTTGTCTACAGAAACATATAGTGAAAACTTTGAAAATCTTCTTCTCTGAATCTACGGGGTTCTCAGCTTTCATATTTGGCACATAGCACCATTTTCCGGTCCTCTACAAAAGTTATATAAATTATGCCCCTGGGGTCAAAATAGGCCCCACCCCAGGGGTGGTCAGTTTTCAATAGAAACATACAGTGAAAACTTTGAAAATCTCAGATTTTATATTTGGCACATAGCATCATGTTTAGGTTCTCTACAAAGTTATATAAAGTGTGTCCCTGGGGTCAAAATTGGCACTGCCCCAGGGGTGGTCAGTTTTCAATAGAAACATATCTGATTGTCTGGCGAGCGGTGTCAGGGCCATTCTGGCCCTCTTGTTTTTGGTTCAGTGTATATGGCTTCAAAGAAAAAATTAAAATAACTATCAGATTGCATTTGTAATCTATGAGGATGATTGCTTAGGTGAGCATCTACCGGAACTGCTTAAGCCATTGTGAACCATTAAAAAGCATGGCTGCCAGGGGCAGGACTAATTTTCCTTATATAGTAATTGTCATGAAATGGAACCATTTCACAGATTCCATTATGATTTTCAAGAATGTTGCTTAGTTGACCATTACCAAATTGTTCAAGCCATTCCAATTGTTAACAAATATGGCCAGAAGGGGCTGTATTAATTTCCCTTGATCAGACAGGTCCTGAGGAGCTGTTTGACTGGGGTTGAATCTGTTTGCAAATACTAGAAATGCACCTATATCAGATACAGGATTAAATTGTCAAGTGATTAACCCTTTTGTATACTCTATCAGCACTTACTCTTTAACTGATAATCACTCATCTTCTTCACTACTAAGGTTTGAATCCTGACCTGGATATTTTGATTTTTCATGTGAGGAAGCCTTCCAGCTTGCTTGCAGTAGGTCAATGATTCTACTTTGGTGTTCAGCATCTTTAATATAATGTGATCCATGCACAGAACATCTGGCCTCTTCCCTCACCTGTAATCAGGGCCCTGCATGAAAATGCAGGTTCCTTATAGTAATCAGCTCGTCCGTCCATCCATCTGTCCGTCTGTCTGTCCATTTTTGGTTTCCGCACAATATCTCCTTAAGGAAGTGTCTAATTTTTACCAAACTTGCAGCTCAGTGTACTTGATATCCAAGTACCTCACATGTGGTCTGTGTTCGGCAATTTCCGAACATGTTTTGGTTAATTACGGGCATTTTAACTCAGGCTGCTGCAATCTGATTAGCCAATTGGTTTCCGCACAATATCTGCTCAAGGTATGGCCCAATGTTCACCAAACTTGCTCAGTGTACTTGATATCCAAATACCTCGCATGGGTTTTGTGTTTGGCAATTTCAGTGCATTTTTCTGAACATTACGGGCATTTTCACTTAGGCTGTTGTAATCTGATAAGCTGTTTGATTTCCATGCAATATCTCCTCAAGGAATGGTCCAATTTTAACTAAACTTGCTCAGTGTTTACCTATATTATTGGAAGCAATAGGCCTAGGACTATGCCAACATTTTTGCCCTTCTGACCTTGACCTTTGACTTACTTTTGAAAAAATCTTTAAATGTTTATATTATTGGAACCAATATGCCTAGGGCTTCCATACTATGTATGATGTCAACATTTTTTGCCCTTCTGACCTTGACCTTTGACCTAATTTTGCAAAAGCATTTAAATGACCAGTGGACCAAGGGCGCCCATACTTGGTATGCAACTTTTTTTGTGTTCAGACCTTTCCAAGAATATCATTGTTTTTGCCATGTTGACTTGACCTTTGACCTACTTTTGCAAAATTCTTTAAATGCCTATAAATTTTGAACCAGTAGACCAAGGGCTTCTATACTTGTAACCCAACTTGTCTTAAGACTTTTGCAACAATACCGTTGTTTTTATCCATGTGACCTTGACCTTTGACCTACTTTTACAAAAAATTCAAATGCCTATAGCATTGCAACCAATAGGCCTAGGGCTTCCATACTTGGTATGACCATGCCAACAGGTTTGCCTTTCTGACCTTGACCTTTGACCTACTTTTGCAAAAGTCTTTAAATGCATATATACTTCCATACTTGGTATGCATCTTTTCTGTCATAACTTTTTCAAACATACCAATCTTTTTTACCATATTACCTTCACCTTTGACCTACTTTTACAAAAATCTTTAAATATGCCTATAACATTGGAACCAATAGACCTAGGGCTTCAATATTTGGTATGACCATGCCAACATTTTTGCACTTCTGACCTCAACCTTAACCTTTGACCTACTTTTGCATGTCTTGAAATGCGTATAACATTGAAACAAATAGACTTAGGGCTTCCATACTTGGTATGTATCTTTCCTGTCTTAAGACTTTCCAACCATACTAATGTTTTTAGCTCACCAGAGCACAAAGTGCTCAGGGTGAGCTTTGGTGATCGCCCGTTGTCCGTCGGCCTGCGTCGTCCGTCGTCAACAATTTGAACCTTTAAAAAATCTTCGCCTCTGAATCAACAGGTATCTCAACTTTCCTCTTTGGCAAATAGCATCATATCCAGGTCCTCTACAAAAATTATATTAATTATGGCCCTGGGGTCAAAATTGGCCCCGCCCTAGGGGTGGCTAGTTTTCGATAGAAACATATATTGAAAACTTTGAAAATCTTCTCCTCTGAATCTGGAAGGTTCCCAGCTTTCATATTTGGCACATAGCATCATGTTCAGGTTCTCTACAAAAGTTATATAAATTATGTCCCTGGGGTCAAAATTGGCCACGCCCCAGGGATGGTCAGTTTTCAATAGAAACATATAGTGAAAACTTTGAAATTCTTCTCTTCTGAAACTGGAAGGTCCTCAGCTTTCACATTTGGCACATAGCGTCATGTTCAGATCCTCTACATATGTTATATGAATTATGCCCCTGGGGTCAAAATTGGCCCCGCCCCAGGGGTGGCAATTATTCAATAGAAACAAATAGAGAAAAGTTTGAAAATCTTCTCATCTGAAACTGGAAGGTTCTCAGCTTTCATATTTGGCACATAGCATCATATTCAGGTCCTCTACAAAAGTTATATAAAGTATACCCCTGGGGTCAAAATTGGCCCCGCTTCAGGGGTGCCTTGTTAGAAACATATAGCAAAACTTTGAAAATCTTCTCCTCCGAAACTGGATGGTTCTTAGCTTTCATATTTGGCACATAGCATCACGTTTAGGTCCTCTACAAAAGTTTTAAAAGTTATGCCCCTGGTGTCAAAATTGGCCCCGCCCTAGGGTTGGCAAGTGTTCAATAGAAACATATAGTGAAAACTTTGAAAAACTTCTCCTCTGAAACTGGAAGGTCCTCAGCTTTCACATTTGGCACATAGCATCATGTTCAGGTCCTCTACAAAAGTTATATAAATTATGACCCTGGGGTCAAAATTGGCCCGCCCCATGGGTGGCCATTTTTGAATAGAAACATATATTGAAAACTTTGAAAATCTTCTCCTCTGAAACTAGAAGGATCTCAGCTTTCATACTTGGCACATAACATCATGTTCAGGTCCTCTACAAAAGTTATATAAATTATGCTCCTAGGGTCAAAATTGGCCCCGCCCCAGGGGTGGCCAGTTTTCAATAGAAACATATAGTTTCTTCTCCTCTGATTGTCTCTTGAGCGATATCAGGGACATACTGGCCCTCTTGTTAATATTTTCTTGTCCGGACAATAACTCTTTATCTACTGGTGCAATTAATTTGAAACTTCACATATGGAACAAACAAGATGAGAGGAAGTGTCATTTACAAAGTCTATAACTTTAGCGTCAGTATTCTGTTATTTCCCCTTTTTAGGTCACCAGAGCACTTTTGTGCTCAGGATGAGCTTTTGTGATCGCCTTATGTCCGTCGTCGTCCGTCGTTGGGCGTCAACAATTTGAACCTTTAAATATCTTCTCCTCTGAATCTATAGGGTTCTCAGCTTTCATCTTTGGTATATAACATCATCTGTAGGTCCTCTACAAAAGTTATATAAATTATGCCCCTGTGGTCAAAATTGGCTCTGCCCCAGGGGTGCCTTGTTTTCTATTGAAATATATAGTAAAACTTTGAAAATCATCTTCCCTGAAACTTGAAGGTTCTTAGCTTTCATATTTGGCACATAGCATCATGTTTAGGTCCTCTACAAAAGTTATATAAATTATGCCCCTGGGGTCAAAATTGGCCCCGCCCCAGGGGTGGTCGGTTTTCAATAGAAACATAAAATTATTGAAAACTTTGAAAATCTCCTGAAACTAGAAGGTTCTCAGCTTTCATACTTGGCACATAACATCATGTTCAGGTCCTCTACAAAAGTTATATAAATTATGCCCCTAGGGTCAAAATTGGCCCCGCCCCAGGGGTGGCCAGTTTTTAATAGAAACATATAGTGACAACTTTGAAAATCTTCTCCTCTGAATCTACACAGTTCTCAGCTTTCAAATTTGGCAAATAGCATCATGTTCAGGTCCAGTTATTTAAAAATGGGGCAAAATTGGGCCCACCCAGGGTTGGTCAGCTTTCTATAGAAACATAAAGTGAACATTTGAAAATCTTCTCCTCTGAAACTGGAAGGTTCTCAGCTTTCATATTTGACACATAGCATCATGTTCAGGTTCTCTACAAAAGTTATATGAATTATGCCCCTGGGGTCGAAATTGGCCCGCCCCAGGGGTAGCCAGTTTTCAAAAGAAACATATAGTGACAACTTTGAAAATATTCTCCTGAAACTGGAAGGTTCTCAGCTTTAATATTTGGCACATAGCATCATGTTCAGGTCCTCTACAAAAGTTGTATAAATTATGCACCTGGGGTCAAAATTGGCCATGCCCAAGGGGTGGCTAGTTTTCTATAGAAACATATAATGAAAACTTCGAAAATCGTCTCCTCTGATTGCCTGGTGAGCGATGTCAGGGCCATTCTGGCCCTCTTGTTATATTTTTATGCTCTGTCACTCTGTCACGCTTTGTGTCCGGGCTATATCTCCTGCAAGGGTAGGCCAAATTCATTATATCTTCACACATGTAACAAGCATGATGAGAGAAAGTGTCATGTAAAAGGGCCATAACTATAGCATCAATTTTATTTTAGTTATTCCCCTTTTTCATATATTCTTGTCTGGACAATAACACCTAATCTACTGGTTGAATAGATTTGAAACTTGACATATGGAACAAGTATAATGAGAGAAAGTGTCATGCTTAAGGGCCATAACTCTAGCATCAATTTATTTGGAGTTATTCCCCCTTTTTAGCTCACCTGAGCAAAGCTCAGGGTGAGCTTTTGGAAGACTTGAATATCCGGCATCCGTCGTGTGTCGTCAACAATTTGCTTGTGAACGCTCTAGTGGTCACAATTGTTATCCAGTCTTCATGAAACTTGGTCAGAATGGATGTCTTGATAAAATCTCGGACAAGTTTGAAAGTGGGTCAAGTTGGGTTAAAAACTGGGTTAAAAACTATGTCACTAGGTCAAATAGTAGGAAAACCTTGTGAACCCTCTAGAGGTCACAT
Organism: Azorinus chamasolen; assembly: GCA_963576725.1. Classification (NCBI taxonomy): domain Eukaryota; kingdom Metazoa; phylum Mollusca; class Bivalvia; order Cardiida; family Solecurtidae; genus Azorinus; species Azorinus chamasolen. The sequence continues at coordinate 35,106,257 of OY755237.1, read as the reverse complement.
TTTTAGCCCAATTCTCATGAAACTTGATCAGAATAATTGTCCTGATAAAATCACGTAGGAGTTTCAAAAGTGGGTTACATGGGTTAAAAAACTAGGTCAAACAGTAGAAAAACCTTATGAACACTCTTGTGGTCACAATTGTAGTCCAATCTTCATGAAACTTGGTCAGAATTAATGTCTTGATAAAATCTCGGACGAGTGGGTCAAGTGGGGTTAAAAACTAGGTCACAAGGTCAAACAGTAGAAAACCCTTGTCAAACAGTAGAAAAACCTTGTGAACACTCTAGTGGTCACATTTTTTGTTGGGTTAAAAACTAGGTCACTAGGTCAAATAGTAGGAAAACATTGTGAACACTCTAGAGGTCACATTTATAGCCGAATCTTCATGAAAATTGGACAGAATGATTGTGATTGTCCTAATCAAATCTTTTTCAAGTTTGAAAGTCGGTTATGTGAGGTCAAAAAGTAGGTCACTGGGTTATATCTTAGAAAAATTTAGTTTACACCCTAATGGTCACATTTTTAGCCCAGTCTTCCTCAAACTTGCTTAGAGTGTTTGTCTTAGTGATATCAAGGTTGAGTGTGATCATAGGTTGGGTGGGAATAAAAAGTAGGTCACTAGGTCAAATCTTAGAAAAATTGCTCTAGAGGGCACATTTTTAGCCCAATCTTCATTGGTCAGAATCATTGTCTTGATAAAATCAATATACTAAATCTTTGAAAATGTTGTTCTGCTGAACCACTGCTCATGATCCACTATCAACATTGTTCAAATATTGTCCCTAAGGTCAATATTGGCCTTACCCATGGGCTACCCAGCAAAAATCTTATATCTATGGTAATCAGGTGAGCGATTAAGGGCCATCTTGGCCCTCTTGTTCATATGTCTATGATTTTTACAAATACCATTCAGAATGGTCATGTATAAACCATGGACAAGTACACCATGGGTGGATTGGTCGGGGGAGGGAATTTTTTTAATCTGGTGGGGGACCCGTGTAGTGCATAGCAATGCAACATTAACTTGTTTTATTAATGTAGATATCTGTATCAAAAGGAAAACACACTAAAGCATTACTAAAACCAGAACAACTAATTGAATAATTCTTGTTTGATGTTATTGTCTTGAATAATATTGCAGAGAAAATCCTTGGTGACAGTTGTCCAAGCAACATACTAAACACAGCTTCATGTTTAGACACTAATGCCATTTGTGGTACATCAGGAGTATGTCTTTGTAAGGAGAACTATTATGACAGCAATGGAGATGGAGCTGATGGAACTTGTGAGGCTAGTGAGTATCCATGTCGGAACTTCTATAATATATTGGTGTGTCCCACCTTGTCCTAGTAATTATGTCTCCCACCACATAGTGGTGTGGGAGATATATTGGTTTACTCCTTTCTGTCTGTCTGTCCATCTATCTGTCCGTCTGTCTGTCACAAAATCTTGTCCGCTCTCTAATTCTAAAAGTTCTCATCCAATCTTTACCAAACCTAAGGCTTATAAAAATGTAAACTATAATATCTAGTATATGCAAAAGAGAATCCGACTATATTAGAGAAAGAAATAAACTCAAGGGTCAGTTGAGGAAGAGAGGATATAGCAGCAGGTTGATAGAAAACCAGTTGGTAAGGGTGGACAAACTTGAAAGATTTGCACTTTAGTAAAGAAACAAACAGTTAGAACTGATAGGAAAATGAATAGGGTCCCTTTAGTTTTGACATACATGTATTCAAATCTGCTTCCGAATATACACGACATTGTAAAAAAAACATTCAAAAAGTTTGCACCAATCAGACTGGCTTAAAGAAGTATTTCAACAACTGCCAATTGCACAGTATGTAAACTCCGGTGTATCCCTTCCGGAAACTGAGATCAGCGAAGTGACAAAATGTCACTGAGTAAGCAACATTCCTGCGAAGCGGGTAAGATTTACCTTCATTTTACTAGCCCTGTGTATACAAACAATTGTAAGCTATGACCCAGTACACTAGCAAGATAATTTACTTTCACTTCACCAAATATCTTCCGAATCTGAAGCAAAATCTCTCTGAAATAAGCTTCTGATCACTGCCATCGCCTACTGACACGTTGTTGAAGCATGATTTAAAACTCTTCCAGCGACACCTGTAGTTAATTTCTGCTGACACACTTCTGATTGTCACCCGCAGCGAGAATATATTAATGTACCTGACGTGTCTGTTAATGAAACATAAACAGAAAAACACAACATAATGCAATTTCTACAAATTGGAATGGTGTACGACTAGCTGCTTATTTATAAAATGTCACTGTATGACCAGTCGTGATTTTACTGTAAGTTAGCTGCGAATACCCTACATTACCTTATTTACACTAGATTACTTAGATGTGTTTTGGTAGAAGGTTGTCATAGTTAAATTAAATGCATACTCAGATATGCAATTTTCAGAACGAGGCTATATGCGCAAACACTGACCACAGATCTTTTATGCTCTTCTATAACGACATATAAAAGAAACGGTGCACTTGGGTTTGACCACATATTTATGGTACTTTTAAGATTTAGATATGCAAATTTGGTACCAAAATTTAGGTAATGTATCGACCTATGACACTTTTGTCTTTGTTAAATCATCTGTACCAAAACGACAATGTTGATGCGTCAAACGTAGTAGGGGTCAAAATTCAACGTTTGATGCTATCTACAGGAATATGTTGTAAATTTGTATCTCGTTCAACACCGACTATTTCCACCTCTCCTTCAAATAATTTCAACAATTCTAGAGCACATTGATCCGACGTAACGTCGAACAACGTCATTTGTAATGGCGTTTAAATCTTGGAAGTAGTGCACCTCTATGAGCACCAACATTTACCTAGCCAGCGTAAAACGCTTGTTCAGCCACCATCAAAGCTCATATTGACACGACACTTATAGTTAAAAAAAAATATTTTGTTAATTTTGCTTGAGTCTGCGAAAGTGACGTCGACCCCAAAGCAAATTTAAAAGACGACGATTTCGATTATTAATTATGTGCAATATATATGACATCCTAGCTCGTATTGGAATTGGGTTTGTGAGATGGCAATTTGAAACAGTATTACTGTATATCCCAAGCTGAATGCTGGTATTTTTAACGTAGGGTTGCTATTATTTGGTCGTCTGAGGGAAAATGCATCATTTCGCTTTCAGTTTGCTGAAAACGTTGTCAAAAGTTAAAGATTGTGTTTTGCTGACAAAAACGGTGTCTTTCGACGTCAGAAAGGCTTATGTTAGATGCAAGGAGAATGAAAGCTTGAAAAGTTTGATTTTCAACACGCTTTTGCATCGTTAAATCGAGACGAATTCAAAGTGTTATGCTATTCTTCGATCGGACAGAGGCTGCGTAAATGGGTCAATGACCAATAAGACGTGACAGTCTGGTACCTGGAGTTGCACGGGCGAAGGTAACATTACGGCAACTGGTCGCTTTTGAGGACTACTATTCGATAAATTGTAAGACAACTGAGCGCATTTTATTACAGGGGTACATGTGTACTCATTCTTGGAAATTCCAATCATGTGTTCACAGTAGTTTAAAAAAATATTGCGAAAATATAAAAGTGCAGTTTCTTTTTGGTGTCATTATATTTTAACTGAAATTAAAAAAAAATGAAATTTGAAGGAGTATGGTACTAGTGCGAGTTGCATTCCTGGCCAATTAATTTATAGCAGGTTCAGGCTAGGGTCAGCATCTACATGTATAGTAATGTTTAATGGGGGAAAGTGAAAGTGCAGAAGAGTAGAATGATGATGCACATAGAAATGCAGAATTTCCCACACCTTAGCAATACAGTAACACATCTGCGAACCGGACACAAGCACTCGCGATATTAGATATTAATTGGTCTATGGTACTAAGTGAAACAGTCATTTCATGAAATGACTGAAATTTTCAGTCATTTCACGAAATGACTGATTACATGTAGAAAATGGGACTGCAGGCTATGCAAAAAGGTGCTATTCAAACCAAAATACTGTGTCTGACCACGTTTCAAAAGGTTTGGCACTCGTCAGAATAATCTGTTATGCAATATATAACGAGTATATTGCATGGATGTTCATTGCCTTCATTTTATAGATTCAATTTTATAAACACTTAACACCCCTCGTTTCGTAACGAAGACAAGAGATCTCTGCTAGTCATACAGTTTATTCATTATAAATCTCAGTTAGTTATACAGTCTTATTGCAGCTAGTCACACAGGCATATTTATTTATGACGAAGTTTTCGTGTAACATTAATATTTGCATGGTACATTATACTTTTCTGGTAGATAATTCATTATACCCCCCACAACGAAGTTTGGGGGGGGGGGTATACTGGAATCAGGTCGTCTGTCCGTCTGTCCGTCCGTGGACACAATTTTGTCCGGCCTTCTTCTTCTACAGTTTTGTTGAAAGTTCATATATAGCCATATGACCATATAAACCTGTGCACCGCATATTTCTGTTAGGATCGGACCACTACTTCAGGAGTTATCTCCCCTTTTTAGTCCTGTGCCTATGTTTTCTGGTTTTCTGGACTTTTTATGGAACTGACTTGAGATATCAACTCTATATTTAGTACAAAGCTAAATCTAGATAAGGTACAGCTTATGTTACAATCTCAGTCCGGTTGAATAATTATTTATAGAGTTATTGCCCTTGAACTTTAATTTTTTTCTTCAAATTTGGGATTTTCCAGACTTTTTTTGGAAGTGGTTGCAGATATTAACTTTATATTTGGCATAAAGCTAACTTTAGATAATTTACAGCTTAATTCCCAATCTCAGTCTGTTTGAATAATTTTTGCCAGAGTTATGGCCCTTGAACTTTATTTTTTTGTCAAATTTTCAATTTTCCGGTCTTTCTTTGGAAGTGGTTGTAGATATTATCTTCATATTTGACATAAAAATAAATCTAGCTGAGATACAGCTTAAGTTCAAATATCGGTCTGGTTGAATAATTTTTTGTCAGAGTTATGGTCCTTGAACTTAATGTTTTTCTGAAAAGGTACCTAGCTTTAGAACTTTGATTTGACAAAAACCTCATGGAAGGGTCTTATTTCTCTGAATTATTCTTCATTTTTATTACATAAATTGGGTTGGGGCCTGTATTGTTTTTAAATCTCTTCACGTTTCTGTATGTACATATGTTCAGATTGATGATAGGTGTTCTGACAAGCAGACAGGTGGGGGGTATTCGTTAGCCTTTGGCTTACAGTTCTAGTTCATTTTGTTAATGTGTTAAGGTTAGTGCAAACTTACTTCTCAAAGTGGTTGGCATCCATCCGACAGAGAAAATATTGGTAAATATCTCGATTCGCTGATCTCAGCTTCCGGAAGGGATACACCGGAGTTTACATTCTGTGAATTGTAGCATTCAGGCATGATAAAAATCTATGTGACACACTGGTGCATTCAAAAACTAACAGGATTGTTAGACCAGCAGCACAGTTTGTTCACAGGGTTGTGCTACTTGCAGTATTTGTTTAAATGTCAAGTATTAGTGACACAAATAGGCAATCAGTTTACAAAGTGTCTACTATAGAAAAAGAAATGTAGTACATGCACTTAAATGCAGTAAATGCGATATCATGGTGTATGCTGGCGAGACTGAGAGAGAAATTCAGGAGAAAATGAAAGAACATTTGAGTGATGTGAGACATGAGAGAGAGAAGCCAATAAACAGACATTTTGGAGTTGGTGGTCATAGCAGTGATGATGTAAGATTTGTAGTTTTGAAACTGATGTTCCATGCATGTAGAATTGAAAGACAGATCCATGAAACTGATTGGATATGGCGGCTGAGAACTTACAGACCATTTGGCTGTAACATCAAGGAGGATAATGCACTAATGCATGCATGACGTCGTTGCACCCATGACTTCATTTGATGACGTCATTTTGATGACTTCATGACATTTTAAATAACAACCAAATGTCACCATGACTCTGGATCAACATTATTCTCTTTGATATGTAACAAAAATGTGACATGTATTTTGACATGATAATCTTTGAAAAAGGCCCTTAGTGGTCGAAATATTAGATCAGAGCAATTCAAGTATTTATGTATTATATTAATTCCCAGTTTTGGAATATTTTCTTCATTGTATAATATCTAGGCCAAGTTCGATATCCAGCAAGATTGTTTCAGGAACTTCAGAGTTATGGCCCTTGATTTATCCAAATTTGGCCCTTTTAGCCTTGTCCGCTCTCTAAGTCAAAAACGTCTCATCCAATCTTCACCAAACCTTACAAAAATGTTTATGGCTATAATATCTAGGCCAAGATCAATTTCCAGCAACAAGATTGTTTGAAGAACTTCAGAGTTATGGCCTTTGATTTATCCAAATTTAGCCTCTTTATACGCTCGTTAGCAAAAAACGGACATATGGAATGGCTCTGTCCGCCTGTCTGTCCGTCCGTCCTTCTGTCTGTAACATCTCTAACACAAGTTCTACTCGGTGGATCCTTCTCAAATTCAACAACAATGTTTATTTAAACATGCTACAATAGCATGCCCAGTCCCGGTACGTATATCCATGGTCAAGATCACACAATTGGACTTTGAATTTGCGTTTAGCAAAAATGTTAACCTGTCTGTCTGTAACATCTGTTCTGCTTGGTGGATGATCCTTCTCAAATTTCACCACAATGTTTATCTTGACATGCTACAGTAGCGTAGGTGTTTCCCAGTACGTACATCCAAGGTCAAGGTCACACAATAGGACTTAGAATTTGCGTTTAGCATTTGCGTTAAGTAAATATGTTAACCTCAATTTATGTGGAACACATTTTGTAACTCCACTTATTTACATTACCCTTTGCGATAACTTGGAACACTTGTTCACCATCACAACCTTCACCTGTAGGCAAGAGTACATAACTCTGTTAAGCATTGTCCACCATCACAACCTTCACCTGTAGGCAAGAGTACATAACTCTGTTAAGCATTTTGAGGTTATTTTGGTTAAAGTTTTTGTTAAAATCCACTTGTTTACATAACCTTTTGAGATAAAAATTTTGAAACTCGGAACACATGTTCACCATCACAAGCTGTATCAGTAGGCAAGAGAACATAACTCTGTCAAGCATTTTGACAGAATTATGTCCCTTTTTATCTTAGAAATTTTTATTAAGGCTTTTTGTTAAAGTACACCTATTTACATAACCCTTTGAGATAAAGCCTTAAAACTTGAAACACTTGTCTACTGTCACAAGCTTCATCTGTTTGAGAAAAAACCCAACTAGGATGTATTATAGAATGGCGCTGTCTGTCTATCTGTCTGTAACATCTCTAACTCACATTATGCTAGGTGGATCCTTCTCAAATTATACCACAATGTTTATCTAGACATGCCGTAGTAGCATGGGTGTGTCCCAGTATGGATATCCAAGGTCATAGTTCCACAATTGGACTTAGAATTTTGCCTTTAGCATTTGTGTTTGGCAAACAAGTTAACCTCGGTTTATGTTGAACAAGACCTCGACGGGCGTATATTGTGCCCCACAGGCACTCTTGTTAGCCTTGTCTGCCCCTAAGTCAAAAATGTCTGTTCCAATCTTTACCAAACCTTATAAAATGTTTATGGCTATAATATCTAGGCCAAGTTCAATATCCAGCAATATTGGAACAGGAATTTTAGAGTTATAGCCCTTGATTTATCCAAATTTAGCCTTTTTATCCTTGTCCACTCCCTAAGTCAAAAACGTCTCATCCAATCTTCACCAAACCTTATAAGAATGTTTATGGCTATAATATCTAGGCGAAGTTCAATAACCAGCAAGATTGAACTAGTTATGGCCCTTGAATAATACAAAATTGGCCTTTTTAGCCTTGTCCACTCTGTAAGTGGTGAAGTTCTCATCTGATCATCATCGAACCTTATGAAAATATTTCTGGTTATAATATCTAAGCCAATTTGAATAAGTACTTCAAACAGGTACTTCAGAGCTTTTTTTTAGCTTTGTCTGCTCTCTAAATAAAAAAGTCCTCATCCAGTCTCCAACAAACTTCGTAAAAATTGTATTGGCCATAATGTCTTGGTCAAGTTTAATAACCAGCAAGATTACACCAGGCAATTTGGAGTTATGGCCCGTGAATTATTCAAAATTGGCTGTTTTAGCACTGTCAGTTCTCAAACTCAACAATTTTCTGTCTGACCTTGTAAAAACTTTCTGAAAATCTTTACAGGAATAAAATATTGATCAAGTTAGATAAGCTGCTAAATTTCTTGAGGCATGTCAGGATTATGCCCCTTGAAAATAATAAGAAATGCCCTGCTGCTCCCTAACTCCAATAGTTTTCATCAGATCTGCACCAAATGTACTGAAAATATTATTTTGAGTTCATTGTAAGGCAAATGATATAAAACATCCTAAAATTCCACAAAAATAATCTTTGGAAAACATCCTATCATTTTTAAGACGAGAGCAGGAGGGAGACATGTTTTTCTTAAAAACAAGCTCTAGTATCTTTCTGATGCTTGGTGGGAATTGGATACAGATATATCTGTGATGTGAACTGGGAATATAGAACGAAGGACACTATTACAATGTTCTAATGTGTCAGTAACATTTTTAGCTCACCTGGCATGAAGTGCCAAGGTGAGCTGTTGTGATCGCCCTGTGTCCGTCATCTGTCATGTGTTATCCATCGTCATCTTTTAAGCTCACCTGAGCCATAGGCTCAGGATGAGCTATTGTGACCACGATCCGTCCGGCGTCCGGCGTCCGGTGTCCGGCGTCCAGCGTCCATCGTCCGTCCACATTTTCAAACAACATCTCCTCTGAAACTGCTGACCCGATTTCAACCAAATTTTGTCAGAAGCATCAGTGGCTAGGGGGAACGAAATGTTGTTCACATTATGACCCCCGGATCAAAAATGGCCCCGCCCAAGGGCTTATCAGTTTTTCATAGGAAAATCTTTAAAAATCTTCTTCTCTGAAACTGTAAGTCCTAGATCTTTGATATTTGGTATGTAGCATGATCTTATGGTCCTCTACAAAGATTGTTCAAATTATGACCCCCGGGCCAAAATTGGCCCTGCCCATAGGCTTATCAGTTTTTCATAGGAAAATTTTTAAAATTCTTCTTCTCTGAAACTGTAAGTCCTAGACATTTGATAGTTGGTATGTAGCATGATCTTATGGTCCTCTACAAAGATTGTTCAAATTATAACCCCGGGCCAAAAATGGCCACGCCCAAGGACTTGTCAGTTTTTCATAGGAAAATCTTTAAAAATCTTCTTCTCTGAAACTGTAAGGCCTAGACCTTTGATGTTTGGTATGTAGCATAATCTAGTGGTCCTCTATAAACGTTGTTCAAATTGTGACCCTCGGGCCAAAAATGGCCCCGCCCAAGGGCTTATCAGTTTTTCATAGAAAATCTTTAAAAATCTTCTCTGAAACTGTAAGTCCTAGACGTTTGATATTTGGCATGTAGCATGATCTTATGGCCCTCTACAAAGATTGTTCAAATTATGACCCCCAGGCTAAAAATGGCCCCGCCCAATGGCTTATCAGTTTTTCATATGGGAAAATCTTTAGAAATCTTCTTCTCTGAAACTGTAAGGCATAGACCCTTTAATATTTTGTATGTAGTATGATCTAATGGTCCTCTACATTGTTCAAATTGTGACCCCCAGGCCAAAAATGGCCCGCCCAAAGGCTTATCAGTTTTTCATAGGAAAACTTTTGAAAATCTTCTTCTCTGAAACTGTAAGGCCTAGACCTTTGATGTTTGGTATGTAGCATGATCTGATGGTCCTCTACAAAGATTGTTCAAATTATGACCCCCGGGCCAAAAATGGCCCCTCCCAAGGGCTTATCAGTTTTTCATAGGAAAATCCTTAAAAATCTTCTCTGAAACTGTAAGGCCAAGACTTTTGATATTTGGCATGTAACATGGTCTAATGATCCTCGACGAAGATTGTTCAAATTATGACCCTCGACCAAAAATGGCCTCGCCCAAGGGCTTATCAGTTTTTCATAGAAAAATGTTTAAAAACATCTCTGAAACTTAAGGCATAGACCTTTGATATTTGGTATGTAGCATGATGTAATGGTTCTCTACAAAGATTGTTCAAATTATGACCCCCGGGCCACAAATGGCTCCGCTCAAGGGCTTATCAGTTTTTCATAGGAAACTCTTTAAAAATCTTCTGAAACTGTAAGGCCTTGACCTTTGATGTTTGGTATGTAACATGATCTAATGGTCCTCTACAAATATGTAGCTAAGGGCTTGTCCTCTGCCAAGAATGTTCAACTTACGACCCTGACCTCTGGGCGAAACTTGGCCCTGCCTTGGGGTTTATCAGTTTTTCATGGGAAAAATATAAAATATTATTTTTCTCTGAAACCATAAGGCTTCGACCTTTAATGGCATACTGCTTTGCCTTGTGGTTCTCTACGAATGTTGTACAAATGATGAATTCTTGGTCAAAAATGGCCCCGCCTCAGGTGAGCGCTTCAGGGCCTCATGGCCCTCTTGTTTCTTTAATCGACATATCCTCCTAAACCACTTGCTGGATTTTTACCAAACTTTGTAGGAATGTTCATTCGGTCAACCTCTTCCAAAGATGTTCAAAGAATTTGATTCTAGGCAGAACTCTGGTTGCCATGGCAACCATTGTCCAAAAAAACCTAAAAACTTAAAAAGTCTTCTTGTCAGAAACTGTAAGGCCTAGGGCTACCAAATTTGGTATGTAGAATCATCTAGTGGACCTCTACTTAGATTGTTCAAATTTTGTCTCTGGGGTCAAAATTGGCCCAACCCCTTGGGGTCACAAGTTTTACATCGGATTATATAGTAAAAACTTTAAAAATCTTCTTGTCCGAAACCGAAAAGCTCAGAGCTGTGATTTTGGTATGTAACATCATCTGGTGAGCCTTTACTAAGATTGGTCAAATTATACCCCTGGAGTCAAAGACGGCCATGCCCTGAGGGTCACAAGTTTTACATAGGATTATATAGTGAAAATTATCCTTGGTTCAAACATGACCATGCCCTCAGGGTCACATGTTTTGCATAGGATTATATAATAAATACTTTAAGATTCTTCTTGTCCAAAACCGAAAAGCTTAGAGCTGTGATATTTGGTAAATAGCATCATCTGGTGAACCTTTACCAAGATTGTTGAAATTTTACCCCTGGGGTCAAAAATTGTCCTCACCGTGGGGGTCACAAGTTTTACATAGGATTATATTAGGTAGCAGGTAAGTCGAGTAAAACGAGCGATCAACAGCTGTAGTAAAGACGATTTTATTCAATTCCAACGTTTCATAGGCTTTATCAGGGATTATATTGTAAGAATGTTAAAAATCTTCTTGTCTGAAACTGAAAGGCTTAGGGCTTTGATGTTTGGTATGTAGCATCATCTAGTAAACCTTTACCAAGATGGTTCAAATTAGACCCCTAGGGTCAAAATTGGCTCTGCCACAGGGGTCACAAATTTTACTGAAAACTTTAAAAATATTATTGTCAAATTCTGTAAGGCCTAGAGCTACCACATTTGGTATGAAGCATCATCTGATGGACCTCTACAAATTTTACCACTGAGGTCAAACTGGCTCCGCCCCAGGGGTCACAAGTTTTACATAGGATTATATTAAAAACTTAAAAAGCCTCTTGTCCGAAACCCAAAGGCTTAGATCTTTGATATTTGTTTTGTAGTATTATCTAGTAGATCTCCTCAAAGATTATTCAAATTTTGTCCCAGGGTAAAAATGACCCTGCTCTTTGGGTTGTCGGTTTACATAGAATTATATACATGTATAGTGAAATCTTCACACATCTTCTCTGAAACTAATATGGTCAGAGCTTTGATATAGAAAACATAGCAAACAAGGCGAGCGATACAGGGCCATCATGGCCCTCTTGTTTGTAATATTGACATGTTTGCAAATTTAGCAGCAACTATGTTATACACCTAGGTGATTATATTCAAGAGATCTAGACCATTTAGATGAACTATAAAGTTAAAAGGTTCGTTGTCCACCTCACCAGTTTAGGGGTGCATGTCAGGGTTGTTTTCCAAGGCATATGTGATCTATATGGATGCATTCCTAGTTCGAACTGATACAACCAGAACCATTTTGGTATGTATCCATGAATATGTATTTAACAAGGGATATAGTGCATTCACAGTAACCGAACCCCTGTTATAATACACATTTATGCAGTAATATGAGTGTATAAAGGAGTTTGGATGATATGAAACTACTTTGAAAATTGGGCAAACAATTTATTTTTAAACGTGTCATTTTTCCAGAGGTGGATCTAGGTTATGCCTGTCCTATGCCAGATGCTTGTAAAACTGAAAATGCCTTTTGCCAGTCGTCTGAATGTGTCTGCAGTGAGAACTACTTTGACAATAATGGGAATAGCTTGAATGGCTCATGTGTGAGAAGTAAGTGTGTTTTACCTAATTGTGGTATATATACAATTCTGTTTTTATGGTTCTTTCTTAATATGATGGTGAAGTCAAAATGTTTTGCCATTTTTATGCCCCCAAAGCTAGTAGGCTTTGGCGGCATATAGTGATCGCACTGTGCGTGGGTGGGTGTGTTGGTGTGTGTACCTTTTGTCCGGAGTATATTTCCTTTGTCACATCAGCTACGGATACCAAATTTGGTGTGTGAGTTCATCTTGGGATGGCGGAGTGTCTCGTACCATTTTCATGTCATTGTGACCTTGACCTTTGACATCGATTTTACAAAAGCTTGTCCGGAGCATATCTCCTATACCTTACCAGCTAGGGATTCCAAATTTGGTGTGTGAGTTCATCTTGGGATGGCGGAGTGTTGCGTACCATTTACAGGTCACTTTGACCTTGACCTTTGACCTCGATTTTAAAAAAAGCTTATACCTTACCAGCTACAAAAAGCTTGTCCGGAGACTATCTGCTATACCTTATCAGCTAAGGAATCCAAATTTGGTGTGTGAGTTCATCTTGGGACGGAGGAGTGTCGCGTACCATTTTCAATTCACTGTGACCTTGACCTTGACCTTTGACCGATTTTACAAAAAGCTTGTCCAGTGCATATCTCCTATACCTTACCAGATACGGATTCCAAATATGGTGTGTGAGATCACCTTGAGATGGCGGAGTGTCGCATACCATTTTCAGGTCACTGTGACCTTGGCCTTGACCTTTGACCTCGATTTTACAAAAAGCTTGTCCGGCCCATATCTCCTATACCTTACCAGATACGGATTCCAAATTTGTTAGTTCATCTTGGGATGTCTGAGTGTCGCGTACCATTTTCAGGTCACTGTGACCTTGACCATGACCTTTTGACCTCAATTTTACAAAAAGCTTGTCCGGAGCATATCTCCTATACCTTACCAGCTACGGATCCTAAATTTGGTGTATGAGTTCATCTTTGGATGGCGGAGTCTCGCGTACCATTTTCAGGTCACTGTGACCTTGACCTTGACCTTTGACCTCGATTTTACGAAAAGCTTGTCCGGAGCATATCTCCTATACCTTACCAGTTACGGATTCCAAATTTTGTGTATGAGTTCATCTTGGGATGGCAAGATGTCGCATACCATTTTCAGGTCACTTGACCTCGATTTTACAAAAAGCTTGTACCTTACCAGCTACAAAAACCTTGTCCGGAGTATATCTCCTATACCTTACCAGCCAAGGATTCCAAATTTGGTGTGTGAGTTCATCTTGGGATGGCGGAGTGTCGCGTTCCATGTCACTGTGACCTTGACCTTTGACCTCGATTTTACAAAAGCTTGTCCGGAGAATATCTCCTATACCTTATCAGCTACGGATTCCAAATTTGACCCTGTGTCTTTTTAGCTCACCTGAGCCAAAGGCTCAAGGTGAGCTATTGTGACCGCCTGTCGTCCGTCGTCCGTCTGTCCGTCTGTCCGTCTGTCCGTCCGTCTGTCCGTTCACTTTTATTTCAAATGACTTCTTCTCCTAAACCACTGGGAGGATTTCAACCAAATTTCACAGAAATGTACCTTAGGATGTCCTCTATCAGTTTTGTTAAAATCATGACCCCCGGGCAAAAAATGGCCCCGCCCCACTACTTTTACAGGTTTTTTTTTAAATCTTTAAAAATCTTCTTCTCTGAAACCACAATTTCTAGAGCTTTGATATTTGGTATATAGCATCATCTAATGGTCCTTTACCAAGTTTGTTAAAATGATGACCCCCGGGCCAAAAATGGCCCTGCCCTGGGGCTTGTAGTTTTTACATAGACTTATATAGGGAAACCTTTAAAAATCTTTTTGTCTGAAACCACATAATCTAGAGCTAAGATATTTGGTATGAAGCATCACCTAATATACCACTACAAGGTGTGTTCAAATAATGACCCCTGGGCCATAAATGGTCTCACCCTGGGGTTTTATGCTACTTAACATCAGAATCTGTAACACTTAAAAGGTAATTTCCTCACAGTTATTTCCCTTGTCCCATCAGCATAGCCATAAGGGACAAAGGGAGATAACTGCATTGGATTGCTAGTATCATTCTATTTATAACTATTTATAATAAAATGTTGAAGGTGAATCAGTGTAGCTGTTTTAGAAGGCATAGAAACATCTATCAAATTCCATTAGCAAATAACAGACCTTGATCCTATAGGAGCCACCTTATCTGGGTCTACTCTGTTTGCAGATGCATGAAAACAAGTTTACATGAGAGAAATTAAGGGTTAAATAAACAACTCCAGATCTGCAGACCAGCAGCAGGTCAAAGTTACAGCTGCTTGGCAGTAAAATCTCTCCAGGTCAATGCTGACTCTTAACTCTTTGCATGCTAGTGGTGAAACTGTGATTACCTATGCAAACAGTTTGGATCCAGATGAGAGGCCGCATACTGCGGCGTCTCATCAGGATCCAAACTGTTTGTCATCTTAACCATATTTTTGCAAAAAAATGAAAGTAAGTTTATTTTAAGAATTGAAGCAGATGACAATAACTTTTTGTTGCAGACGAAACATTAAAGGCATTTTGACCCATTAACCCCAGTGTGTAGTGTGAGTGATGTTAAATGGTGTCTTCCAATGTCTCTCAAATTAGATGTGAGAGATATAGGAAAGTAACAATTCAGGCAATCAAGGAAAATGATCACCATCTAGACTTTTGATCTGGGTCCAAACCCAACTGATGTAAGTCATGGTAATGTTTAAGAAAACTGTGAAAACATGATTATGAAATGGCCCAACTGATATAAGTCATGGTAATTCTTAAGAAAACATGATAATGCATTTGCCCCCCCCCTTTTTCATAAAATTTGATGACAACACATTAAAAAGTTCTAAAATGTCTGAATCTTGTATGATATTAATGAAATAACTAAGTAAATATAACTTCATTATAACAGTAGAGGTAACTCTTCTCAATTTCAATTGTTAAAAATACTAATGACCCGTTTAATTGAATTATCTTCAGATATTCACACCTAGAGCTAGAATTATTTCTAAACACCTATTAACCCTTAACCTGTTTGCTTTGACAAAAATTGATCTGGGACCACTCTTGTTTGCTAATGCTTAAAAAAAATTTATTGCCATAAATAGAAGTTTTAGCTTTGAAAAAAACTGTAAAATCAAATCTATATCTTGTCAAATGTAAAAAGAGCAGACCCTGATCAGACAGCTTCTATAGCAGCCGTCTGATCTAGTCTACTCTTATTTTTAATGTGTAAAACACATTATTTCTCTGAAGAGAAGTTTTTGCTTTGACAAAAACTGTAGAATCCGATCTATATTGTGTCAAAAGAAACAGAGAAGACCCAGATCAGACAGCTTCCGTAGGAGTCGTCTGATCTGAGTCTACTCTGTTTGCTAATGCATAAAAACAGCTTTATATGAGGGAAAGGGTTAAACGATTTTTAAAGATATTCTTATTGGTCATTTCACACAAAAACTGGCATTATGTACTGCCTAGCACTCTATTTGCCTATATACCTGGGTCAAGGTATAATTGCATAGCTTTATTGAAGTCATTTGAATTTCTCAAAGACCAGTTTTAGGCATTTTGAGCTAAGGCAAAAATGGCACAAGTTGTAAACAGTTTAGGTCTTGGTCAACCAGTCACTTGGTATTAGTTCTGAATTCAGTTCAAGTTTATTCAGCAGTTAAAGGGTGAAAGCAGTGCACTAAGCTTATTTCATCTGCTAGAAATGTTGTCCACTGAAAAATTAACATGTCAATATACATGTATTACTGTAACTCAGGTGAGCGATATAGGGCCAATGGCCCTCTTGTTTTAAAATGTGAAGAATTTACCCAGGATCTGTTTTTAACGTTGACAATCAACCCCAGGGTCCTTTTTAAGGTTGAGAATGACCTAGGGTCCTTTCGACCCCCGGCTCTTTTCTTAGCTATCATAATCGTCAAAAGTTCTGTTTTTAATGTAAAGAACTGACTCCTGTGTCATTTTCAACAGCATCAAAATTTCATGTAACACCTGCATTACATTGTATTGTTTTTCCGCCAAAATGCATTTCGGTGTCAAACACTTCGGGGGCATTTGTCACCCGTGACGACTCTCTTGTTACTATGTAAATATCACATGGTTAGTAATAGTTTAATACATGGATTTCTCTTATCAAAGTGTATCTTTTGTAACCCGTTAGAGCATTTTTATACGCCCGTTTGAAAAAACGGGACGTATTATGGAATGGCGCTGTCCGTCCGTCTGTCTGTAACATCTCTAACTCAAGTTCCGCTTGGTGGATCCTTCCCAAAATTAACCAAAATGTTTATCTAGACATGCTACAGTAGCCTGCCAAGTCCTGGCTCGTTTATCCAAGGTCAAGGTCGCTAAATTGGTCTTAGAATTTGCGTTTAGCATTTGCGTTAAGCAAAAGTGTTAACCTCAATTTATGTGGAACAAGTCCACTTATTTACATTACACTTTGTGATAAAGCTTTGAAACTTGGAACACTTGTTCACCGTCACAACCTTCACCTGCAGGCAAGAGTATTAATAACACTGTCAAGCATTTTGACCGAATTATGCCCCTTTTTAACTTAGAATTTTTGGTTAAGGCTTTGTTAAAGTCCATTTATTTACATAACCCTTTAAGGTAAAGCTTTTAAACTTGGAACACATCTTCACCATCACAAGCTTCACCTGTAGACAAGAGTACATAACTCTGTCAAGCATTTTGACAGAATTATGCCTCTTTTTAACTTAGAATTTTTGGTTAGGGTTTTATTTACATGGTGGTTATTTACATAACCCTTTGAGATAAAGCTTTTAACCTTGGAACACTTGTTCACCGTCACAAGGTTTACCTGTAGCCAAGAGTACATAACTCTGTCCAACATTTTGACAGAATTATGCCCCCTTTTAACTTATAAATTTTGGTAAAGGGTTTGGTTAAAGTCCACTTATTTACATAACCCTTTCAGATTAAGCTTTTAAACTTGGAACACTTGTTCACCATCACAAGCTTCACCCGTAGGCAAGAGTACATAACTCTGTCTAACATTTTGACATAATTATGACGCTTTTTAGCTTGGAATTTTCGGTTACGGTTTTGGTTAAAGTCCACTTATTTACATAACCCTTTCAGATAAAGTTTTTAAACTTGAAACAGTTGTTCACCATCAGAAGCTTCATCTGTAGGCAAGAGTAAATACAATGTAACTCTATCAAGCATTTAGACACAATTATGGCACTTTTTAATTTAGAATGTCTGGTTAAGGTTTTTTGTTAAAGTATGCCTATTTACAACCTTGAAACTTGGTCGCAAAATTGGATTTAGAATTTAAGTTTAGCAAATACGTTAACCCCAGTTTATGTTGAACAAGACCTCGACGGGCGTATATTGTGCCCACTGGCACTCTTGTTAAATTTGATATAATGTTCACATCATAAGGGCTATTCCAGCAAAATATATGTTTGGGTTTGGTGTTTATAACAAAATGTATGTTTGGGTTTGTTTGTTGGGGTTTGTTTGTTGTTATTTTTTTTTTTTTTGGGGGGGGGGGGGGGAGCTTTCAAATTCGGCCATCCACCAATAAAAAGTTTTTATGCCCCGTTGACATTAGTCAATGGGCATTATGTTTTGCACATGTCTGTCTGTCTGTCTGTTTGTCATGCTTCTACTTGCAGTTGGTTGTCACAGTTTTTTCATTGTCAAACACAACCATGGGGGCATCGCTGTGTCTTACAGACACAATTTTCTACTTTCTAGTTATCACAACCACCCATAGAATTTATTTTCTAGTATTTGCAACCAGGCATAGTTGCAAATTTAAAATTATAAGGACCACCCATAATATCTCAAATTCTTTCGCTGTAAAGATTTAATACTTAATTTATACAAGGCTCAGTTCAAATATTTCTAATAAATTATTTTACCCCAATATACTGTGGGGTATACTGGGGTCACCATCCATGTCCGTCTGTCGGTCCGGATCATAACTTCCAAAGTATAAAAGCTATTGACTTCAAACTTCATATACAGATAGATCACATTGACCGCAAGTGCAGTGCACAATGTTCGTAACTCTGTCTTCAGTATAACTGCCCTTTGTTATTTTTCTCAAAATCTGGCTTGTCCAGATCATAACTTTCAAAGTATAAAAGCTGTTGACTTCAAACTTGATATACAGATAGAACACATGGACCACAAGTCCAGTGCACAAGGTCCATAACTCAGTCTTCAATATTTTTGGAGTTATTGGCTTTTGTTATTTTTCATAAAATCAGGCTTGTCCAGATCATACATTTCAAAGTATAAAAGCTATTAATTTCAAACTTCATATACAAATAGAACCCATTGACCACAAGTGCAGTGTACAAGGTCCATAACTTTGTCTTCAGCATTTTTGGAGTTCCTGCCCTTTGTTATTTTTCTCAAAATCTGGCTTGTCCAGATCATAACTTTCAAGGTATAAAAGCTATCGACTTCAAACTTCATATACAGATAGATCACATTGACCACAAGTGCAGTGTTCAAGGTCCATAATTTTTGGAGTTATTTCCCATTGTTATTTTTGTCAAAATCTGGCTTGTTTTAATAAATGATTTTTTTTCCCGGAGCTTTTCTCTGTCATACCTCAACAAAACTTTTTATAAATTTTGCAGTATCGTTGAACACCATCTGAAGTTCAGCACCTGCGATAAAGGTGTTGAATAAATGATCTCCCTTTTCGTATTTTAACAAATGAAAATTTAAGGGTCGAGGAGCTTTTATTTCTATAACCCTATCTCTGTGTAGAATGTGCTAGTGGGGGTATTAATCACCTCTAGTGATAGTTATGTCTCCCCCATTTATGGGGAGATATATTGTTTTTGCCAGAGTTGTCTGTCTGTCCGTCTGGTCGTCCGTCTGTCTGTCTGTCCGTCACAAACTTGTGTCGCGCGTATCTCTGAAACCAGTTGGGCTAGAGTCACCAAACTTCACAGGAATGTTGACCAGCATGAGTTGTTGTGCACCTGGGGTTTTTGAATTGTCTCCCCCTGATAACTTTGGAGTTATTGCCCCTGATTACTTAAAATTAGAAAAACTTTGTGTTGCGCGTATCTCTGAAACCGCTAGTACTAGAGTCACAAAACTTCAAAGGAATGTTCACCAGCATTTGTTGTGCACCTATGGTTTTTGAATTGTCTCCCCCTGATAATTCTCGAGTTATTGCCCCTGATATGAATACTTAAATCTATACAAACTTTGTGTCGCGCGTATCTCTGAAACCAGTAGGGCTAGAGTCACCAAACTTCACAGGATTGTTTACTAACATGAGTTGTTTTGCTCTTGGGGTTTTGAATTGTCTCCCCCTGTTAACTTTGGAGTTACTGCCCCTGATGACTTAAAATTAGGCAAAATTTACCTAGTGTCATGCATATCTCTGAAACCACTAGGGCTAGAGTCACCAAACTTCACAGGAATGTTGACCAGCATGAGTTGTTGTGCACCTGGGATTTTTGAATTGTTTCCCCTTGATAATTTTGGAGTTATTGTCCCTGATATGATTACTTAAAATTGAGAGAAACTTTGTGTCATGCATATCTTTATAACCACTAGAGCTAGAGTCACCAAACTTCACAGGAATGTTGACCAGCATGAGTTGTTGTGCACCTTGGCTTTTTAATTGTCCCCCCCTGATAATTCTTGAGTTACTGTCCCTGATATGATAACTTAAAATTAGAGAAACTTTGTGCTGCACGTATCTCTGAAACCACTAGGGCTAGAGTCACCAAACTTCACAGAAATGTTCACCAGCATGAGTTATTGTGCATCTGGGTTTTTTATTTGTCTTCCCCTGATAACTTTGGAGTTACTGCCCCTTGTGACTTAGAATAAGAGAAACTTTCCTTTGTGTCACATGTATCTATGAAACCACTAGTACTAGAGTCACCGAACTTCACAAGAATGTTGACAAGCATGTGTTTTTGTGTACCTGGGGCTTTTGAATTGTCTCCCCCTGACAATGTTGCAGTTATTGCCCCTGATGACTTAAAAATTAGACCCTGATAAGTTTGGAGTTACAGACATTACACTTGTGTATTGGAAAGAGGATGGGAGGGGGAGACATCTGTTTTTGTGACATCTGTTTTTGTGACAAAAACAAACCTCTAGTTCTAGTTTGTTTTGGTAACAGGGATACAACTTTAGTTTAAAAGACCTATCTTAGTAACACACATGACACAAGTAGATATTGAAACAGTTCAAGGCGAAACTTGATAGACATCAATATTTTTTATACATATGGTTTCCCGAAGAAGGCTGTTCTCTTACATGTACCAGAAGAGTGCATACCAGCAAAAAATAGGAATCACCCTAGTTCACATTTGATTGCATATTGTGTGGGATTCCCCACAGAATTAGTGTAAACAAACCATGGGCATTACTAATTCGCCAAAGCAATGGCGGTTATTTCAATGATAGGTGCAAAACAGATCTGAAAATTTAATAGACCATTGTAAATAAGGGCATTGTGTCATTAATGGACAGACAATAGTTTGTACTCACAGTTATACATACATATACAATTCTTGTATACACAGAGTGCAATTCCTTTACACAATGTTAAGACATTAAATTATACAAGCACAAGTAGGACTGTAACATAGCAAAATGTTATGGTGAACTACTGGCAGAAATTGGGTTTTTAGCTCACCTGAGCCGAAGGCTCAGGACCTCAATGTGACCTCAATGTGTCCGTTGTCCGGCGTCCAGTGTCTGGCGTCTGTCGTCCATCTTCCGGCCACATTTTCAAATAACATCTCCTCTGAAACCACTAGCCTTATTTTAACCAAATTTTGTCAGAAGCATCAGTGGTTAGGGGGAACGAAATATTGTTCACATTATGACCCCTGGACCAAAAATGGCCCCGCCCAAGGGCTTATCAGTTTTTCATTGGAAAATCTTTAAAATCTTCTTCTCTGAAACGGTAAGGCCTAGACCATTGATTTTTATACGCCCACCTAATAAAGGTGGTCGTATATTGGCGTGGTCCTGTCCGTCCGTCCGTTCGTTCATTCGTCCGTCAACATTTTGTTTGTCCGCATTTTTTTTTGAAAACTATTTTGACAGATATTAATGAAACCTCACACAAATGTTTAATGCATCAAGATCTGAAGCTGAGTTGATTCTGAGGTTCATTTGATTTGTCGTTTCGGAGTTATGGCCCTTGTACTTAAAAAATAATGCAAATACATGCAAATAGTTTGTCCGCTGTTTTCTGGAGAAAACTATTTGAGAAATATTAATGATACTTCACTTAAATGTTTAATGCATCAAGATCTGAAGCTGAGTCGATTCTGAGGATCATTTGGTTTTTCGTTTCAGAGTTATGGCCACTGTCCTTAAAAAATAATGTAAATACATGCAAATAGTTTGTCGGCTGTTTTCTGGGAAAACTATTTGAGATATATTAATGAAACTTCACGCAGATGTTTAATGCATCAAGATCTGAAGCTGAGTTGATTCTGAGGTTCATTTTATGTGTCGTTTCGGAGTTATGGCTCTGGTACTTAAAAAATAATGCAAATAGATGCAAATAGTTTGTCCGCTGTTTTCTGGGAAAACTATTTGAGAGATATTAATGAAACTTCACACAGATGTTTAATGCATCAAGATCTGAAGTTGAGTCGATTCTGAGGATCATTTGATTTTTCGTTTCAGAGTTATAGCCCTTGTCCTTAAAAAATAATGCAAATACATGCAAATAGTTTGTCCGCTGATTTCTGGGAAACCTATTTGAGAGATATTAATGAAACTTCACAAAAATGTTTAATGCATCAAGATCTGAAGCTGAATTGATTTTGAGGTTCATTTGATTTTTCGTTTCTGAGTTATGGCCCTTTTATTTAATAGATAATGCAAATATATGCATATAGTTTGTACGCTGTTTTCTGGGAAAACTGTTTGACAGATATTAAACTTAAAGAATAATGCAAATACAAGCAAATAGTTTGTCCGCTGTTTTCTGGGAAAACTGTTTGACAGATATTAATGAAACTTCACACACATGTTTAATGCATCAAGACCTGAAGCTAAGTCAATTCTGAGGTTCAATTTGATTTGTTGTTTTGGAGTTATAGCCCATGCCCATGCACAAATCTATGCAAATATGAGGATGGCCATAACTTTTTCATTTGAAATGATATTTACTTCAATTTTTTTTATATGGTTAAACCTTAATATGAATTTTCACATATATTGTGGGGTTTTGATTAGTCATTTTATTCTAAAGTTATGGTGCTTGAACTTTGTGTGTTTGTTGCTTTGTTTGTCGGTCAACTTTTAGTTTGTCTGTTGTCATCTGGGAAAACTATTAAAATGATATAAATGAAACACCACAAATGTTTTAAGCAACAAAATCTGAAGCTGAGTTTATTTTGAGGTTCATTCAGTTTGTCTTTACCGAGTTATGGCCATTGCACTTTACAAAAATCTGCAAATATGAGGATTAGCTGTAACTTTTTAGCTCACCTGAGCCAAAGGCTCAAGGTGAGCTATTGTGACCGCCTGTCGTCCGTCTGTCCGTCTGTCCGTCTGTCCGCACTCACCAAAGGGTAGTTGTGTGACTTTTTCTAACTAGTCCCACAAGTAAAATCATTAACCTGGCCATCTCTTGTGACATTAACCTGGCCATTTCTTGTGACATTAACCTGGCCAGTTGTGGGACATAGGGTTAGGGTTAGGGTTAGCTTCCAGATCATTCTTTTCCAAAGTTAGAGCCAAAAATAGTTTTTCTTGTGGGACTAGTCACACAAGAAAAGATCAAAGGAAAAAGTCACACAACTACCCATTTGTTAGTACGTCTGTCTGTCTGTCCGTCTGTCCGTCCGTCTGTCCGTTCACTTTTATTTCAAATGACTTCTTCTCCTAAACCACTGGGAGGATTTCAACCAAATTTCACAGAAATGTACCTTAGGATGTCCTCTATCAGTTTTGTTAAAATCATGACCCCCGGGCAAAAAATTGCCCCGCCCCACTACTTTTACAGGTTTTTTTTTTAAATCTTTAAAAATCTTCTTCTCTGAAACCACAATTTCTAGAGCTTTGATATTTGGTATATAGCATCATCTAATGGTCCTTTACCAAGTTTGTTAAAATGATGACCCCCGGGCCAAAAATGGCCCTGCCCTGGGGCTTGTAGTTTTTACATAGACTTATATAGGGAAACCTTTAAAAATCTTTTTGTCTGAAACCACATAATCTAGAGCTAAGATATTTGGTATGAAGCATCACCTAATATACCACTACCAGGTGTGTTCAAATAATGACCCCTGGGCCATAAATGGTCTCACCCTGGGGTTTTATGCTGCTTAACATCAGAATCTGTAACACTTAAAAGGTAATTTCCTCACAGTTATTTCCCTTGTCCCATCAGCATAGCCATAAGGGACAAAGGGAGATAACTGCATTGGAGTGCTAGTATCATTCTATTTATAACTATTTATAATAAAATGTTGAAGGTGAATCAGTGTAGCTGTTTTAGAAGGCATAGAAACATCTATCAAATCCCATTAGCAAATAACAGACCTTGATCCTATAGGAACCACCTTATCTGGGTCTACTCTGTTTGCAGATGCATGAAAACAAGTTTATATGAGAGAAATTAAGGGTTAAATAAACAACACCAGATCCTAAACTGCAGACCAGCAGCAGTTCAAAGGTTACAGCTGCTGGGCAGTAAAATCTCTCCAGGTCAATGCATGACTCTTAACTCTTTGCATGCTAGTGGTGAAACTGTGATTACCTATGCAAACAGTTTGGATCCAGATGAGAGGCCGCATACTGCGGCGTCTCATCAGGATCCAAACTGTTTGTCATCTTAACCATATTTTTGCAAAAAAATGAAAGTAAGTTTATTTTAAGAATTGAAGCAGATGACAATAACTTTTTGTTGCAGACGAAACATTAAAGGCATTTTGACCCATTAACCCCAGTGTGTAGTGTGAGTGATGTTACATGGTGTCTTCCAATGTCTCTCAAATTAGATGTGAGAGATATAGGAAAGTAACAATTCAGCCAATCAAGGAAAATGATCACCATCTAGACTTTTGATCTGGGTCCAAACCCAACTGATGTAAGTCATGGTAATGTTTAAGAAAACTGTGAAAACATGATTATGCAATGGCCCAACTGATATAAGTCATGGTAATTCTTAAGAAAACATGATAACCCCCCCCCCCCCTAACTGATAGGTGTTAAACTTACTACTGTGGATTAAGTCTGCTGCACCAAAAAGCATCTTAAATATAACTTTTTTTTATAAATTTGATGACAACACATTAAAAAGTCCTAAAATGTCTGAATCTTGTATGATATTAATGAAATAACTGAGTAAATATAACTTCATTATAACAGTAGACGTAACTCTTCTCAATTTCAATTGTTAAAAATACTAATGACCCGTTTAATTGAATTATCATCAGATATTCACACCTAGAGCTAGAATTATTTCTAAACACCTATTAACCCATAACCTGTTTGCTTTGACAAAAATTGATCTGGGACTACTCTTGTTTGCTAATGCTTAAAAAAATTGTTATTGCCATAAATAGAAGTTTTAGCTTTGAAAAAAACTGTAAAATCAAATCTATATCTTGTCAAATGTAAAAAGAGCAGACCCTGATCAGACAGCTTCTATAGCAGCCGTCTGATCTAGTCTACTCTTATTTTCAATGTGTAAAACACATTATTTCTCTGAAGAGAAGTTTTTGCTTTGACAAAAACTGTAGAATCCGATCTATATTGTGTCAAAAGAAACAGAGAAGACCCAGATCAGACAGCTTCCGTAGGAGTCGTCTGATCTGAGTCTACTCTGTTTGCTAATGCATAAAAACAGCTTTATATGAGGGAAAGGTTAAACGATTTTTAAAGATATTCTTATTGGTCATTTCACACAAAAACTGGCATTATGTACTGCCTAGCACTCTATTTGCCTATATACCTGGGTCAAGGTATAATTGCATAGCTTTATTGAAGTCATTTGAATTTCTCAAAGACCAGTTTTAGGCATTTTGAGCTAAGGCAAAAATGGCACAAGTTGTAAACAGTTTAGATCTTGGTCAACCAGTCACTTGGTATTAGTTCTGAATTCAGTTCAAGTTTATTCAGCAGTGAAAGGGTGAAAGCAGTGCACTAAGCTTATTTCATCTGCTAGAAATGTTGTCCACTGAAAAATTAACATGTCAATATACATGTATTACTGTAACTCAGGTGAGCGATATAGGGCCAATGGCCCTCTTGTTTAATTAATAAGATATTCACTTCATTTTTTAGCTTACCTGGCACAAAGTGCCAGGTGAGATATTGTGAGGGGGCAGTGTCCGGCGTCCGTCGTCGTGCGTATGTGCGTCGTGCGTCGTCAACAATTTACTTAAACATCTTCTTCTCTGAAACCACAAAGCCTAGAGCTTTGATATTTGGTATGTAGAATCATCTAATGGTCCTCTACAAAGATTGTTCAAATTATGTCCCCCGGACCAAAAATGGCCCCGCCCTGGGGCTTATCAGTTTTTCTTTGGAAAATCTTTAAAAATCTTCTCCTCTGAAACCGAAAGGCCTAGACCTTTGATATTTGGTATGTAGCATCATCTAATGGTCCTCTACAAAGATTGTTCTAATTATGACCCCCGGACCAAAAATGGCCCCGCCCCGGGGCTTATCAGTTTTTCATAGGAAAATCTTTAAAAATCTTCTTCTCAGAAACCGTAAGGCCTAGACCTTTGGTATTTAGTATGTAACATCATCAAATGGTCCTCTACCAAGATTGTTCAAATTATGACCCCCGGGCCAAAAATGGCCCCACCCCGGGGCTTATCAGTTTTTCATAGGAAAATCTTTAAAAATCTTCTTCTCTGAAACCGTTAGGCCTAGACATTTGATATTTGGTATGTAGCATTATCTAATGATCCTCTACAAAGATTGTTCAAATTATGACCCCCGGACCAAAAATGGCCCCGCCCCGGGGCTTATCAGTTTTTCATAGGAAAATCTTTAAAAATCTTCTTCTCAGTAACCGTAAGGCCTAGACCTTTGAAATTTAGTATGTAGCATCATCTAACGGTCCTCTACCAAGATTGTTCAAATTATGACCCCGGGCCAAAAATGGCCCGCCCCGGGGCTGATCAGTTTTTCATAGGAAAATCTTTAAAAATCTTCTTCTCTGAAACTGTAAGGCCTAGACATTTGATATTTGGTATGTAGCATTATCTAATGGACCTCTACAAAGATTGTTCAAATTATGTCCCCCGGACCAAAAATGGCCCCGCCCCGGGGCTTATCAGTTTTTCTTAGGAAAATCTTTAAAAATATTCTTCTCAGAAACCGTAAGGCCTAGACCTTTGGTATTTAGTATGTAACATCATCAAATGGTCCTCTACCAAGATTGTTCAAATTATGACCCCCGGGCCAAAAATGGCCCCGCCCCGGGGCTTATCAGTTTTTCATAGGAAAATCTTTAAAAATCTTCTACTCTGAAACCGTAAGGCCTAGACATTTGATATTTGGTATGTAGCATTATCTAATGGTCCTCTACAAAGATTGTTTAAATTATGACCCCCGGACCAAAAATGGCCCCGCCCCGGGGCTTATCAGTTTTTCATAGGAAAATCTTTAAAAATCTTCTTCTCGGAAACCGTAAGGCCTAGACCTTTAATATTTAGTATGTAGCATCATCTAATGGTCCTCTGCCAAAATTGTTCAAATTATGACCCCTGGCCAAAAATGGCCCCACCCCGGGCTTATCAGTTTTTCATAGGAAAATCTTTAAAAATATTCTTCTCTGAAACCATAAGGCCTAGTCATTTGATATTTGGTATGTAGCATTATCTAATGGACCTCTACAAAGATTGTTCAATTTATTTCCCCTGGACCAAAAATGGCCCCGCCCCGGGGCTTATCAGTTTTTCTTAGGAAAATCTTTAAAAAATCTTCTTCTCAGAAACCGTAAGGCCTAGACCTTTGGTATTTAGTATGTAACATCATCAAATGGTCCTCTACCAAGATTGTTCAAATTATGACCCCCGGGCCAAAAATGGCCCCGCCCCGGGGCTTATCAGTTTTTCATAGGAAAATCTTTAAAAATCTTCTACTCTGAAACGTAAGGCCTATACATTTGATATTTGGTATGTAGCATTATCTAATGGTCCTCTACAAAGATTGTTTAAATTATGACCCCCGGACCAAAAATGGCCCCGCCCCGGGGCTTATCAGTTTTTCATAGGAAAATCTTTAAAAATCTTCTTCTCAGAAACCGTAAGGCCTAGACCTTTAATATTTAGTATGTAGCATCATCTAATGGTCCTCTGCCAAAATTGTTCAAATTATGACCCCTGGCCAAAAATGGCCCCACCCCGGGCTTATCAGTTTTTCATAGGAAAATCTTTAAAAATATTCTTCTCTGAAACCATAAGGCCTAGTCATTTGATATTTGGTATGTAGCATTATCTAATGAATCTCTACAAAGATTGTTCAATTTATTTCCCCTGGACCAAAAATGGCCCCGGCCCGGGGCTTATCAGTTTTTCTTAGGAAAATCTTTAAAAAATCTTCTTCTCAGAAACCGTAAGGCCTAGACCTTTGATATTTGGTATGTAGCATCATCTAATGGTCCTCTACCAAGATTGTTCAAATTATGACACCCGGACCA
The DNA here is from genome assembly GCA_963576725.1 of Azorinus chamasolen. Taxonomy (NCBI): domain Eukaryota; kingdom Metazoa; phylum Mollusca; class Bivalvia; order Cardiida; family Solecurtidae; genus Azorinus; species Azorinus chamasolen. The sequence continues at coordinate 35,078,148 of OY755237.1, read as the reverse complement.
AAAATGGCCCCGCCCCGGGGCTTATCAGTTTCTCATAGGAAAATCTTTAAAAATCTTCTTCTCTGAAACCGTAAGGCCTAGACCTTTGGTATTTAGTATGTAGCATCATCTAATGGTCCTCTACAAAGATTGTTCAAATTATGACCCCCGGGCCAAAAATGGCCCCGCCCCGGGGCTTATCAGCTTTTCATAGGAAAATCTTTAAAAATCTTCTCTGAAACTGTAAGGCCTAGACCATTGATATTTGGTATGTAGAATTATGTAATGTTCCTCTACAAAGATTGTTTAAATTATGACCCCTGGACCAAATATGGCCCGCCTCGCGGCTTATCAGTTTTTCATAGGAAAATCTTTAAAAATCTTCTTCTCTGAAACCGTAAGGCCTAGACATTTGATATTTGGTATGTAGCATCATCTATTTGTCCTCTACAAAGATTGTTCAAATTATGACCCCTTGAACAAAATGGCCCCGCCCGGGGGCTTATCAGTTTTTCATAAAAAGCTTCTTCTCTGAAACCGTAAGGCCTAGACCTTTGATATTTGGTATGTAGCATCGTCTAATGGTCCTCTACAAAGATTGTTCAAACTATGACCCCCGGACCAGAAATGGCCCGGCCCCCCAGGCTTATCAGTTTTTCATAGGAAAATCTTCAAAAATCTTCTCCTAAACTGTAAGGCCTAAACCTTTGAAATTTAGTATTTATTATCATCTAATAGTTTTCTACCAAAATTGTTCAAATTATGACCCCTGGACCAAAATGGCCTCGACCCTGGCTTATCAGTTTTTCATAGGAAAATCTTTAAAATCTCGTGCGAAATTGTAAGGCCCGGAACTTTGAAATTTATATGAAGCATCATCTAATGTTCCTTTATTTAGATTGTTCAAATTTGAAACTCAAGGCCTAAAATTATGGCCCTTGGTTTCATATTGGCCCCAATCTGAAGATTACTTATTTTTACATAGAAATACAGTGTATGCATATGTCTATAGTAACCAGGTGAGCGATTTAGGGCCATCATGGCCCTCTTGTTTAAAAAATAGTATCACCTTAATATGGAAACCAAGATCTGAAGCACAGATTAGAAAATGTCAACACTTATAAGGCATGTTGAATCTGAGAAAGTTTGCAAGTGGGCGTATTATGTACCGTATGCAGTACTCTTGTTGGTTTGTAGCATGGTCTAATGGTGCTCTACAAAGATTGTTCAAATTATGACCCCCGGACCAAAAATGGCTCCGCCCAAGGGCTTATCAGTTTTTCATAGGAAAATCTTTAAAAATCTTCTTCTCTGAAACTGTAAGGCCTAAACCTTTGATTTTTGGTATGTAGCATGGTCTAATAGTCCTACAAAGATTTTCAAATTATGAAACCCGGACCAAAAATGGCCCGCCCAAGGGCTTATCAGTTTTTCATAGGAAAATCTTTAAAAATCTACTTCTCTGAAACCGTAAGGCCTAGACATTTGATATTTGATATGTAGCATCATCTAATGGTCCTCTGCAAAGATTGTTCAAATTAATACCCACGGACTAAAAGTGGCCCCGCCCAAAGGCTAATTATCAGTTTTTCATAGGAAAATCTTCAAAAATCTTCTTCTGAAACAGTAAGGCCTAGACCTTTGATGTTTGGTATGTAATATTATCTAATGATCCTCTACAAAGATTTTCAAATTTATAATGACCCCCAGACCAAAAATGGCCCTGCCCCGGGGCTGATCAGTTTTTCATAAGAGAATATTTAAAAGGCCTAGACCTTTGATGTTTGGTATGTAGCATGTTCTAATGGACTAGTAATGGTCCTCTGCAAATTTTGTAAAAAGTATGAACCCCAGACCAAAAATGGCCCCGCCCAAAGACTTATCAGTTTTTCATAACAAAATCTTTAAAAAAGCATCTTCTCTGAAACTGTAAGGCCTAGAACTTTTATATTTTGTATGTACATGTAGCATGATCTAATGGTCCTCTATAATTGTTCAATTTATGACCCCGAGTCGAAAATGGCCACGCCCCAAAGCTTTTCTGTTTTTCATAGGAAAATCTTCTTCTCTGAAACTAAAATGCCCAGACCTTTGATATTTGGTAAAATTATTTGATAGTCCTCTACCAAGATTGTTCAAATTATGAACCCCAGACCAAAATGGCCCCACCCTGGGGGTTTATCAGTTTAACATAGACTTATACAGGAAAACCTTTAAAGATCTTCTTTTCTGAAACCATATGGCCAATACCTTTAGTATTTGACATGCAGCTTAACCATATAGTCCTTTATCAAGATTGTACATATTTTGACCCTTTGGTAACAAGTGCATATTAATTTTTCATAGACTTAAGAAAAGCCTTAAAAAGTCTTTGTCCCTGAAACCATAAGATCTATACCTTCCATCTTTGGTATGTAGCTTTGCCTTGTGGTCCTCTTCCAAGAATGTTCAACTTACAACCCCAATCTCCGGGTGAAACCTGGCCCTGCCCTGGGGCTTATCAGTTTTTCATGGGGAAAATAAAAAAAATTCTCAATTATTTTTCTCAGAAACCATAAGGTTTAGACCTTTAATTAATGGCATGCAGCTTTGCCTTATGGTTTTCTACCAAGGCTGTACAAATGATGACTTTTGGGTGAAAAATGGCCCCATCCCGGAGGTTATCTCACGTGAGCGCTTCAGGGCCTCATGGCCCTCTTGTTTGAAAATGGCATGTGCTTTTTAGCTCACCAGAGCACTTTGAATAGAAACAAATAGTGATATCTTTGAAAATCTTCTTCTCTGAAACTGGATGGCTCTCAGCTTTCATAGCACATAGCATCATGTTCAGGTCCTCTACAAAAGTTATATAAATTATGGCCATGGGGTCGAAATTGGCCCCACCCCAGGGGTGGGCAGTTTTCAATAGAAACAAATACATGTAGTGAAAACTTTGAAAACATTCTCCTCTGAAACTTGAAGGTTTTCAGCTTTCATATTTGGCACATACAGTGGAGAAACTGTTATTCTTTCCCGTTTATGCTTACGCGTGCGCAAACGATGCGCAAACTAAACGATAAACGATATATTGTGCATACAAACGCGTTTGTAAGCGGTTTTTGCGTATATAAGTGCTTTTCATTCGGCATACCTCTGTTATTATCGAGACCGATCAATTATACGAAAAAGTAGAAAAACGAAAGGTATGGGGAAAAAAGGGTCTTTCATATATTGCTCAAATAGATAAATCTAATGCTGTCCCTGACGTGTCAATAAGCCTTCCAATTAAGACCCAATCAAACAATAGCTGACGATTTGAAGCTCCACCCCAACAACTTATTCCAAGCACTACCCTATCCAGCGTTTATTAATTCGCCCGAACAAGCTAGTTCTAATACGTGTGTCATTTTTCAAACAAACACCGGACGAGATCAGTTTATCCAGAAATTCATCCTGAAATCGGTTGCACCAACCTATAATCTGGAATTAGTAAGTTAACCAACGATTTACATTTGTATTTATATGGTCAAAACTACTTTCAGTTTAATTTTGTCTTGAAAGAAAACAACTGACATCTCAATATTACTAGTCATAGGCTTTACTTTTTGTTAGATTGACCCACCCTAAACTTTTCAAAATTTGTGCCATTATCATAATTGGTGGCCAAATTCACACCTTAAATTTTACAATGTCTACTGATTGATCTATCATTGACATCACAAATTTGTCCCATTCAAACAAACTGTTTGTGTTTTTATACGCCCGTTTGAAAAAACGGGACATATTATGGAATGGCGCTGTCTGTGTGTCTGTCCGTCTGTAACATCTCTAACTCAAGTTCCGCTTGGTGGATCCTTCTCAAATTTTAACACAATATTTATCTAGACATTCTACAGTTGCCTGCCAAGTCCCGGTTTGTTTTTCCAAGGTCAAGGTCACACAATTGGACTTAGAATTTGCGTTTAGCAAAAAATTTAACCGGTCTGTCTGTCTGTAACATCTCTAACTCAAGTTCCGCTTGGTGGATCCTTCCCAGATTTAATCATAATGTTTATTTAGACATGCTACAGTAGCCTTCCAAGTCCCAGCTCGTTTATTCAAGGTCAAGGTCGCTTAATTGGACTTAGAATTTGTGTTTAGCATTTGCGTTAAGCAAAAATGTTAACCTCAATTTATGTGGAACAAGTCCACTTATCTACATAACACGGGGTACGGACAACTTCCCCATAGGGTGATTACCCCATAGGACTATTCCCCCCTGGATGATTGCCCCCTGGATGACTGCCCCGCAATAAAACTGCCAAACTGGGCAATTCCCCCATGGTTATTAAAAATCCCTAAAAAGTGTTTTTAGTTTTCTTTTTTTATATTATAAAATTATCTGATGTTTTTGAAGGCTAATTTTCTTTGTGCTGAATAAATTATTGTATTTGTATATCCAATATATCCAATTTTACCTAATGCTCCTAACTACCCCCATGGTAATAAAAATCCCTAAAAAAGTGTTTTTGAATGCTAAAAGGTCAAATAATTTGCTTTATTTTTTTCCTTGATGCTTACTATAGGAGCCGTCTGATCTGGGTCTAATCTGTTAGCATATGCCTCAAAATGCGCTTACATAAGGGAAAGGGTTAATCCAATTAATCCAAAGTTGCACAAAAGCATTAAGCATTGATATTTCTATACAGTGTCCCGAAATGAAACAGAATCTTAATTTATTACTCTTTTAATTTGGACATACAAACCACAGTGTAGCTCCTATTAACCCTTATAGCAGTGACCTGTCACCATTTTCTCTTACTTTCGTTTTGTGTACGCTTTTGAGAGACTAATGACTGATCATACAGCTTACATTGTGATGAGACGCTATCTTAATCAGCGCCTGATCAGGATCCAAACTGTTAGCAAATACCAGTTAGGTTGCACTTAGCAGGCAAAGGTATTAAAGAATTATTAATTCTTCATTTAAGTTGTACAAAAATTTTCTTAGTGTGTACTTTCTAATGGGGAGTATGCCCTTTCTTTAGGTTTACATGTCCAAATATATATAATACAAGAAGGATTGGGGAAATGATTTTAAAGCAAATTTGGTGTCTGCAGTCAACAGAGCTAACTGGTGTTTATTAATCCTTTTTTCTCTTAAGAATATTTATTAAAAGATTTCATGACCTCGTGCATATTCATTTACAGGGATTACAGAGACGCTAGACAACCATGATCGAATCTAAAGAAATAAGTCTACGGACTAAGCAATCAGAGCAGATCCTGATCAGACAGTTTCTGCATGATTTAGGTTTACGCTGTTAACAAAAAGTTTGAATAGAATAATTTTCCATTACGAAAAGGCCCATTAACCTACAGTGCTAACCTACCTCTAAAGTCACATTTATAATAGAATGTAGCATATCCTTTTTTAGCTCACCAGAGCACAAAGTGCTCAGGGTGAGCTTTTGTGATCGCCAGATGTCTGTCGTCCGTCGGCGTGCGTCGTCCGTCGTCGGGCGTCAACAATTTGAACCTTTAAAAATCTTCTCCTCTGAATCTACAGGGTTCTCAGCTTTCATCTTTGGTACATAGCATCACCTATAGGTCCTCTACAAAAGTTATATAAATTATACCCCTGGGGTCAAAATTGGCCCTGCCCCAGGGGTTTTCAGTTTTCAATAGAAACATATAGTGAAAACTTTGAACATCATCTCCTCTAAAACTAGAAGGTCCTCAGCTTTCATATTTGGCACATAGCTTCAACTTAAGGGCTTCTACAAAAGTTATATAAATTATGCCCCTAGGATAAAAATTGGTCCCACCCCAGGGATTAACAGTTTTTTGTAGCTGACTACATAAACAGCCCATGGGATCACTAGTTATGCATAGGAAAAACTTTAAAAATATTCTTGTCAGAAACTACATGTCCAAGAGCTTAGATATTTGGTGTATAGATTTACTTAGCATAAGTATAAGTATCATAGTTCTGGGGTTAAAATTGGCCCTGCCCTGTGTGTATATACTTCTTTACACCAGAAATTACATTCTAAAGGTTTCTCCTTAATATCACTCTTAGCTGAGACCAGTCAGAGGGAGTTCTTATATAATCACCCTTAGCCTGATCAGTAGAGTAGAAATTATGTTTAGACAAATAACACACACTCATTTAAGATTGAGAAAACTGTGGATAATTCTCAAAATGCAGAATACTCTTAAAGCTTTTTTCCATACCTATGCCCTGCATTAAGCTACCAGCTATCAATATAGAGCATATCTGTTGTGAATTTCAGATTAACTCTTTGCATGCTGGGTAAGTTTGTGATCTGCTAAATTGTTGTCTGCAGCATATTCACAAGTTATCCTAACTACACACTTTCTTTCTGAGTTTTTCAGAAGTTCAGTCTCATTGACAAACAGTTCGGATATCAGATCAGGCACCACATTATGTTGGCCCTGATCTGGATCCAAACTGTTTGCATAGGTCATTAGTGGTGGGAGAATCCCACTACACACTTTCTAAGTTTTTCAGAAGTTCAGTCTCATTGACATTCAGTTTGGATATCAGATCAGGCACCACATTATGTTGGCCCTGATCTGGATCCAAACTGTTTGCATAGGTCATTAGTGGTGGGAAAATCCCACTACACACTTTCTTTCTAAGTTTTTCAGAAGTTCAGTCTCATTTACAAACAATTTGGATATCAGATCAGGCCCCACATTATGTGGGGCCTGATCTGGATCCAAACTGTTTGCATAGGTCATTAAAGGTGGGAGAATCCGCCTCTAGCATCCAAAGAATACAAGTTCCAGTGGTCTAATGCTCTATCCATTCTTTCACTACATTCTTTTATTATAATTGTAGACCCAAGTAATTGGCTGCACTATTTTCTGTAGTATAAAGTTTACTGAAAACAGCCATCGATACATAAGCTGATCCAATATAAAAAAATGTGGAAGAATAAAATCGAACAAACAATCGGATTATCCCATTCCCTAGACGTTTACATCGCGGACGTTTTCTTGATTTTCTCGTCTTTTGGTAATTTAAATAATCCTATTTAAACTCTGTCGGATTTGGAGCTACACCCATAGGCAGGGCGGGGTACGGACAACTTCCCCATAGGGTGATTACCCCATAGGACTATTCCCCCCTGGATCATTGCCCCCTGGATGACTGCCCCGCAATAAAACTGCCAAACTGGGCAATTCCCCCATGGTTATTAAAAATCCCTAAAAAGTGTTTTTAGTTTTCTTTTTTTATATTATAAAATTATCTGATGTTTTTGAAGGCTAAATGCCATATAATTTTCTTTGTGCTGAATAAAATATTGTATTTGTATATCCAATTTTACCTAATGCTCCTAACTACCCCCATGGTAATACAAATCCCTAAAAAAAGTGTTTTTGAACGCTAAAAGGTCAAATAATTTGCTTTATTTTTTTCCTTGATGCTTACTATAGGAGCCGTCTGATCTGGGTCTAATCTGTTAACAAACCACAGTGTAGCTCCTATTAACCCTTATAGCAGTGACCTGTCACCATTTTCTCTTACTTTCATTTTGTGTAAACTTTTGAGAGACTAATTAAAGACTGATCATACAGCTTACATCTTAATCAGCACCTAATCAGGATCCAAACTGTTAGCAAATACTAGTTAGATTGCACTTAGCAGGCAAAGGTATTAAAGAATTATTAATTCTTCATTTAAGTTGTACAAAATATTTCTTAGTGTGTACTTTCTAATGGGGATTATGCCATTTCTTTAGGTTTACATGTCCAAATATTTGGAGTCAATACAATACATACAAGAGTTCCAATTGGTCTACACAGCTTTCTACTAATTTATTTTCATCATATAATTTATTAAATTTTACTTATATATTATTTTTTTACAAAATAATAATATATTTTTTATATTGAGGGGCAGTCACCCTATGGGGCAATAATCCTAAAGGGTTATTATCCTAAGGGGCAATTGCCCATAGGGCAATCATCCTATGGGGGAATCACCCTACACTCAGGCAGGGCTACACCCATAGACAGCACAAATTACCATTTTACCACTCAAAACGAAGCAGAAGTACATAACGTGCGATTCCTTTCGGTTGGAACAAAAAGTATGACTGTTTCTTTAAACGAAATACAAATCGTCTAATTTAACGATCTACTGAGATATAACTCTTTACAAAACACAATCCGCACACCTTTAGGTATATATAAGGAACTTTTAAAGTACAAAATGAGAAATTACCATTATTAACGTTGTTTAAACACCCAATATGCCCTGTGGAACCATATATTGACGATTAACTTATAAGTGAGTTGAAACGCGTTTGTAAGTGAATATACTAAACGGGTTTTAAACGGGTTTAAAACGCGTTTGAAACGCACTAAGTGGGAAAGAATAACAGTTTCTCCACTGTAGCATCATGTTCAGGTCCTCTACAAAATTTGTATAAATTATGGCCCCAGGGTCAAAATTGGCCCTGCCCCAGGGGTGGGCAGTTTTCAATAGAAACAAATAGTGAAATCTTTGAATATCTTCTTCTCTGAAACTGGAAGGTTCTCAGCTTTCATATTTGGCACATAGCATCATGTTCCGGTCTACAAAAGTTATATAAATTATGGCCCTGGAGTGAAAATTGGCCCGCCCAAGGGGTAGCCAGTTTTCAATAGAAACATATAGTGAAAACTTTAAAAATCTTCTCGTCTGAAACTGGAAGGTTCTCAGCTTTCATATTTGGCACATAGCATCATGTTCAGGTCCTATACAAAAGTTATATAAATTGTGCCTCTTGGGTCAAAATTAGCCCCGCCCCAGGGCAGGCTAGTTTTCTATAGAAACATATAGTGAAAACTTTGAAAATCTTCTCCTCTGATTGTCTGGTGAGCGCTTCAAGGCCATTCTGGCCCTCTTGTTTTGGGTCAAACTCTCTGTGAATCAAAGTTTTTTTTACAGGTCCTTATGAAGTCGACTGTACCTAGAAAACATTAAAAAAGAATTCTCCAAAGCAGATGGTCCAATTTGAATGGGATTTGGCATGAATAGTCACCAGTTGATCCGTTATTAAAATTGCTAAAAACATGCTGATATTTGAAAAAAGCATGGCTGCCATTGACAGAGCTAAATTTCCTTATATGACTATAGGGAAAAATTTAAAAATCTTTTCCAAAACCAATGGTCAAATTTTAATGGCATATGGTAAGAATAGTCCCCTCATGTTTCTCTATCAAAATTGCTAAAAACATGTTGTTATCAGAAAAAAACATGGCCGACAGGGGTGGGGCTAATAGGGCGAATTGCCGTGATGTCACGCGCACCTGTTATCTTAGCCGAGAAAAGCTTGGTGGGCAAAAAACCTGACAGCTGATATGTAAACAATAACAGAAACATTGACAGCACATTGAAAACTTCTGTTAAAATTAATAAAAAACGATTATGGTGCAATCGTTGATGATAATTACATCGATAGTACGTGTAAAAACATAAACATGAACCGAAAATTGATTCTGGAAGATGAATTTACACGATACAAAAATCTTTATTTGGAGTCGGTTGTTCAACAAATAACACGACAGGTCTACAATAAACTATTTACCGATATGTAACTGAAAAAACAACAGTTTAACATGACAACCTGTGGAATTGAAAGATATAAGCTTTTCAAAGCATGGGTAATACACAGTACAAAATTATAATCAGAAAAAAAGTTAAATAGTGGTAAAATACACAAGTATTAACTGTATTTGATAAAGGGTCATATCTAAAAGGTATAATTGATTAGAGTTACAAAAGTACGAGGGTTGTTCGGAAATTATTGAGACACTGCCTGTTTTTCAAAACATATTTAACACTCAATGTTTAAAATTGGTACAAGCACAGTATGGGGTCTTATGATCATAATACATGAAAAATTAGGAGACGATTATATAACAATTGTGAAAAAGTAATTGCGTAAGAGCTACAGGTAGCCATACCCGGAGCACGCCGTGAAGTTATCATGTTGCAAAATAACCTTTATACACTATACAATCAAAAAACAAGAAATAGCGGGAAAACATCATCCAAAGTGATGTCATATAGACACTAGGATTTTAACATGATTTTGTGAAAATTGGACGTTCATTGACTTATAATTAAATAAATGAGGAGTATTTTCCGGGTGTTGGTCAAATTAAGTTTGTGACGTCAGTGTTAGTTCCTAGATAAAGCCGGAGCAGTGGACAGTCATCAAATTTTGTGTTGAGTTGTGAAAAACTCCAGTATAGATGAAACAAATTTGCTAAAAGTCGCAAACTGGAAGTAGTGTATCTGGTGCTTAAATTTACCATAGGCACAGCAGATTTACTAATTATTCAAAGATATCATACACATCTATAGAAGCGAACAGACCCACAATCATTACACAGCTGGCTAGGTCAGATCTGTAAAATGCATTACAACAGAACACACGACTGACTTCGCAACATTGCCATTCAAAACAACATTTGAGTTGTGACAGCACATACAAAAATGACCAAAGGGTACACTTGGAACTGTGTGTGTTTGTTGTGTGCCACATTTGCTATGACATGGTTAGGAGAGGAGCAGCATCACGGTAATTTCAAAGAGATGACGTAACGTTAATGACGCTGGCGTGCTCCGGGTCCCGCGAAGTGACGTTCTTTAGGAAGATGCTAAAGAGTGATTCATGGGTCCAGCATTCTTATCTTGCGCATGTACAAAGTACACACATGCAAGTATTTAGTGACATAATATCTAAATAGTATGTCATTCTATGTCAATTTTATTTACAGTGTCTCAATAATTTTAGAACAAGCCTCGTACATGCATTTCTAAAGATGTGTCACAAAGTTCCTATCACAGGATACTATACTGCCAATCATGACAAAAATGTTATTTGTTGCAAATTTATATAAAATCATAAGGCATGAAATTTCACCCAGAATTAAGAGTTGACATCGTAATACACATATAAATTGACTGGGACCTTTTACTCTGTGACTATTCTCATGAATATTTATTAAGTTAATTTTTATAATAGCATATGTACTGAGGATGTTTTGATATTGGAAAAAACTGTAGAGTCAGATCCGACATAAATTCATAAGAAAACAGAATACCCTGATCGGGGTCTACTCTGTTTGCAAGCACGTGAAAAAGTGTTGATGTTTTCACAACTTTTACTTCTGTGGCCGGGTCATGTCAGGTATACATTTCTAGCTGAATTCGTAACTTAAGGTTGGTTGTCGATGGTATTTAGCACTTTCCTTGTTGAATATTTATGTCAGAAAAAGATGACATCATTAATATTTATAATGGTATAGAAACACATGCCTTAAATTTTTTGGTACTGGTAGAAATGAAGAGTCGGATCTGATATAATTTCATAAGCAAATTGTGGGCCCCGATCATACGGCTCTAAGCAAATGGTGGGCCCCGATCATACTGAAAATGAATTGCGTTAGACAGTTGGAGACTATATTATTACATTACTTACTCAGCCGAAATACTGCTAATTTACTTACTAGACCTAGGAAAATAGTAACGATCAAAGGTGCCAGATGATCAGTAAATCCCCTAATTTCTCAGCAAGGGACATGGGTCAGTGATCACACAACTGCCATCTATCACACACTGTCTTATCAACAAAGTTATGAAGAATTGCGTAACCGGAATGCTTCTAATGTAACAACTACCATTTAAAAAGGTAGTTTATTGTGAATTATAGTTCTAAAGATAATATAGATTGATATGATCTAGATCTATTCTCAAATACTTTTACTAGATCTGAGCACTATGGTATTGTACAGTATAGCCAGAAAGAAATTTTACAACACACGAATGAACGACATGAGACTGTAATATCTTAATATCTAGATCTTATAATATTAAAATAAAACGAGAATTAAAATTTTAAATACTGGTGATCTAAATTATTCGACATATCAGACATGCCCAACAAATAAATAAGAATGTCTCCCATTTCAGAGAAAGGCCAGATCAAGGGATCGGGTTTTTTGTGTGTGTTTTTTATGCCCCCAAAGATAGGCTTTGGCGGCATATAGTGATCGCACAGTGCGTGGGTGAGTGTGTGTGTGTGTGTGTGTGGGTGTGTGTACCTTTTGTCCGGAGTATATTTCCTTTGTCACATCAGCTATGGATACCAAATTTGGTATGTGAGTTTATCTTGGGATGGAGGAGTGTCGCGTACCATTTTCATGTCACTGTGACCTTGACCTTTGACCTTGATTTTACAAAAAGCTTGTCCAGAGCATATCTCCTTTACCTTACCAGTTACAGATTCCAAATTTGGTGTGTGAGTTCATCTTGGGATGGCGGAGTGTCGCGTACCATTTCCAGGTCACTGTGACCTTGACCTTGACCTTTGACCTCGATTTTAAAAAAAGCTTATACCTTACCAGCTACAAAAAGCTTGTCCGGAGTATATCTCCTATACCTTACCAGCTAAGGATTCCAAATTTGGTGTGTGAGTTCATCTTGGGATGGAGGAGTGTCGCATACCATTTTCAAATCACTGTGACCTTGACCATGACCTTTGACCGATTTTACAAGAAGCTTGTCCGGAGCATATCTCCTTTACCTTACCAGCTACAGATTCCAAATTTGGTGTGTGAGTTCATCTTGGGATGGCGGAGTGTCGCGTACCATTTCCAAGTCACTGTGACCTTGACCTTGACCTTTGACCTCGATTTTAAAAAAAGCTTATACCTTACCAGCTACAAAAAGCTTGTCCGGAGTATATCAACTATACCTTACCAGCCAAGGATTCCAAATTTGGTGTGTGTGTTTATATTGGGATGGAGGAGTGTCGCGTACCATTTTCAGATCACTGTGACCTTGACCTTTGACCGATTTTACAAAAAGCTTGTCCAGAGCATATCTCCTATACCTTACCAGCTACGGATCCAAAATTTGGTATGTGAGTTCATCTTGGGATGACGGAGTGTCGCATATCATTTTCAGGTCACTGTGACCTTGACCTTTGACCTCGATTTTACAGAAAGCTTATACCTTACCAGCTGCAAAATGCTTGTCCGGAGTATATCTCCTATACTTTACTAGCTACGGATTCCAAATTTGGTGTGTGAGTTCATCTTGGGATTGCGGAGTGTCGCATACCATTTTCAGGTCACCTTGACCTTGACCTTCGACCGCGATTTTACAAAAAAGGTTGTCCAGAGAATATCTCCTATACCTTACCAGCTACGGATTCCAAATTTGGTGTGTGAGTTTATCTTGGGATGGCGGTGTGTCGCGTAGCATTTTCAGGTCACTGTGACCTTGACCTTTGACCTCGATTTTACACAAAGCTTGTCCGGAGCATTTCTCCTATACCTTACCAGCTACGGATTCCAAATTTGGTTTGTGAGTTCATCTTGGGATGGCGGAGAGTCGTGTACCATTTTCAGATCACTGACCTTGACCTTGACCTTTGACCTCAATTTTACAGTCCGGAGCATATCTCCTATACCTTACCAGATACAAAAAGCTTGTCCAGAGCATATCTCCTATACCTTACCAGCTACGGATTCCAAATTTGGTGTGTGAGTTCATCTTGGGATGGCGGAGTGTCGCGTACCATTTTCAGGTCAATGTGCCCTTGACTTTTGACCTTGATTTTACTAAAGGCTTGTCCGGAGCATATCTCCTATACCTTATCAGTTACAGATTCCAAATTTGTAATGTGTAAGTATTGGGCAGGTATGCTTAGGCAAACAGTGTAGACCCAAATCAAACTATAGAGTCTACACTGTTTGCTACTACATTAGCATGAATCAGACATTATAAAGAGCTCTAAATACTATTCATACATGGGTAGGCCATGCTGTTCAAATACTTGCAGTGTCAGAACTTTCAGATGAATTACAGCATTATAACAATATAGACCCATATCAGATAGCTCCTGTAGGAGCTACTGGGTCTTCATTGCTTGCCTACAACACTAGCTAAATCAGATACTATACATGCTTATGCAAAGAATGTAGATCCATATTAGGTAACTTCTGTTGCAGCTGTCTAAGAGCCAGTGTTACATGGAACTTTGACCATGCGTTTAGAATTGACTGAGGGTATGTTTTTAACGTTAAGGATCAACATAGGGTCTTTCTTAAGCGTTAAGAATCATCTTAACAGTAACAATCAACACAGTATGTTTTTTTAATATTGAAATTTGACCCTGTGTCTTTTTTTTTAAAACGTTAAGAATTTACCCAGGATCTGTTTTTAACGTTGACAATCAACCCAGGGTCCTTTTTAACATTGAGAATGACTTAGGGTCCTTTTTAACTAAGTTTTGACCCTTGGCTCTTTTCTTAGCTATCATAATTGTCAAAGGTTCTGTTTCTAATGTTAAGAACTGACACCTGTGTCATTTTTAACAGCATCAAAATTTCATGTTACACCTCCATTACATTTTATTGTTTTTCCGCCAAAATGCATTTTGGTGTCAAACACTTTGGGGGCATTTGTCACCCCTGACGACTCTCTTGTTTTTTCAAAGTTCAGCTGGTAGTTTGCAGGGCCAATAAATTCAAGCTTCTTGTTGTATCTATCCTTAGAAACTAAAACATAACTGTCATTAAAGTCAGAGGATATAGTAAATGTACAGAAATCAACAATTCATAACCAACACAGTCGTTAAATGATGTGTAGGCTAACTGTTGCTTAGCCTACATAGGTTGTTATTGGTGTTTTTGCCCACCAGTTAACTGGGCATGCGCGAAATCGACGGGTTTGTTTACTCATATTTCTTCATATTTATTATGACTATAGTGAAAACTTCTCCAAAACTGGTAGTCTAGTTTGAATGGAATTTGATAGGAATAGTCCTCTGATGATCATATTGAGAATTAATTATGATTACTATGCATTTTGAACAAATTGAATGATATTAAAACCACTGGTCCTTTTATCTTCATTTTTCCCTGAGATCCTTGTGACTAGTTCTCTATCTTGCTAAAATTAGAAGGTGAGTGATATGGGGTTATCATGGCCCCTTTATTTGTTAACTCTTGCAGACGATTTTATTTACCTATCTATGCATGTTTATTCATATTTGATGCCTTTATTTTCTCTCAGAGATTCTGAATGGAAATGTATGTCCATATGGTCTACTTGCTGATCAATGCAGTGATGTAAATGCAGAATGTGGCTATTCTAATAATAATTATCGATGCCGCTGCAAAGCCGGATATGGAGAAACTTCAGGGCAGTGTAACCCAAGTAAGTGGACAGATAGCTGCTACGCTTCTCCATCTTAGTGTTGTGAGTTAACCCTTTCCTCCATAAATAAGCCTTTATACACCTCTGTAAAAATCACCTATGGAAACCATTGTGATAAATAGAGCATTTGCTCCTCCTATAGGAGCAAATGCTCTATTTATCACAATGGTTTCAAACTGCAAAATTCTACAATTTTCCTTTTCTCTAGTTATTATTGCCCCTTTTCGGTAGATTTATTCAAAGTGGTTGGATCTAAAAATAGCCTATGAGGAATGGGTTAACAAAGAATGGCATAATACAGTGAGCACTCATTATAACGACAATTGATATCACTGGGGGGAAACGTATCCCGGATATTGCTAATAAATGAGCTTTATTTTGACACATTACGGAGAGAACAGGATGGCAACGAGGGTAAGTAAATGCGTATTTTCTCTTAATTAGTTCTTTTTCGGCAATTGACAGGTGGTGCTTTAGATTCACCATACTCATATTATACACGCTATATACATGATTTGGAATCAAACAATGCAAACGATGGGGAAAATCACAAAATGAACGCCGTGCTTGCGAAAGAATGCATAACCATCTCCCAGATTTTTTTATGTTACTGAAAGATGGAATCAAAATATAAAATTCTGAATTGAGTGATCGCTTTGAATATCATTCAACTATGTATACTGAAAATTTCAGTCATATTGGTTCAAGTTTACCCAAAATATGGCCACAAACGAATAGTCGGTTAGTCACTGTTAGTGTACTGGGGATTGGTAGCTCAAAGATTTTAGTGTACTGGGTATTGCATGATAGTGTACTGGGTATTGCATTTCATTTGTTCTCTTTTTTTTCCGTTTTATTGAACGTTGTTAGATATTTCAGATATATTTCTGTCGTGATAAATGCTGTTTCTAGTCAATCGCACATTCTAGATAGATCTATATGCATCTGTATTGAAATACTCGATGATCACTGACTTATTAAAAGCCATTATCTATAAGTACTTGTTAATAATAGTTTTTGTGTAGCAGTGCCGTAAAATCCAACTCATCCATCCATCAATCATAATAGTATTTTTACTTATTTCTTAATAGATCTGTTGTTTACTCTTCAGTTAATTGATATGACATTACATGTAGATCTATGTGTAGCTCTTGTTAACATGCTCAGTACCATCTGGAGTACAGTAAAATTGAAATAGTAGTGCACAGTTAGCTCCCCTGTTGAAATTGTCGCCATTTACAGTCACTCAGTGACAAAGAAGAAACTCATTGATAACGATCACGGCATCGTCTGGTTAGTCTCATACAAATATGTAGATCTATGCAGGATAAACAAATTGTACAAATAATAATAATAGGCCTACGTACATATACAAATATCCAGATGATTTAATCATCACTAGTTTGTTGTCTTCTAGAATCTAGATCTACCTGATCTTGACAGATGCAAAACATACTGTAAGCAAAGGTCGAGCCTATATGTAAATATTATAGTACTGTATAAACATATACATGTAATAGGCTTTTATTAATAGCATAAAAATTCTGAAATATTAGATCTATATCACTCAGCTTTTCCAAAAATGCTAATGAACGCTGTTATACTTAACCCCAGTAGGCTTTAGCCCAGTGCAAAACAAAACAAAAAACAATTTGAGGGTCAGGAAATTATAAACTCATACATAAGTACACAAAATCGTTAAGACAATTTGTAAGAAAATTTCTCTTTCGAAAGTCACAGTCCCGTAAATTATAGGATTGTGTCCTGTAAATTAGACTGACAAATAATATGATATACATTGCTTTATAAACAGCAGCATTCATCAAAACGAGATTTAGGAGTATACAAGTAGACCGAAAATTTCAAATTCAACTCTGTATGTCGTGTTCAACTCTGTAATTTTACTGTCTGAGTTAAAACATCCCTTTTGACTGAACTATGCACTGACCGCTGACAAATGTATGTAATGAAAATAGTTTGATTCAGTCGAACAATCAATTGTTAACTGTTTGCAAGAGTTACTAATAAAATTAACAAAACTGATTACTACTTGCGTTCACATAACCCAGAACCAACCATTTGCTGGGGGAAAAGTGTGTCATTGGATTGTCCCGTAAATCATAAAATTATGTTTAAGGACTATTGGTAAAGGACGTGAAGTTGAAAACTTTTTCAGGGACAGTGAACATTCTTCTCCCTTTTCCTGTAGGTACCAGGACGCCTGTCTTGCGCATTACATTTTCTTTTTCAATCAATTTCATCTGCTTTTGATGGCCTTAAGTTTGTTATATTTTATAGTACAGTCAAACATTGATAAGTCTATTAACACGATTTCCTACATACTCGTAATTCAAAGTTTCCATTAGAACTAAAACTACACTTAATTGTTCACCTCTTTATTGGCGAGTCTATATTATCTTTTTCAAATAGCTCAAAGTGCGAATAAATTCCCATTTTGAGTCATTTGAAACAGATATATGTTCCACCCAGCTGTCATCTTTCATATTGATGATACATCGCTATATATTTTCAATGACAGCTATACATTTATCAAAGGTTGGCTGTACTTTCTAATTTAAATTATTGCTGCTCTAAATTATCACACTGTCACCAATGTGTTGCTAACTCATGGGCCGAAACTTAAGGTGCACATGCTCAAATAATGCACGTTTCAACAGTCCGCTTCAATTAGTGTTTGAGTAATGAGTCACACAACACCTCGAGACGGATAAACACTATCACAACATATGAATAGACAG
Source organism: Azorinus chamasolen (assembly GCA_963576725.1). Taxonomy (NCBI): domain Eukaryota; kingdom Metazoa; phylum Mollusca; class Bivalvia; order Cardiida; family Solecurtidae; genus Azorinus; species Azorinus chamasolen. The sequence continues at coordinate 35,060,199 of OY755237.1, read as the reverse complement.
ACATACTGACAGACAGACGAAAGTAGGGATGGACGAACAAAACAATTCAGCCATTTAATGGGATTCAAACCTGTTGATGTGAATAAAACTATTACTATAATTTACGGGACAAAAGAGATTATATTTTACGGGACACTTTGGTGACTATGTATGGCTTTGTAAATGCCTATTTGAAAGGAGACATACTTGACTATATTTGTATGTAGATCTGGCAATAGGAATAAATGCAATGAAGTGAATGTTTACTCTTTTTGTAGAAGAAATACCAAGTAAACATGTTCATGAGTTAACAAAAATAAAAGTAAATATAGCAGTGAAAAAAATTCTGAAAAATTCTACAAATAATTGCCATTAATATATTGCCAATCTTGTTTTTATTGAACCATTTATTATTTCTAAATAGATTTGTATTATACTGGCATAATTTAAACTTACTTTACGTTTGAAAAATTGTGTAGAAATACTTTGATATTGGCATCCTCATCTACGGGACAATTTAATCTAAGCTACGAGTCCGAACTTTCATGTGGAATATTTAAACAATGCGAAAAGTTATGTTATTCAAACGTCGATAATTCGGTATTCAAATCATAATTATGAAATAATATGTATACAAATTCAAGGAGGCAATCCTGTAAGCTATTTCTGCAAAATGTCAAATAACTCACCGCTTTCTTAGGGAATTGTGTAGACGAATTATGTAGCAAAATGACATCCTCCATGAATTATTTACATGTGACTGTGGTTTAAGTATTGAATTAGACGTAGTTGAGTGGCATGACACTCGGGAATGATGGAAGGGGCAACTGCAGAAAGATATTTGTCTCATAAATTAGACCTCGTAGATTAGGATTTTTTTCTTTTCCGCTGTATTTGTTTGGCCAGCAAAATTTTATATGCTTTCTCAAAGTACTTTTCATTAAATTTTGATAAACAATAGGTTATTTAGTACACAAAATTGGCAAAACAAACATAAAAAAGTGTTTCATGGGGAAACGAATATGCTTATTTGTGATGACTCATAGATTAGAAAGCTAAATTCCCGAAGTATAATTTAGAAACTTGGCCTCTGATTTTTTTTCCATAGATGAATTTGGTAAAAATCTTTTTTCATACACATGATATACATTATTAAAGGGTGAATGAATAAGGCATTGCAGAATTATCGTGCAGTATGTGATATTCTATTTACCGTTATAGTTTAGCCTCGTAGATTAGGTCAGGTTTGGCGACATTGCATTAGCATGTCAGTGTATTTTAATGTTTGGTTGCTTTAGCGCCGTTTTGTCTTCGTGAAAAACATCCATTAATAATGAATAAATGCAGGGGTTTAAATCGGGCATGATTACATTCTATACTATATTATGGGTACAATGAAAACTAAAAATGTCCATGGCGACATGCAAATTCCGCCACCCCTTGCAGATTTAAAGGCCTGGAAAGCCATTCAGAACAACATTTTATACCATAAACATGTTTATGAAATAATCCTAGTATAATGAAAAATTGAGAAAAACAATGACACGACATTAATTGCTTTTAATTGGCGAAATATCAGTTGACTTATATCGGCGACATTGATTGTCCAATTTTTTTTGAGAATGGGTCCCCACCAAATAGGCTGTCCTATATCATTGAATGATTCATATAAACTGCATCAACTACAGTACAAGGTAAAGAAATGTCAACTTTTATACCCAACACAGGAACCAGTCTGTATTGTCCTCAAAGATAAGTTCATGCATAACTGAAAAATGCACACACTGGGGTGTCATGTGTTATGCAAGAAAAATATCTTGCACTCCAGTTACTTGACACTTCTGACAGAGGCACTGACTAAACAGGGACATGTCACTTAGGTTCACACAAGTTCTTCACAAACCCTTTCTAGAATAACAGACATGCATTGTATCTATTCTCTGACAACCATGTATATCTACATGATAAACACAAAATGATGAAAATCCCATGAAAACAGTGCTTCTTTATTTTGAGGCAAAATATTTGACACTAATTCTCAGTGGACTTGTAACTTTTGACTACACCATGGAGCATTTGCGGCTAATTGGTGTTCTGATACCAGTTACTTCTACCCAGTTACTGATTTGTATCTGAAAAGGTGTATAAAGGGTATCTGGGGTCTTCCTCCACCAGTAATTAGCTGGACGTCGCAATATGACTGAAAAACTGTTAAAGAGACGTAATATCTGAAACAAATAAACAAAAAAAATTTAATGCATTTTTTTTCATATAAAATAGTTTGAAAATAATTTTCTGTCTCAATATGACACTGTACATAAAGAATATGTATTGCTAGAATATTACAACTAACCTTTTCAGGCTATCCGATCCCTGCTGAATTACATCGATGGATAGGGCATATTTTAACAACGCTTAAAGACCTATTATAGGGGTTCATAACTGCCCCTTTACCGCAAGCCAGTTAGCACAGTAGGGTTCTAATTGATAGATGCTAAACCCATATCATGCAGCAATATATGTACATATTTTAATTCAAAAGGTCTCAGAGACAAATGTATTTTAAATCTAACAGCCTGGACCTAGATCAGACGCGGCAATATGCAGTATCTGATTTGGATCCAAACCTGTTTGCAAATAACAGTCAAGACACGACCTGCAGGATAAGGGTTAGTTGAAATTTATCCTTATCCTGCTGGTGGCCACTTGACTGTTATTTGCAAACAGTTTGGATCCAGATCAGAGGTAGCATAGCATACAGCATCTGATGTATGTACAAATCATATTTAGATCTAAATATTGTTTTGCAGACGGCAATTTCAAAGCAGACGAAAGTACTGGAGGATATGGGTTAATATGATGTAATAACTATCAAGCATGTTGGGACCCAACCACAATAAAAAATCCAATTAACACCCCATCAAGTCAAAACTAGACCTTTAAACACTACTTTATGATGAAAAAAGAAGAATATTGCCTGAATAAACTTTTCAGAGGTCTTTTCAAATTATTATGCTGGTGAATAAGCAAAAAAACAACTAAAGTGTAATGTGCAATCCCCAGTACACCAAATTTAGACAATATGCAATACCCAGTACACCATTTATCAATCCCCAGTACCCTAATAGTGACTAACCGACTATTCGTTTGTGGCCATATTTTGGGCAAACTTGAACCAATATGACTGAAATTTTCAGTATCCATAGTTGAATGATATTCAAAGCGATCGCTCAATTCAGAATTTTATATTTTGATTCCATCTTTCAGTAACATAAAAAAATCTGGGAGAGGGTTATGCATTCTTTCGCAAGCACGGCGTTCATTTTGTGATTTTCCCCAACGTTTGCATTGTTTGATACCAAATCATGTATATAGCGTGTATAATATGAGTATGGTGAATCTAAAGCACCACCTATCAATTGCCGAAAAAGAACTAATTAAGAGAAAATACGCATTTACTTACCCTCGTTGCCCTCCTGTTCTCTCCGTTGCGTCAAAATTCAGCTCATTTATTAGCAATATCTGGGATACGTTTCCCCCCAGTGGATATGGTGGAATATTCCTTATATCGACATGGATTTTGGAAACTATTTCAGAATGTATATTTGAATGATGTTCAATACATGTACAACACTTTGTTGGAATGCATGTTGTTGTCATAACAAGACTTGACTGTACACAACATGTAGTTGATTCCGTGTCTATAGAGCTGATACAAAGAATCCTCATTTTGTGGTTGTTGAACAGTTTCACTTTCTCCATAAACTGATCATATACAATATACATTGGAAGTGTATGAGCAACTTAGTACCAGGATAGTGTGATGCTTTGTCACCTGCTTTAGCAGTATAACATTTAGGGATCACTTTCCAATGGCCTGTCTTCTTGTGGTCTGTCTTAAACATTTGCTTCATTTGAAAACCTTTGTCATGCCTTTTCAAACAAAGAAGACCTAGATCAGATGGCTCCTCTTGGAGCCATCTGATCAGGGTCTGCTCTGTTTGCTTATGGCATTTTTAGCTCACCAGAGCATAAAGTTGCTCAGGGTGAGCTTTTGTGATCGCCTGATGTCCGGCTTGCGTTCTCCCGCGTCAATAATTTAAACCTTTAAAAATCTTCTCCTCTGAATCTACAGGGTTCTCAGCTTTCATCTTTGGCACATAACGTCATATTGAGGTCCTCTGCAAAAGTTGTATAAATTATGCCCCTGGGGTCAAACTTGGCCCCGCCCAAGTGGTGTCTTGTTTTCAAGAGAAACATATAGTAAAACTTTGAAAATCTTCTCCTCTGAAACTGGAAGGTTCTCAGCTTTCATATTTGGCACATAACATCATGTTCATGTCCTCTACTAAAGTGATATCAATCATGTCCCTGGGGTCAAAATTGGCCCCACACCAGGAGTGGCCAGTTTTCAATAGAAATATATAGTGAAAACTTTGAAAATCTTCTGACACTGGAGGGTTCTCAGATTTCATATTTGGCACATAGCATCATGTTCAGCTCTTCTACAAAAAAATTATAAATCATGCCCCTGGGATTAAAATTGGCCCTGCCCCAGGGGTGGCCAATTTTCAAAAGAAACATAATATTATAGTGAAAACTGAAAATCTTCTCCTTTGAAAATGGAAGTTTCTCAGCTTTCATATTTGGAATAGAGCATCATGTTTAGGTCCTATACAAAAGATATATAAATGATTTCCCTGGGGTCAAAATTGGCCCCGCCCCAGGGATGCCTTGTTTTCTATAGAAACATTTAGTAAAACTTTGAAAATCTTCTCCTCTGAAACTGGAAGGTTCTCAGCTTTCATATTTGGCACATAACATCATGTTCATGTCCTCTACAAAATATACTTCCATACTTGATTTGTATCTTTTTTGTCTGAAGACTTTTTCAAACACACCAATGTTTTTACCATATGACCTTGACATTTCACCTATTTTTGCAAAAATCTGTAAGTGCCTATAACTTGGAACCGATATACCTAGGACTTCCATACTTGGTATGACCATGCAAACATATTTGCCCTTCTGACATTGACCTTCGCATTTGACCTACTTTTGCAAAAGTCTTTAAATGCATATAACATTGGAACCAATAGGCCTAGGGCTTCCATACTTTGGATGTATATTTCCTGTCTTAAGACTTTCCAACCATACCAATGTTTTTAGTCCCCCAACAAGGTACCGGTTGGGGGACTATAGGTTTGCTCGTTTCCGTCCGTCTGTCTGTCCGTCTGTCACGCTTCGTGTCCGGGCCATATCTCCTACAAAGTTATGCCAAATTCATTATAACTTCACACACTGAAGAAGCATAATGAGGGCTAGTGTCATGCACAAGGGCCATAACTCTAGCATCAATATTTTTTGAGTTATTCCCCTTTTACATATTTTTTTGTCCGGACAATAGCTCTTTATCTACTGGTTCAATTGATTTGAACCTTCACATATGGAGCAATCATGATGAGGGGTAGTGTCATACACAAGGGCCATAACTCTAGCATTGATATTTTTGGAGTTCTTCCCCTTTTTCATATTTTCTTGTCAGTCCGTCTGTCACACTTCATGTCCGTGCAGTATCTCCTACAAAGTTAGGCCAAATTCATTATAACTTCACACATTGAAGAAGCATGATGAGGAGTAGTGTCATGCACAAGGGCCATAACTCTAGCATCAATATTTTTGGAGTTATTTCCCTTTTTTTAGCTCACATGGCACAAAGTGCCAGGTGAGGTATTGTGAGGAGGCTGGCTCCATTGTCGTGCGTCATGCGTATGTGCATACTTGCGTATGTGTGTCGTGCGTCGTCAACAATTTACTTAAACATCTTCTTCTCTGAAACCACAGAGCCTAGAGCTTTGATATTTGGAATATAGCATCATCTAATGGTCCTCTACAAAGATTGTTCAAATTATGTCCCCCGGACCAAAAATGGCCCCGCCCTGGGGCTTATCAGTTTTTCTTAGGAAAATCTTTAAAAATCTTCTCCTCTGAAACCGTAAGGACTAGACCTTTGATATTTGGTATGTAGCATAATCTAATGGTTCTCTACAAAGATTGTTCAAATTATTACCCCCGGACCAATAATAGCCCCGCCCCGGGGCTTATCAGTTTTTCATAGGAAAATCTTTAAAACTCTTCTTCTCTGAAACCGTAAGGTCTAGACCTTTGGTATTTGGTATGTAGCATCATCTAATGGTCCTCTACAAAGATTATTCAAATTATGACCCCCGTGACCAAAAATGGCCCCACCGGAGGCTTATCAGTTTTTCATTGGAAAATCTTTAAAAATCTTCTTCTCTGAAACCGTAAGGCCTAGACGTCTGATATATGGTATGTAGCATCATCTATTGGTCCTCTAAAAAGATTCTTCAAATTATGACCCCTGGACCAAAAATGGCCCCGCCTCGGACTTATCAGTTTTTCATCGGAAAATCTTTAAAAAATCTCCTCTCTGAACCATAAGGCCAAGACATTCGATATTTGGTATGTAGCATCATCTAATGGTCCTCTACAAAGATTGTTCAAACTATGACCCCCGGACCAAAAATGGCCCTCCCCGGGGCTTATCAGTTTTTCATAGGAAAATCTTTGGAAATCTTCTCCTCCTAAACTGTAAGGCATAGACCTTTGAAATTTGGTATGTATTATCATCTAATTGTTTTCTACCAAGATTGTTCAAATTATGACCCCTGGACCAAAATGGCCCCACCCCAGGCTTATCAGTTTTTCGTAGGAAAATCTTTAAAATCTCCTTCTGTGAAATTGTAAGGCCCGGAACTTTGAAACTTATATGAAGCATCATCTAATGTTCCTTTATTTAGATTGTTCAAATTTTAAACTCCAGGCCTAAAATGATGGCCCTTGGTTTCATTTTGGCCCCAATCTGAAGCCGACTTATTTTTTAGCTCACCAGAGCATGAAATGCTCAGGGTGAGCTTTTGTGATCACCTGATGTCCGTCGTCCGTCGGCGTGCGTCGTCCGTCGTGCGTCGTCAGTCGTCAACAATTTGAACCTTTAAAAATCTTCTCCTCTGAATCTACAGGGTTCTCAGCTTTCATCTTTGGCACATAACATCATCTTTAGGTCCTCTACAAAAGTTATATAAATTATACCCCTGGGGTCAAAATTGGCCCCGCCCCAGGGGTGTCTTATTTTCAATAGAAACATGTAGTAAAACTTTGAAAATCTTCTTCTCTGCAACTGAAAGGCTCACAGCTTTCATATTTGGCACATAGCATCATGTTCAGGTCCTCTACAAAAGTTATATAAATTATGACCCTGGGGTCAAAATTGGCCGCGCCCCAGGGGTGGGGAGTTTTGAATAGAAACATATAGTGAACTTTGAAAATCTTCTTCCTTTGAAACTGAAATGCTTCATAGCTTTCATATTTGGCACATAGCATCATATTCAGGTCTTCTACAAAAGTTGTATAAATCATGCCACCAGGGTCAAAATTGGCCCCACCCCAGGGGTAGCAAGTTTTTCAAAGCTGACTTACATATAGCTATTTATAAACATTTGCTGGTGTCTATTTTTAGCATACATTTAAAGGGAGATTATCTCCCTTTGCCCCCTTTTTTTATAACAACTGGATTGTCTCCCTTGTTGGTAATATTGCAGATCTACCCAAACAATGAAAATTTTTGCACAGTAAATCAGACAATTAACCCTTACTCCATAAATATGCCTCTCTACACCTTTGCAAACAGAGTAGACCCAGATCAGATGGCTCATGTAGTAGCCATCTGATCAGTCTGCTGTTTGCTTATGATATAATCTAGTGCAAAGTGCATTACATTATTTTCATTTTGTGTACAATATACTTATAATATGTTTGCTAACCCTTTCCCTCATGTTAACACTTTTTTCACACATTTGCAAACAGAACAGACCCAGATCAGACGGCTCCTTAAGCAGCTGTCTGACCAGGGTTTGCTCTGTTTGTTAATGGAATTTGAAAGATGTTTCTTTACTTTCTAAAATAGCTACACTGTCGCACTTTCCATATTTCATTATAACTATTTTGTCTATGAATATTCAGTAGGTATTTAAATTTTGAATAAACATAGAATAGGGGAAGGGTTGAAAATAAATTAAGATATGAATAATAATAACTCATGAAGGTGTAATGAAAATATCTGAAATTTTGGATATTATTTATAAGTACATGTATAGATTAATTTATTCTTTCTAAAATTCAACCAATTTGCCCAGGGAAAGGGTATACATACTTTTGTACATGCCCTTCTTTAGATTTGCATTGTTATATGTTTTCATTTACATTTTCTTAAATTTTCTTCACTTGAGGTCCTCTACAAAAGTTACATAAATTATGCCCCTTGAGTCAAAATTGGCCCTCGCCAGGGCTGGCTAGTTTTCTATAGAAACACATAGTGAAAACTTTGAAAATCTTCTCCTCTGATTGTCTGGTGAGCGATGTCAGGGCCTTTCAGGCCCTCTTGTACATAGAAATACAGTGTATGCATATGTCTATAGTAACCAGGTGAGCGATTTAGGGCCAACATGGCCCTCTTGTCATATTTTTTTTGTCCAGACAATAACTCTTTATCTACTGGTTCAATTGATTTGAAACTTCACATATGGAACAAGCATGATGAGGGGTAGTGTCATGCACAAGGGTCATAACTCTAGCATCTATATTTTTGGAGTTATTCCCCTTTTCATATTTTCTTGTCCAGTTAATAACTCTTTATGTACTGGTTCAATTGATTTGAAACTTCTCATATGGAACAAGCATGATGAGGTGTAGTGTCATGCACAAGGGCAATAACTCTAGCATCAATATTTTTGGAGTTACTCCCCTTTTTCATATTTTCTTGTCGGGACAATAACTTTTTATTTACTGATTCAATGTATGAAAGTAGGTACTAATACCATTCAGGTGGTCATGTATATACCATGGTCAACCACACCGTGGGTGCGTGGGGTGGGGAGAGTGGAGGTTTTTTTTCGGTCCGGTGGGGGACTCGTGTCTTGCATAGCAATACAACATGCCCTTGTTTACCATGTGACCTTGACTTTGACCTTTGACCTTCTTTTGCAAAAATCTTTAAATGCCTATGCTATTGGATGCGATGGGCATAGGACTTCTATACTTGGTATGACCATGCCAACAATTTTACCCTTCTGACCTTCACCTTTGACCTACTTTTGCAAAAATCTTTAACTGCCTATTACATTGGAAGCTGAATAGACCTAGGGCTTCCATATTTGGTATGTATTTTTAGCTCACCTGGCACAAAGTGCCAGGTGAGGTATTGTGAGGGGGCAGTGTCCGGCGTCGTGCATATGTGCGTCGTGCGGTGTGCGTCGTCAACAATTTACTTAAACATCTTCTTCTCTGAAACCACAAAGCCTAGAGCTTTGATATTTGGTATGTAGAATCATCTAATGGTCCTCTACAAAGATTGTTCAAATTATGTCCCCCGGACCAAAAATGGCCCCGCCCTGGGGCTTATCAGTTTTTAGCTCACCAGAGCACAAAGTGCTCAAGGTGAGCTTTTGTGATACCGCTGTGTCCGGCGTCCATCGTCCGTCTGTCTGTCCGTCAACAATTTCAAACGACTTCTACTCTGAAACCGACTGCCCAATTGTAACCAAACTTGGTCAGATACACACTGTGGGTGGGGGCTTCAAAAGTTGTTAAAAGATAGTGGGTGGGGCCATTGGTCTTGTTGCCATGGCAACCAGACACAATATCTAGAAAAAATTTCTTCTCCAGAACGACTTGTTGGATTTGAATATAGTTTTCACCAAAATGTTTCTCAGTTGATAGACTTCAAAAGTTGTTAAAAGAATTTTGATCGGGCAAAAAACATGGCCGCCAGAGGGCGTGGTCATTTTTTCCATATATGGTAATATATAATTTTCATTGGAAAATCTTTAAAAATCTTCTTCTCTGAAACTGTAAAGCCTAGACCTTTGATATTAGGTATGTAGCATGATCTTATGGTCCTCTACAAAGATTGTTCAAATTACGGCCCCCGGGCCAAAAATGGCCCCGCCCAAGGGCTTATCAGTTTTTCATAGGAAAATATTTAAAAATCTTCTTCTCTGAAAGTGTAAGGCCTAAACCTTTGATATTAGGTATGTAGCATGATCTTATGGTCCTCTACAAATATTGTTCAAATTATGACCCCCTGGCCAAAAATGGCCCCGCCCATGGGCTTATCAGTTTTTCATAGGAAAATCTTCTTCTCTGAAACTGTAAGGCCTAGATCTTTGATATTTGGTATGTAGCATGATCTTATGGTCCTCTACAAATATTATTCAAATTATGGCCCCCGGGCCAAAAATGGCCCCGCCCAAGGGCTTATCAGTTTTTCATAGGAAAATCTTTAAAAATCTTCTTCTCTGAAACTGTATGGCCTAGACCTTTGATATTTGGTATGTAGCATGAACTTATGATCCTCGACAAATATTGTTCAAATTATGACCCCCAGGCCAAAAATGGCCCCGCCCAAGGGCTTATCAGTTTTTCATTGGAAAATCTACTGAAACTGTAAGGCCTAGACCATTGATATTTGGTATGACTAACATGATCTACTAGTCCTCTATAAATATGTAGCTGTGGCTTGTAGTCCTCTGCCAAGAATGTTTTACTTACGACCCTGACCACTGGGCGAAACTTGGCCCTGCCTCAGGGCTTATCAGTTTTTCATGGGAAAAATATGAAATATTATTTTTTCTGAAATCATAAGGCTTAGACCTTTAATTAATTGCATACTGCTTTGCCTTGTGGTTCTCTACCAAGGTTGTCCACATGATTTCTTGTGGTCAAAAAAGGCCCCGCCCCTGGGGTTATCTCAGGTGAGCGCTTCAGGGCCTCATGGCCCTCTTGTTCTTAGGAAAATCTTTAAAAATCTTCTCCTCTGAAACCGTAAGGCCTAGACCTTTGATATTTGGTATGTAGCATCATCTAATGTTCCTCTACAAAGATTGTTCAAATTATGACCCCCGGACCAAAAATGGCCCCGTCCCGGGGCTTATCAGTTTTTCATAGGAAAATCTTTAAAAATCTTCTTCTCTGAAACTGTAAGGCCTAGACCTTTGGTATTTAGTATGTAGCATCATCTAATGGTCCTCTACAAAGATTGTTCAAATTATGACCCCCGGGCCAAAAATGGCCCCGCCCAAGGGTTTATCAGTTTTTCATAGGAAAATCTTTAAAAATCTTCTTCTCTGAAAGTGTAAGGCCTAGACCTTTGATATTCGGTATGTAGCATGATCTTATGGTCCTCTACAAATATTGTTCAAATTATGACCCCCGGGCCAAAAATGGCCCCGCCCAAGGGCTTATCAGTTTTTCATAGGAAATTCTTTAAAAATCTTCTTCTCTGAAACTGTATGGCCTAGACCTTTGATATTTGGTATGTAACATGAACTTATGATCCTCGGACAAATATTGTTCAAATTATGACCCCCAGGCCAAAAATGGCCCCGCCTAAGGGCTTATCAGTTTTTCATTGGAAAATCTACTGAAACTGTAAGGCCTAGACCATTGATATTTGGTATGACTAACATGATCTACTAGTCCTCTATAAATATGTAGCTGTGGCTTGTAGTCCTCTGCCAAGAATGTTTTACTTACGACCCTGACCACTGGGCGAAACTTGGCCCTGCCTCAGGGCTTATCAGTTTTTCATGGGAAAAATATGAAATATTATTTTTTCTGAAATCATAAGGCTTAGACCTTTAATTAATTGCATACTGCTTTGCCTTGTGGTTCTCTACCAAGGTTGTCCACATGATTTCTTGTGGTCAAAAAAGGCCCCGCCCCTGGGGTTATCTCAGGTGAGCGCTTCAGGGCCTCATGGCCCTCTTGTTCTTAGGAAAATCTTTAAAAATCTTCTCCTCTGAAACCGTAAGGCCTAGACCTTTGATATTTGGTATGTAGCATCATCTAATGTTCCTCTACAAAGATTGTTCAAATTATGACCCCCGGACCAAAAATGGCCCCGTCCCAGGGCTTATCAGTTTTTCATAGGAAAATCTTTAAAAATCTTCTTCTCTGAAACTGTAAGGCCTAGACCTTTGGTATTTAGTATGTAGCATCATCTAATGGTCCTCTACAAAGATTGTTCAAATTATGACCCCCGGGCCAAAAATGGCCCCGCCCAAGGGCTTATCAGTTTTTCATAGGAAAATCTTTAAAAATCTTCTTCTCTGAAAGTGTAAGGCCTAGACCTTTGATATTCGGTATGTAGCATGATCTTATGGTCCTCTACAAATATTGTTCAAATTATGACCCCCGGGCCAAAAATGGCCCCGCCCAAGGGCTTATCAGTTTTTCATAGGAAATTCTTTAAAAATCTTCTTCTCTGAAACTGTATGGCCTAGACCTTTGATATTTGGTATGTAGCATGAACTTATGATCCTCGACAAATATTGTTCAAATTATGACCCCCAGGCCAAAAATGGCCCCGCCCAAGGGCTTATCAGTTTTTCATTGGAAAATCTACTGAAACTGTAAGGCCTAGACCATTGATATTTGGTATGACTAACATGATCTACTAGTCCTCTATAAATATGTAGCTGTGGCTTGTAGTCCTCTGCCAAGAATGTTTTACTTACGACCCTGACCACTGGGCGAAACTTGGCCCTGCCTCAGGGCTTATCAGTTTTTCATGGGAAAAATATGAAATATTATTTTTTCTGAAATCATAAGGCTTAGACCTTTAATTAATTGCATACTGCTTTGCCTTGTGGTTCTCTACCAAGGTTGTCCACATGATTTCTTGTGGTCAAAAAAGGCCCCGCCCCTGGGGTTATCTCAGGTGAGCGCTTCAGGGCCTCATGGCCCTCTTGTTCTTAGGAAAATCTTTAAAAATCTTCTCCTCTGAAACCGTAAGGCCTAGACCTTTGATATTTGGTATGTAGCATCATCTAATGTTCCTCTACAAAGATTGTTCAAATTATGACCCCCGGACCAAAAATGGCCCCGTCCCAGGGCTTATCAGTTTTTCATAGGAAAATCTTTAAAAATCTTCTTCTCTGAAACTGTAAGGCCTAGACCTTTGGTATTTAGTATGTAGCATCATCTAATGGTCCTCTACAAAGATTGTTCAAATTATGACCCCCGGGCCAAAAATGGCCCCGCCCAAGGGCTTATCAGTTTTTCATAGGAAAATCTTTAAAAATCTTCTTCTCTGAAAGTGTAAGGCCTAGACCTTTGATATTCGGTATGTAGCATGATCTTATGGTCCTCTACAAATATTGTTCAAATTATGACCCCCGGGCCAAAAATGGCCCCGCCCAAGGGCTTATCAGTTTTTCATAGGAAATTCTTTAAAAATCTTCTTCTCTGAAACTGTATGGCCTAGACCTTTGATATTTGGTATGTAGCATGAACTTATGATCCTCGACAAATATTGTTCAAATTATGACCCCCAGGCCAAAAATGGCCCCGCCCAAGGGCTTATCAGTTTTTCATTGGAAAATCTACTGAAACTGTAAGGCCTAGACCATTGATATTTGGTATGACTAACATGATCTACTAGTCCTCTATAAATATGTAGCTGTGGCTTGTAGTCCTCTGCCAAGAATGTTTTACTTACGACCCTGACCACTGGGCGAAACTTGGCCCTGCCTCAGGGCTTATCAGTTTTTCATGGGAAAAATATGAAATATTATTTTTTCTGAAATCATAAGGCTTAGACCTTTAATTAATTGCATACTGCTTTGCCTTGTGGTTCTCTACCAAGGTTGTCCACATGATTTCTTGTGGTCAAAAAAGGCCCCGCCCCTGGGGTTATCTCAGGTGAGCGCTTCAGGGCCTCATGGCCCTCTTGTTCTTAGGAAAATCTTTAAAAATCTTCTCCTCTGAAACCGTAAGGCCTAGACCTTTGATATTTGGTATGTAGCATCATCTAATGTTCCTCTACAAAGATTGTTCAAATTATGACCCCCGGACCAAAAATGGCCCCGTCCCGGGGCTTATCAGTTTTTCATAGGAAAATCTTTAAAAATCTTCTTCTCTGAAACTGTAAGGCCTAGACCTTTGGTATTTAGTATGTAGCATCATCTAATGGTCCTCTACAAAGATTGTTTAAATTATGACCCCCGGGCCAAAAATGGCCCCGCCCCGGGGCTTATCAGTTTCTCATAGGAAAATCTTTAAAATCTTCTTCTCTGAAACCGTAAGACCTAGACATTTGATATTTGGTATGTAGCATTATCTAATGGTCCTCTACAAAGATTGTTCAAATTATGTCCCCCGGACCAAAAATGGCCCCGCCCTGGGGCTTATCAGTTTTTCTTAGGAAAATCTTTAAAAAATCTTCTCCTCTGAAACCGTAAGGCCTAGACCTTTGATATTTGGTATGTAGCATCATCTAACGATCCTCTACAAAGATTGTTCAAATTAAGACCCCTGGGCCAAAAATGGCCCCGCCTCGGGGCTTATCAGTTTCTCATAGGAAAATCTTTAAAAATCTTCTTCTCTGAAACTGTAAGGCCTAGACTTTTGGTATTTAGTATGTAGCATCATCTTATGGTCCTCTACGAAGATTGTTCAAATTATGACCCCCGGGCCAAAAATGGCCCCGTCCCGGGGCTTATCAGTTTTTCATAGGAAAATCTTTAAAAATCTTCTTCTCTGAAATCGTAAGGCCTAGGCATATATTTAGTGTGTAGCATTATCTAATGGTCCTCTACAAAGATTGTTCAAATTATGTCCCCCGGACCAAAAATGGCCCCGCCCCAGAGCTTATCAGTTTTTCTTAGGAAAATCTTTAAAAATCTTCTCCTCTGAAACCGTAAGGCCTAGACCTTTGATATTTGGTATGTAGCATCATCTAATGTTCCTCTACAAAGATTGTTCAAATTATGACCCCCGGACCAAAAATGGCCCCGTCCCGGGGCTTATCAGTTTTTCATAGGAAAATCTTTAAAAATCTTCTTCTCTGAAACTGTAAGGCCTAGACCTTTGGTATTTAGTATGTAGCATCATCTAATGGTCCTCTACAAAGATTGTTTAAATTATGACCCCCGGGCCAAAAATGGCCCCGCCCCGGGGCTTATCAGTTTCTCATAGGAAAATCTTTAAAATCTTCTTCTCTGAAACCGTAAGACCTAGACATTTGATATTTGGTATGTAGCATTATCTAATGGTCCTCTACAAAGATTGTTCAAATTATGTCCCCCGGACCAAAAATGGCCCCGCCCTGGGGCTTATCAGTTTTTCTTAGGAAAATCTTTAAAAATCTTCTCCTCTGAAACCGTAAGGCCTAGACCTTTGATATTTGGTATGTAGCATCATCTAACGATCCTCTAAAAAGATTGTTCAAATTAAGACCCCTGGGCCAAAAATGGCCCCTCCTCGGGGCTTATCAGTTTCTCATAGGAAAATCTTTAAAAATCTTCTTCTCTGAAACTGTAAGGCCTAGACTTTTGGTATTTAGTATGTAGCATCATCTTATGGTCCTCTACGAAGATTGTTCAAATTATGACCCCCGGGCCAAAAATGGCCCCGTCCCGGGGCTTATCAGTTTTTCATAGGAAAATCTTTAAAAATCTTCTTCTCTGAAATCGTAAGGCCTAGGCATATATTTAGTGTGTAGCATTATCTAATGGTCCTCTACAAAGATTGTTCAAATTATGTCCCCCGGACCAAAAATGGCCCCGCCCCAGAGCTTATCAGTTTTTCTTAGGAAAATCTTTAAAAATCTTCTCCTCTGAAACCGTAAGGCCTAGACCTTTGATATTTGGTATGTAGCATTATCTAATTGTCCTCTACAAAGATTGTTCAAATTATGACCACCGGACCAAAAATGGCCCCGCCCCAGGGCTTATCAGTTTCTCATAGGAAAATCTTTAAAAATCTTCTTCTGAAACTGTAAGGCCTAGACCTTTGGTATTTAGTATGTAGCATCATCTAATGGTCCTCTACAAAGATTGTTCAAATTATGACCCCCGGGCCAAAAATGGCCCAGCCCCGGGGCTTATCAGCTTTTCATTGGAAAATCTTTAAAAATCTTCTTCTCTGAAACTGTAATGCCTAGACCATTGATATTTGGTATGTAGCATTATCTAATGGTCCTCTACAAAGATTGTTTAAATTTTGACCCCTGGACCAAATATGGCCCGCCCCAGAGCTTATCAGTTTTTCATAGGAAAATCTTTAAGACCAGGCGTCCACTAGGACGCCGAATGGTTCCCGAAGGGTTCCCGAATGTGGATATCGCAGATTCTGGATGATTCGGCATGCCTTCGGGATGTTCGGGAACCCTTCCGCGTCATTCTTGAACCCTTCGGGAACCATTCTGGGTGATTCGGGGACTAATCGGGATCGAAAAAGATTCGGCATCCAAGTTTTAAAAGTTTTAAAATTTGGACGCCGAATCTTTTATTCGGGAAGGCTTCGGGACCTTCTGGAACCCTTCGGGACGTTCGGGAACCCTTCGGGGTAGATTCAGGGTCATTCTGCAAGGCTTCGGGATCTCCTATCCACCCCGAGCGGTTCAAGAATGATGCCGAATCGATGCAGAATGCTTCCCGAAGGCTTCCCGAATACGCGGAAGGGTTCCCGAACCCACGCGGAAGACATGCCGAATGTATTATGAACAATTCATATACTTAATATGAAGTATTTTTATCTAAGCAAAATCCTTATAGACATTGTTTTATTTTTTAAACAGAAAATAACAGTTTGTGCATGAAGTATCTAATTAAATCCAGTCTGTTACACATTCTTAAATACTGTTTTTGATTTAGATTACCCTCAATTATTATCAAATATAATATGTTTTCTTTAAATGACGATTAAACAAACGTCTTACAATTTGATTTTACAAAATAAACACTAATTTATGAAAAATTATGCTCTGGTATATTTTTAAGTAACAGGCTTAGCTAAGTTATTACTTAAGAATGTTCGTGAAACTGGGGCTTGAATAGTCACAGAAGATGCTGAGGTCAGCAAAACTTATATCTGTAAAAGAACTGGATTTCGAGATATAAAATACAATATACAAGAAACTTTACTTATAATCGGATGTTACAAAACAGCTTATTTACCATAAGCTAGAAGTTATTTATCGACTAAAACAATAGCTTCTTAACAAAATACATTCCATTACTAACTACCTATGGATAAAATGCATGTATAAAGAACAGGAATAGCTATAAAATATAACGCATCTCATTTTTGCTACCTATTATAAATAGCTTAAAATAGCATGTATATAATAAATCCCTTATACTCATAATTATGTTTTTGTTTTAACAAACACCAAATAAAACACATGAGAGGGAATCATTTATATGTAGATGTATGTGTGTGCGTACGTTTGTGTGTGCTCTTCACAAGTACTTGCTAACAGTGTATTTGAGCCCCACCCAAACAGGGTCTACAGAGTTTGTATTAATATAAAGATTTGTGTGTATCCTTTACAAGTAGTATATTTTGCAAAGAGTGTACTTGTCTTTTGCAAACAGTGGAGATTTTGAAAAAGGGATTCGTGTTTGACCCACCCAATAAGGGTCCATAGAGTTTGTTATTTTGCAACACATCTATAGCTGTAATAGATAAATGTCAATATTTATTTATATTAATTCTCATGTACACACTAACTTATTTTGTAGTATAAGGCTGTGTGCATATAGTATGGATATGTGTAAGTGGATCTATACTTGTACTATAGAAGCCTAAGAACTATCTTTAGATGCAAATTAAGATATGAAATGGGAATAAGACATACATGAGTAATAGTCGTTAAGAACTGACATAGAAAATTAATCTTTCTTAATTAATTATGAGAGGTTTTTTAAGCAATCCCCAGTAACATATATTGAAATAGTACGACACCATGCATGGAGAGGAGAAGAAGGTAATAGATACAGTTTAAAAAGGGTACATGTATTAATATAAAGCAAGCATAAGAAGGTTCATCCGGACGTAAAGGAACTGTCAGTATTTATTACATGATAATGGTGCCATGTACTCCGATCCACTACCCATTAGGTGTTGGGAGCCGGAGGTAACCATCCGCTCCATCCGAATGAATCTAGTCTAGATATAAGGGGGGGCATCTTTTCCACTCCAACGAGACATCTTTTCCATTCCAAAACACAAAAATGCGACATCGTTATATTCCCAGACTCTCAATTCGGCAACCCTTCGGCCTTATTTCTGCAACCATTCGGCATCCCTTCGGCATGTTCTGCAACGGTTCCGCAACCTTTACGCACGATCGGAAACCATTCGGGAGGTTATCCTCAAGGTTTCGGCATGATTCTGCATCACTCGGCGTCTGTTCCGCAACGCTTCGTAAGCCACTTCCCGAATACTTGCGGAATGCATGCCGAATACAAAGCTGATCCCGAATGGTTCCCGAATCGAGCAAAATTCATTCTGCAACCCTTCGGCAAGGCTTTGGCGTTGTAGTGGACGCCAGGCATAAAAATCTTCTTCTCTGAAACCGTAAGGCCAGGTGAGCGATTTAGGGCCATCATGGCCCTCTTGTTTTTGTTTAATCTTTTTAAATTTATGAAAATTGGTATTTGGTTGCCTTTGGTTGTGATATTGAGTTTAAACTGAAAATTGATTTTTTTTGTGTGTGTTCAATATGACATGTTTTAGACTTAACTTTTAAACAGGCGAGCATCACGTGGCTTTGACACCATTTCTGCTTTTAAGAGTTGTGGCCCTTTATTTGCAAAAATGACTATAAAATATTTAGTCAAGACTACTTCTTGGAAAGTAAGTGTCCAATCCACATCAAACTTTACATACATATTTGTGACCACTATATCTTGGTCAAGGTTGATAGCCATATAAATCGCTTTAGTCGTTCAGGAGTTATGGCCCTTTGTTTGTAAAAATGACATTAGAAATATCTTGTCCGGACCTTTTCTTGGAAAGAATTTGTCCATTCCTCACCAAACTTTACACACATATTTGTGGCCATTATATCCTGGTCAAGTTCGATAGTCATGTAAATCGCTTCTTAGGAGTGGCAGCCCTTTATTTTACGAAAATGACTTTAAAATATCTTGCCTGGACTCTTTCTTTGAAAGTATTTGTTCAATCCACACCAAACTTCACACAGATGTTTGTGGCAATTACATCTCAAGTGGTCAAGTTCAATAGCCATGTAAATCACTTTACTCATTTAGGAGTTGCAGCCCTTTATTTGCAAAAATGACATAAATCACTTTAGAAGTTGCATACATGATTATGGCCCTTACTTTCTGTGACAAAAAATCTGAAGTGGGGGCATCAGTGTCCTATGGACACATTTCTAGTTTGTTACAATTCTTCCTGCAGATGTCTTTTGAGTAATCTTGTGATTGTGTTTCAATAAATCACATGGAAAAAATGACTGTTACTTTAGATTTCAGTGAAATAAATAGCATGAAACTATATAATTTTGTGCTACCTGCTGCAGCAGGGTGACCTCTTAATAATCTTTACACCTATCTGTCTCTACTCTGCCTGTCTATCCATATGGCTGTCTGCAGTGCTCCTTTAGTCCCTAGAGTACAGGCATTGCTGAAGGGGACTATATAGGTTTGCACTTCGTCTGTCTTGTCTGTCTGTCTGTTGGTATATAAACAGCTTATGGAGACAAAGCTTGAAAAAATCATTGAGGGTGTGAGATTTGGCTCAAAGTCAAGGTCACTGTTACAAAAAAAAGAAATTTGATTTCAACTAAATAACTTCAAATGGTTAAATATATTCTGAAAGTGGGAGATCCTTTGAAAACAAAAGTAGCAATGCGAAAAGAGAAATTGCAGACTTGGTTTTATTGAGACTTCATGTAGTAATTAAAAGTGCAACACTACTCACACCCCCTAGTCATATTTGCTTGAATTAAGACAAAGCTTGAGATTACATCTGAAGAGTTCAGATCACTATTACTAAAATGTTTCTATTCAAAATCTAGTAAGCTAGTAGTAAAACGGTGGTGAAACGTGAACGACCAAGTCAGATCAGATTGATCTGTTTATTTAATATACCGACGTTTCGGTACTTACAAGTACCTTCATCAGGGTAACATACGTAAAAATATCAAAAGCAAACTTTGCTGAGGTAGGGTTTTTTCGGTGCCTTTCTAGTCATGTGATACGTACTGTGACGTTAAACTGTTGATTCTGGTATCCAATGGAGATGATACAGCTAAAAAATGGTGTATGCCTAAAATAAAGATAGTGGGCATATACCATGTTTAAATGTTGATAATTTCAGGAAGTATACTAGTTAATAGACGTAACGGTATATAAGCTAGTTTGTAAAAATGTACTGTGAGTAGAAAAACGAATAAAGAAACCAACTTGCAAGTCTTAAAAGTTATCTATGTGAAGATCCCATAGATAGAGTATATGAATATTTCAATGTCTTTATCACTGTCTCTCTCGTCCATACATATCGTAGTGTTACTTTCATTTGGAGTTAAGTCCAAGGGTGTGGCTCCGAATGTTATGTCATCTGTGGTCCTGGTTTTTATGCCCCCCAGATCTGATCTGGGGGGCATATTGTTTTTGCCCTGTCTGTTTGTTTGTCTGTTTGTCCGTTTGTCAGTCAGCAACTTTAACATTGGTCATAACTTTTGAGCTAGTACAGATCTGATAGAGACCTGATATTTAGCATGCATATGTATCTCATAAGGCCGCACATTTTGAGAGGTGACATGTCAAAGTCAAGGTCATCCTTCAAGGTCAGAGGTCAAATATATGGGTCAAATCACCGACTTTAACATTGGCCATAACTTTTGGACCAGTAGAGATAGAGACTTGATATTTGGTATGCTTGTGTATCTCACGAAGCTGCACATTTTGAGGTGTGACATGTCAAGGTCAAGGTCATCCTTCAGGGTCAAAGGTCAAATTGTCTGGTTTTTTTGGCTGTAACTTTAACGCAACTTTAACATTGGTCATATATTTTGAGCCAGTACAGATAGAGACTTGATATTTGGCATGCATATGTATCTCATTAAGCCGCACATTTTGAGGGGTGACATGTCAAGGTCAAGGTCATCTTTCAAGGTCAGAGGTCAAATATATGGGTCAAATCACCAACTTTAACATTGGCCATAACTTTTGGACCAGTAGAGATGGAGACTTGATATTTGGCATGCTTCAGTATCCCATGAAGCTGTACATTTTGAGGGGTGACATGTTAAGGTCAATGTCATCCTTCAGGGTCAAAGGTCAAATTGTCTGTTTCTTTGTCTGTAACTTTAACATTGGTCATAACTTTTGAGCCAGTACAGCTAGTGACTTGATATTAGGCATGCATATGTATCTCATGAAGCCGCACATTTTGAGGGTTGACATGTCAAGGTCAAAGTCATCTTTCAAGGTCAGAGGTCAAATACATGGGTCAAATCACTGACTTTAACATTGGCCATAACTTTTGGACCAGTAGAGATGGGGACTTGATATTTGGCATGCTTGTGTATCTCATGAAGCTGTACATTTTGAGGGGTGACATGTCAAGGTCAAGGTCAATCTTCAGGGTCAAAGGTCAAATTGTCTGTTTCTTTGTCTGTAACTTTAACATTGGTCATAACTTTTGAGCCAGTACAGCTAGTGACTTTATATTTGGCATGCATATGTATCTCATGAAGCCGCACATTTTGAGGGTTGACATGTCAAGGTCAAGGTCATCCTTCAGGGTCAAAGGTCAAATTGTCTGTTTCTTTGTAACTTTAACATTGGTCATAACTTTTGAGCCAGTACAGCTAGTGACTTTATATTTGGCATGCATATGTATCTCATTAAGCCGCACATTTTGAGGGTTGACATGTCATCTTTCAAGGTCAGAGGTCAAATACATGGGTCAAATCACTGACTTTAACATTGGCCATAACTTTTGGACCAGTAGAGATGGAGACTTGATATTTGGCATGCTTGTGTATCTCATGAAGCTGCTCATTTTGAGGGATGACATCTCAAGGTCAATGTTATTCTTCAGGGTCAAAGGTCAAATTGTCTGTTTGTTTGTCTAACTAACATTGGTCATAACTTTTGAGCCAGTACAGATAGAGACTTGATATTTGGCATGCATATGTATCTCATAAAGAACACACATTTTGAGGGGTGATACGTCAAGGTCATCCTTAAAGGTCAGAGGTCAAACATATGGGTCAAATCGCCGACTTTAACATTGGCCATAACTTTTGAACCAGTACAGATATAGATTTTTGGTATACATGTGTTTCTCATTTGGCTGCACAGTTTGAGGGGTGACATGTCAAGGTCAATGTCATCTTGGAAGGTCAAAGGTCATTAACATTGGCCACATCAAGTTTGAACCAGTAGATATACAGCCTTGATAATGGTATGCTTGTGTGACTCATGAAGCCGCACAGTTTGAGGGGTGACATGTCAAGGTCAAGATCATCCTTCATGGTCAAAGGTCACCAACTTTTAACATTGGCCATAACTTTTGTACCAGTAGAGACACAGACTTGATATTTGATATGCATGTGTACCCCATGAAGCTGCACAGTTTGAGTGATGACATGTCAAGATCAAGGTCATCCTTCAGGGTCAAATATCATATTGAGGGGGCATAGTGTTTCACAAACACATCTTGTTTCTATGGGTTCTGGTAGTGGGCTAATTTGGCGTGGTACTCGTATCATTTCTGTTAAAAGTGGCTGGATTTCGTCTGGTTTGGTGTATTTAGATGGTCCTGGTATGATCCGAAATAGGGGTTTGGCCTCAAAGGGTGGTGTCCATTTTTGAATTGGTTCTGGATTTGGAACGTCTACTTCTATTTTGATGAATTCTGTGAGGCATATGCTGTGGATGTTTTCAGCATGTTTCTTGATAAAATCCCGTCTAGTGTATGTTTTGGGACAGCCTGGGCAGACGTATACCAATCTTTTGGTTTTGTGTTTTCTCCAGTCTCTTTTCATGTTGAATAGCGATCCTTTTATCATGAGATTACACTTTGTGCACTGTCTTAATCTTTCTCCTATAAGTCTGTATTCTGGCGTGGAAGTGTTCATTTTACTGTATAATGTTTAGTCCGGAAGGTTGTTTTGTCTTGAATAGCTCGATGTAGCTTTATTCTGTGCGAAGCCGAATGTTATTGTTTTTAGCTCACCAGAGCACAAAGTGCTCAAGGTGAGCTATTGTGATACCCCTGTGTCCGGCGTCCATCTGTCCGTCCGTCCGTCTGTCTGTCCGTCAACAATTTCAAACGACTTCTTCTCTGAAACCGACTGCCCAATTGTAACCAAACTTGGTCAGATACATACTGTGGGTGGGTGCTTCAAAAGTTGTTAAAAGATAGTGGGTGGGGGCCATCGGTCTTGTTGCCATGGCAACCATACACAATATCTAGAAAAATCTTCTTCTCCAGAATGACTTGTCCGATTTGAATATAGTTTTCACCAAAATGTTTCTCAGTTGATAGACTTCAAAAGTTGTTAAAAGAATTTTGATCCGGCAAAAAACATGGCCGCCAGAGGGCGTGGTCATTTTTAGCTCACCAGAGCACAAAGTGCTCAGGGTGAGCTTTTGTGATCACCTGATGTCCGTCGTACGTCGTGCGTCGTGCGTCGTTCGTCGTTCGTCATTCGTCGTCCGTCGTCAACAATTTGAACCTTTAAAAATCTTCTCCTCTGAATCTATAGGGTGCTCAGCTTTCATCTTTGGCACATAGCTTCACCTATAGGTCCTTTACAAAAGTTATATAAATTATGTCCCTGGAGTCAAAATTGGCCCCACCCTGGGGGTGTCAAGTTTTCAATAGAAACATATAGTGAAACTTCTTCTCTGAAACTGGAAGGTTCTCAGCTTTGATATTTGGCACATAGCATCATCTATAGGTCCTCTACAAAAGTTATATAAATCATGTCCCTGGGGTCAAAATTGGCCCCGCCCTAGGGGTGGCAAGTTTTCCGAAGCTGACTGCTGTTTAAACACTAGTATCTTCCTGGCAAAAACTACATGTCCCAGAGCTTAGATATTTGGTGTATGGATTTACATAGTTTACCTTTAAGAATTTTGTTAATATCATAGTTCTGAGGTTAAAATTGGTCCTGCCCTTTGGGTTATACTTTAAAATAGGCTTTTTCACTTCAGAAACTGCGGCTAAAGGTTTCTCCTCCAACCCAGTCCACTGAGACTGACCTAGTATAGCCAGTTCCAGTGGTTTTACCCTTAGTCTAATCAGTAGAGTAGAAATTGTGTTTACCCAAATAAATAACAAACACTCATTTTAGATGGAGAAAACTAAGTGGATAATTATCAAAATGCTCTTTGCATATCTATGTCCTGCATTAAGCTCTCAGATATCAATATAGAGTCTTTTGTGAAGTTTAGCTGAATACAAGTCAAGTGTTCTATGCTGTAGCATTCTTTATCAGTATTATAGTTGTTTCAGAATTGTTGTCATTGTTCACATTGTTTTTTAATACATGTCAATCTTACAATTAACACTCTTGTACAAAACAATTATGAAGTACAATATTGGTTCTGATCTGACACATATGTAATTTGAAGTTACATATGCGTCAGATCAGAATCCAAACTGTGCTAGGTCTCCCTTTGCACTTTTGATAACAACTGGGTTGCCTCCCTTCTGGGTAGACAACTGATATTTTTAGATCTGGCCTATTGCACAGACAATTAACCCTTTACTCCATAATTATGCATTTCTGCACCATTGCAAACAGAGTAGATCCAGATTAGATGGCTCATTTAGTAGCCATATGATCAATCTGCTCTGTTTACTTATGATATTATATAGTGCAAATTGCATTAAATTATTTCCATTTTTGTGTACAATATACAATGACGTACTTATAATATGTTTACTTAACCCTTTCCCTCATATAAATGCCTTTTCATGCATTTGCAAACAGAGCAGACCCAGATCAGGCGGCTCCTTTAGCAGCTGTCTAAATAGGGTCTACTCTGTTTGTTAATGGAATTTGAAAGATGTTTTTCATTACTTTCTTAAATGGCTACACTTTCTATTTTTCATTATAACTATTTTGTCCATGAACATTCAGTAGGTATTGAAATTTTGAATAAACATAGAACAGTGGAAGGGTTAAAAATAAGTTAAGATATGAATAATAATATGAACTCATGTATCATCATCTTCAGGTCCTTTACAAAAGTTATATTAATTATGGCCCTGGGGTCAAAATTGGCCCCGCCCCAGGGGTGGGTAGTTTTCAGTAGAAACATATAGAGCAAACTTTGAAAATCTTATGAAACTGAAAGGTGCTCAGCTTTCATATTTGGCTCATAGCATCATGTCTAAGTCCTCTACAAAAGTTATATAAATTATGCCCCTGGGGTCAAAATTGGCCCGCCCCAGGGCCGGCTAGTTTTCTATAGAAACATATAGTGAAAACTTTGAAAATCTTCTCCTCTGATAGTCTGGTGAGCGCTTCAGGGCCATTCTGGCCCTCTTGTTTCCATATATGGTATATGGAATTTTCATAGGAAAATCTTTAAAAATCTTCTTCTCTGAAACTGTAAAGCCTAGACCTTTGATATTTGGTATGTAGCATGGTCTTATGGTCCTCTACAAAGATTGTTCAAATTATGGCCCCCGGGCCTAAAATGGCCCCGCCCAAGGGCTTATTAGTTTTTCATAGGAAAATCTTTTAAAATCTTCTTCTATGAAACTGTAAGGCCTAGACCTTTGATATTTGGTATGTAGCATGATCTTATGGTCCTCTACAAATATTGTTCAAATTATGACCCCCGGGCCAAAAATGGCCCGCCCAAGGGCTTATCAGTTTTTCATTGGAAAATCTTTAAAAATCTTCTTCTCTGAAACTGTAAGGCCTAGACCTTTGATATTTGGTATGTAGCATGATCTTATGGTCCTCTACAAATATTGTTCAAATTATGACCCCCGGGCCAAAAATGGCCCGCCCAAGGGCTTATCAGTTTTTCATTGGAAAATCTTTAAAAATCTTCTTCTCTGAAACTGTAAGGCCTAGACCTTTGATATTTGGTATGTAGTATGATCTAATGGTCCTCTACAAAAGTGGTTCAAATTATGACCCCCAGGCCGAAAATGGCCCCGCCCAAGGACTTATCAGTTTTTCATAGGATAATCTTTAAAAATCTTCTTCTCTGAAACTGTAAGGCCTAGACCTTTTATATTTGGTATGTAGCATGATCTTATGGTCTTCTACAAATACTGTTCAAATAATGACCCCCGGGCCAAAAATGGCCCCGCCCAAGGGCTTATCAGTTATTGGAAAATCTTTAAAAATCTTCTTATCTGAAGCTGTAAGGCCTAGACCTTTGATATTTAATATGTAGCATGATCTTATGGTCCTCTACAAATATTGTTCAAATTATGACCCCCGGGCCAAAAATGGCCCCGCCAAGGGCTTATCAGTTTTTCATAGGAAAATCTTTAAAAATCTTCTTCTCTGAAACTGTAAGGCCTAGACCTTTGATATTTGGTATGTAGCATGATCTTATGGTCCTCTACAAATTTTGTTCAAATTATGACCCCCGGGCCAAATATGGCCCCGCTCAAGGGCTTATCAGTTTTTCATTGGAAAATCTTTAAAAATCTACTGAAACTATAAGGCCTAGACCATTGATATTTGGTATGACTAACATGATCTAATGGTCCTCTATATATATGTAGCTGTGGCTTGTGGTCCTCTGCCAAGAATGTTTAACTTACGACCCTGACCACTTGGCGAAACTTGGCCCTGCCTCAGGGCTTATCAGTTTTTCATGGGAAAAATATGAAATATTATTTTTCTCTGAAACCATAAGGCTTAGACCTTTAATTAATGGCATACTGCTTTGCCTTGTGGTTCTCTACCAAGGTTGTCCACATGATTTCTTGTGGTTAAAAATGGCCCCGCCCCTGGGGTTATCTCAGGTGAGCGCTTCAGGGCCTCATGGCCCTCTTGTTTGTTGTTGTTGTTGTTAAGACTGTAACGTCGAAATCGTGCGCTGAGTGCGAATTTGACGTGAGACAGGTTTGTACTCATTTGTGCATCTTTTATCATTTAGGTGTCCGTATAGGCGTTCTCTTAGAGTATTTCTCGTTTGGCCGACGCATTGTATGCTGCACTTGTTGCATGCGATGATATAAATTACACTGGCTGATTCACAGGTGTATGTTCCTTGTATGAAAAATAACTTTCCAGTCGTTTTGATTTTGATGTTGGATTTTCCGTTCATGTAGGGGCAAGCTTCGCAATTTTTTTAACATGGGTAGCTTCCTTTGTTGGCTGGTTTTGGATGTAGGTCCGTTTTGACTAGTATATTACGTAGATTTTGTGGTTTTCTAAGCACTGTGATGATTCTGGTAGACTGGAAGTTGCTGCAGGTGGGGCTTGACTGTAGTATTTGGAGGTTTTTGTCTATAATCTGGTTCATGTCTAGGTTTCAGGGGTTGTTTGTGAGTTTCATTGGAATAGTTTTGTCGTTGTTGGGTTTATCCTTAATTTGTAAAAATGTGGCTCTGTCTAGTTTTCTGGATCTCAGGATGGCGTCGTTGATGGTCCTTGTAGGGTACCCTCTGGCTTTCAGATTATCCCATAGTTTTTTGGTGCAAGTGTCAAATAACTCCAGGTCGCTACAAATTCATCTTATTCTTACTGCTTGGCTGTAGGGTATGCTTAATTTTTGGTGTCTTGGATGGAATGAATTAAAGTGTAGGTACATATTGGCGTCTGTGGGTTTTGAGTATAGTGTTGTCTTCAAATTGCCGTTGTCGTCTTTGTAGATAGTTGTGTCTAAGAAGTTTGTTGAACTCTGGCTGATATCTACAGTGGATTTGATCATGGGATGGTGACTGTTGAGGGCTATGATGAAGGAATCTAATTCCTCTCGGGAGTGTGCCCAGATCATGAAAATGTCATCTATGAATCTCCACCAGACAGTTGGTAGTGTCTTCCTATTAGATAGGAATTCTCTTTCTATCTTGTCCATGAATAGTATTGCGTAGCTTGGTGCACATTCGGTGCCCATAGTTGTTCCTGAGATTTGTTCGTAGAATTCTTCGTTGAATGTGAACGCTGTTTTTCTGAGGACGAAGTGTAAGAGGCGTAACAGGATCCAGGTCTTTGGTTCTGTTTGTTTTCTTTGTTCTAATGCATTTTTGGCTGCTAAGATTCCTTCTCTGTGTGGAATATTTGTGTTTAGGGCGGTTACATCTATGGTTACTAGGTATGCATTTTTGGGTATTGGTCATAGTTGGTTCAGTTTTCGTAAAATGTGGGTAGTGTCTTTAATGTAGGATGGGCATGATTGTGCGCATGGTTGTATGTAGTGGTCTATAAATTCCGAGAGTTTTTAGCTCACCAGAGCACTTTTGTGCTCAGGGTGAGCTTTTGTGATCACTTGATGTCCGTCGTGCGTCGTCCGTCGTGCGTCGTCGGGCGTCAACAATTTGAACCTTTAAAAATCTTCTCCTCTGAATCTACAGGGTTCTCAGCTTTCATCTTTGGTACATAGCATCATCTTTAGGTCCTCTACAAAAGTTATATAAATTTTGCCCCTGGGGTCAAAATTGGCCCCGCCCCAGGGGTGCCTTGTTTTCTATTGAAATATATAGTAAAACTTTGAAAATCTTCTCCTCTGAATCTACAGGGTTCTCAGCTTTCATATTAGGCACATAGCATCATGTTCAGGTCCTCTACAAAAGTTATATAAATTATGCCCCTGGGGTCAAAATTGGCCCCGCCCCAGGGGTAGCCAGATTTTATTAGAAACATATAGTGACAACTTTGAAAATCTTCTCCTCTGAATCTACAGGGTTTTCAGCTTTCATATTTGGCACATAGCATCATGTTCAGGTCCTCTACAAAAGTTATATAAATTATGGCCCTGGGGTCAAAATTGGCCCCGCCCCAGGGGTGGTCAGTTTTCAATAGAAACAAATAGTGAAATCTTTGTGAAAATCTTCTTCTCAGAAACTGGAAGACTTTCAGCTTTCATATTTGGCACAGAACATCATGTTCAGGTCCTCTACAAAAGTTATATAAATTATGGCCCCGGGGTCAAAATTGGCCCAGCCCCAGGGGTGGGCAGTTTTCAATAGAAACAAATAGTGAAACTTTGAAAATCTTCTCCTCTGAAACTGGAAGGCTCTCAGCTTTCATATTTGGCACATAGCATCATGTTCAGGTCCTCTACAAAAGTTATATAAATTATGGCCCTGGGGTCAAAATTGGCCCCGCCCCAGGGGTGGTCAGTTTTCAATAGAAACAAATAGTGAAATCTTTGAAAATCTTCTTCTCAGAAACTGGAAGGCTTTCAGCTTTCATATTTGGCACAGAACATCATGTTCAGGTCCTCTACAAAAGTTATATAAATTATGTCCCAGGGGTCAAAATTGGCCCCCCCAGGGGTGGGCAGTTTTCAATAGAAACAAATAGTGAAACTTTGAAAATCTTCTCCTCTGAAACTGGAAGGCTCTCAGCTTTCATATTTTGCACATAACATCATGTTCAGGTCCTCTACAAAAGTTATAAATTATGGCCCATGGGTCAAAATTGGCCCTGCCCCAGGGGTGGGCAGTTTTCAATAGAAACATATAGTGACAACTTTGAAAATCTTCTCCTCTGAATCTACAGTGTTCTCAGCTTTCATATTTGGCACATAGGATCATGTTCAGGTCCTCTACAAAAGTTATATAAATTATGCCCCCGGGGTCAAAATTGGCCCCGCCCCAGGGGTAGCAAGTTTCGAATAGAAACATATAGTGACAACTTTGAAAATCTTTTCTTCTGAATCTACAGGGTTCTCAGCTTTCATATTTGGCACAGAGCATCATGTTCAGGTCCTCTACAAAATTTATATAAATTATGCCCCTGGGGTCAAAATTGGCCCAGCCCCAGGGGTGGGCAGTTTTCAATAGAAACAAATAGTGAAACTTTGAAAATCTTCTCCTCTGAAACTGGAAGGCTTTCAGCTTTCATATTTGGCACATAGCATCATGTTCAGGTCCTCTACAAAAGTTATATACATTATGTCCCTGGGGTCAAAATTGACCCCGCCCCAGGGGTGGCCAGTTTTAAATAGAAACATATAGTGAAAACTTTGAAAATCTTCTCCTCTAAATCTACAGGGTTCTAAGCTTTCATATTTGGAACATATGATCATATTCAGGTCCTCTACAAAAGTTATATAAATTATGCCTTAGGGGTCAAAATTGGCCCCGCCCCAGGGGTAGCCATGTCTCAATAGAAACATATAGTGACAACTTTGAAAATATTTTCCTCAGAAACTGGAAGGTCCTCAGCTTTCATATTTAACACATAACATCATGTTCAGGTCCTCTACAAGAGTTATATAAATTATGCCCCCGGGGTCAAAATTGGCCCGCCCCAGGGGTAGCCAGTTCGCAATAGAAACATATAGTGTCAAATTTGAAAATATTTTCCTCAGAAACTGGAAGGTTCTCAGCTTTCATATTTGGCACTAACACCATGTTCAGGTCCTCTACAAAAGTTGTATGAATTATGCCCCTTGGATCAAAATTGGCCCGCCCCAGGGGTGGCTAGTTTTCTCTAGAAACATATAGTGAAAACTTTGAACATCTTCTCCTCTTATTGCCTGGTGAGCGATGTCAGGGCCATTCTGGCCCTCTTGTTCGGTTGGTCCGTCACATGCTGAGACAATGGGTCTGCCTGGGTTGTTCTTTTGTGTATTTTTGGTAGAAAGTAGAAGACCGGGGTTCTGCAATGTTTCGGCATTAGGTAGTCCATATGTTCGTCCTTCAGTAGGCTGTGCTTTTTAAGGTATGTTAAGAATTGGCATATTTCTTTAGTAGCCTTGGATGTTGCATCTTTGGGGGTCTTCTTGTATGTTTTAGGATCCGATAATTGTCTGTGTCCTTCTTTCAGGTAATCTACTTTGTTGAGAATGACAATGCTGCCTCCTTTATCCGCTGGTTTGATGATGATATTCGTATTGCTTTTTAGCATGTTGATAGCTTGAAATTCCTTTTCTGAGATGTTGTAATCTTTATTATGTGTTTTTTTACCTCTGAGAGCCTGGTTCTTAATGATAGAGAGAAATGTGTCTAAGGCTGCTGATTTTCCTGCCGGTGGTGTCCAACCTGAGTTAATTTTGAAAGGGTCTTGTTGTAGATCTGTGGTATCTTGGTATAACCAAATTTTATGTACAACTATATTTTGCATGGAGACAATTTTGTAATTACATCTCAAGTGTGTTTGTGTATTTGTTTTTTGTCATTGCTCATTGAAAATATATCCCTTTTTACAGATCAGCCAGTTGGTGGAAGTTGCAATACTGGTTCATTTGGACCATGCTCTGATACCAATGCAAAGTGCACCAGTAATACTTGTATCTGTAAAGTTGGATACTATGATAGCAATGGATGGGCTATTCAGGGAAACTGTATGAGTGGTAAGTATTTATAGTTATCACAACCTGATAATTCATTTAACCCTTTCCCTGTTCTGAGTTTATTCCAAATTTCAATACCTACTGAATATTCATGGACAAAATAGTAGTAATGAAATATGGAAGGTGGAATATTGTAGCCATTTTAGAAAGTAAAGAAAAAGGTCTATAGGAGCCATCTGAGTTGGGCCTTAGTAACTCTGTTTGCAAATGCATGAAAACATGTTTATATGAGGGAAAGGGTTAAGCAGTTAACCCTTTCCTTCATATAAACACTCTTTCATGCCCTTGTAAGCTGAGCAGACTAAGATGACTCATGCAGGAACCATCTGATCAGGGACTGTCCTGTTTGTCTATCAAATTTCTACAGGGTCTGCCATCACCAAAATGTTTCTTTTTATTTACCATCATAAATATTCATCTGATAAATATTCATGATGTTAATATTTTTTTTATTCAGGAAGGAAATGGTTAAATGAATGATTTTAGATTCTTTTCCAGTGATATTAGTTTGGTATTAGTTTGGTGTTGTAGAAAGCATTCTATTAGTTATACAGATCATTGGCGGGGTATCTGACTTTTTGTTTCCTGCTGAGGAAATCCATGTTGCCCGAGCCGTTAGGCGAGGGCTACATGTATTTTCCTCAGCAGGAAATAAAAAGTCAGATATCCCGCCAATGATCTGTATAACGATTTTATTAATACTGCAAAGTTTAATATTTGTAGCAGTTAATTAGCGTTGTTAATGTAGGCGTCGTTTTGCTTCCCCTCAGGTGCCTCATACTGTAAGGTAATGGCTTGTAATATCTGTATAATAACCAGCTCATTGCAATTGTGGATAGAAAGATATCTTCCAAGAGCATTAGCTTCTCATAGGATTGAAAGAATCAGACGTTAGTAAACCTTTCAGCGTTTAAGCAGACACTTTTTTTAGCATGAGAACGGTTAAACATAATTGGCGTAATTCCGACGTCATTTGGATGACGTCAAAAAGACGGTTTTATAATATTCAAACAAATGGGCGTTGGAAGGAGCGGTTATACTGCAATTTACAGGTACGTGTACTGTGCATGTGCATAAATAAAATCTGAATCGAATTGGGTGTGGTTTGTCTTTGTAAAAGCGGGGGTTTGGGGGCTAATCGGTACGTGCACAAGCACTTTGACAACACTTGCAGCATTTGAGCAGAATAAGACCTTCGCCACGTATCGGGTTCTTTTACATTGTTATAGATCTACAACAACTATAACAAAAATGTTTCTCAATGGATATCTTTGTTCCGTCCCAAACTCTTGTTATTTCGTTTGAGAACGGTTGTTTGGATTGAATCGACGAAATGAAGCTAGTCGGTCAATTTTAGTTTGTTGTAGCAATGAAGTGAGGCCCTCGGCAGGGGAAATTCCATTGTTGCTCATGACTCCGTATATACATCAGAAATTAGAGGGATACACGGCTTTTATACATGGCTAATTGACCAATCAAAATCGAGGATTTTACTTTGCAGTATAATAATCCTCATTATACCCCTGCAAACGAAGTTTGAGAGGGGGTATATAGGATTCAGTGTGTCTCCTGGTCGGTTGGTCTGTCTGTCTGTTTTTGGCACAACCTGGTTAATTCCACTTATTTACATAACCCTTTGAGTTAAAGCTTTAAAACTTTACACACTTGTCTACCGTCACAAGCTTCATCTGCAGGCAAGAGTACATAACTCAGTTAAGCATTTTGACAGAATTATGGCCCTTTTTAGCTCGCCTATTCGAAGAAATGGGGGGCTTATGGAATCACCCCGGCATCGGCGTTGGCTTTGCTTTTGGTTAAAGTTTTGGGGTAAGTGTTGAAATGCACTAATACTACATGAAATATTTGCCCTAGGATTAGCTCATACTTGAAATGGAGGTTCCCGGTGTGTTGAACATTGATGTAGTGTAGTTATAATTTAAAATAAAACTGAATTTTAGTCAAAATTTCACCTGTTTTGGACTTAGCTTTTTGGGCTGAAATAGGAAGGTTAAAGTTTTTGGGTAAGTGTTGAAATGCACTAATACTACATGAAATATTTGCCCTAGAAAGCTGATATTTGGAATGGAGGTTCCGTGTGTGTTAAACATTGATGTAGTGTAGTTAAAATTTAAAATAAAATTGAATTTTAGTCTAAATTTTATCTGTTTTTGACTTAGCTTTTTGGGCTGAAATCTCAAGGTTAAAGTTTTAAGGTAAGTGTTATGATGCACTAATACAACATGAAATACTTGCCATAGGTAGCTGGTATTTGGAATAGAGTTTGCCAGTAGGTTTAACATTGATGTAGTTCAGTTAAAATAGAAAAATATTTTGGACTTCATCTTTGTACACAAGATCTGCAATAGGCGAGCTTTGCTGTCCTGCGACAGTCTAGATATGGTTGGCATGTCCGTTTGTGGCACAACCTGGTTAAGTCCACTTATTAGTCCCACACCGGTTACCGGTTGGGGGACTATAGGTTTGCTCGATTCTGTCTATACGCTCTAACAATTCCTGTTTGTGTGACTAGAAAATTACATGAGAACAAAAGATCTTTTGTTCTCGTCATTTTTATGTGGCTCATTTTCAGTTTGTGTGACTATTTTGAATAAATCCGTTAGAACGTCCGTCTGTCTGTCCGTCCATTCCGTCGGTCCGTCCTGCTGTACGTCTGTCAGGCTTCTTGTCCGGGCCATATCTCCTACAAAGTTATGCCAAATTCATTATAACTTCACACATTGAAGAAGCATGATGAGGGCAAGTGTCATGCGCAAGGGCCATAACTCTAGCATCAATATTTTTTGAGTAATTCCCCTTTTACATATTTTTTTGTCCGGACAATAACTCTTTATCTACTGGTTCAATTGATTTGAAACTTCACATATGGAACAATCATGATGAGGGGTAGTGTGATGCACAAGAGCCATAACTCTAGCATCGGTATTTTTGGAGTTCTTCCCCTTTTTAGCTCACCTGGCACAAAGTGCCAAGGTGAGCTATTGGGATGATCCTATGTCCGGCGTCCGTCGTCGTGCGTATGTGCGTTGTGCGTCGTGCGTACGTGCGGGCGTCAACAATTTACTTAAACATCTTCTTCTCTGGAACTACAAAGCCAAGAGCTTTGATATTTGGTATATAGTATGATGTAATGGTCCTCTACAAAGATTGTTCAAATTATGTCCCCCGGGCCAAAAATGGCCCCGCCCCAGGGCTTATCAGTTTTTCATAGGAAAATCTTTAAAAATCTTCTTCTCTGAAACTGTAAGGCATAGACCTTTGATATTTGGTATGTAGCATCATCTAATGGTCCTCTACTAAGATTGTTCAAATTATGACCCCTGGGCCAAAAACGGCCCCGCCCGGGGTTTATCAGTTTTTCATAGGAAAATCTTTAAAAATCATCTTCTCTGAAACTGTAAGGCATAGACCTTTGATATTTGGTATGTAGCATGATCTAACGGTCCTCTACTAAGATTGTTCAAATTATGACCCCTGGGCCAAAAATGGCCCCGCCCCGGGGCTTATCAGTTTTTCATGAGAAAATCTTTAAAAATCTTCTTCTCTGAAACTGTAAGGCATAGACCTTTGGTATTTGGTATGTAGCATCAGCTAATGGTCCTCTACTAAGATTGTTCAAATTATGACCCCCAGGAGAAAAATGGCCCCGCCCCAGGGCTTATCAGTTTTTCATAGGAAAATCTTGAAGAAATCATCTTCTCTGAAACTGTAAGGCATAGACCTTTGATATTTGGTATGTAGCATGATCTAATGGTCCTCTACTAAGATTGTTCAAATTATGACCCCTGGGCCAAATATGGCCCCGCCCCGGGGCTTATCAGTTTTTCATAGGAAAATCTTTAAATATATTCTTCTCTAAAATTATAAGGTATAGACCTTTGATATTTGGTATGTAGCATTATTTAATCATCCTCTACTAAGATTAATCAAAATATGACCCCCGAACAAAAAATGGCCCCGCCCAAGGGCTTATCAGTTTTTCATAGGAAAATCTTTAAAAATCTTCTCCTCCAGAATTGTAAGGTCTAGGCCCTTGATATTTGGTATGTAGCATCATCTAATGGTTTTCTACCAAGATTATTCAAATTATTACCCTGGGTCAAAAATGGCCCCGCCTGGGGCTTATCAGTTTTTCATATGAAAAGCTTTAAGAATCTTCTTCTCCAAAACTGTAAGGCAGAGACCTTTAATATTTGGTATGTAGCGCTATTTAATAGTTTTCTACCAAGATTGTTCAAATTATGTCCCCTGGGTTGAAAACTTCCCCACCCAGGGGCATATCAGTTTTTTATAGGAAAGTTTTTAAAAATCTTCTCTTAAAAATCTTTAAAAGTCTTCTCTGAACTTGTAAGGCATAGACCTTAGATATTTGGTATGTTGCATTATCTAATAGTCCTCTACCAAGATTTTCAAATTATGAACCCCGGATCAAAATTGACCCCGCCCTGGGGCTTAACAGTTTTTCATAGGAAAATCTTTAAGGTCTAGACTCTTTATATTTAGTATGTAGCATCATCTGATGGTTTTCTACCAAGATTTTTCAAATTATGCAATCTGTCATTGAAATCATTAATCTGTTACGAACAGGTGAGCGATTAAGGGCCATCATGGCCCTCTTGTTCATATTTTCTTGTCAGTCTGTGTCTCAGGCTTCGTGTCCGGGTCATATCTCCTACAAAGTTAGGCCAAATTCAAGGGCCATAACTCTAGCATCAATATTTTTGGAGTTATTCCCCTTTTTCATATTTTTTGTTCGGACAATAACTCTTTATCTACTGGTTCAATTGATTTGAAACTTCACATATGGAACAAGCATGGTGAGGGGTAGTGTCATGCACAAGGGCCATAACTCTAGCATCTATATTTTTGGAGTTATTCTCTTTTTCATAATTTTTTCATGTCCAGTTAATAACTCTTTATGTACTGGTACAATTGATTTGAAACGTCTCATATGGAACAAGCATGATGCGATGTAGTGTCATACACAAGGGCAATAACTCTAGCATCAATATTTTTGGAGTTACTCCCCTTTTTTAGCTCACCTGGCACTAAGTGCTAGGTGAGGTATTGTGAGTGGGCTGGCTCCGGCGTCGTGCATATGTGCGTATGTGCGTCTTGCATCGTCAACAATTTACTTAAACATCTTCTTCTCTGGAACCGCAAAGCCTAGAGCTTTGATATTTGGTATGTAGCATCATCTAATGGTCCTCTACAAAGATTGTTCAGATTATGTCCCCTGGACCAAAAATGGCCCCGCCCTGGGGCTTATCAGTTTTTCTTAGGAAAATCTTTAAAAATCTTCTCCTCTGAAACCGTAAGGCCTAGACCTTTGATATTTGGTATGTAGCATGATCTAATGGTCCTCTACAAAGATTGTTCAAATTATGACCCCTGGACCAAAAATGGCCCTACCCCAGGGCTTATCTGTTTTTCATAGGAAAATCTTTAAAACTCTTCTTCTCTGAAACCATAAGGCCTAGACCTTTGATATTTGGTATGTAGCATTATCTAATGGTCCTCTACAAAGATTGTTCAAATTATGATCCCTGGCCCAATAATGGCCCCGCCCCAAAGCTTATCAGTTTTTCATTGGAAAATCTTTAAAAATCTTCTTCTCGGAAACCGTAAGGCCTAGACCATTGATATTTTGTATGTAGCATTATCTAATGATCCTCTACAAAGATTTTCAAATTATGACCCCGGGACCAAATATGGCCCGCCCCGGGCTTATCAGTTTTTCATAGGAAAATCTTTAAAAATCTTCTTCTCTGAAACCGTAAGGCCTAGACCATTGATATTTGGTATGTAGCATTATCTAATGGTCCTCTACAAAGATTGTTCAAATTATGAACCCTGGACCAAAAATGGCCCCGCCCTGGGGCTTATCAGTTTTTCATAGGAAAATCTTTAAATATCTCCTCTGAAACCGTAAGGCCTAGATCTTTGATATTTGGTATGTAGCATTATCTATTGGTCCTCTACAAAGATTGTTCAAATTATGACCCCTGGACCAAAAATGGCCCCACCCCGGGGCTTATCAGTTTTTCATAGGAAAATCTTTAAAAATCTCCTTCTCAGAAATCGTAAGGCCTAGACCTTTGATATTTGGTATGTAGCATCATCTAATGGTCCTCTACAAAGATTGTTCAAACTATGACCCCTGGACCAAATATGGCCCCCGCCCCGGGGCTTATCAGTTTTTCATAGGAAAATCTTTAAAAATCTTCTCCTCTGAAACCGTAAGGCCTAGATCTTTGATATTTGGTATGTATCATTATCTATTGGTCCTCAACAAAGATTTT
This sequence comes from Azorinus chamasolen, assembly GCA_963576725.1. Classification (NCBI taxonomy): domain Eukaryota; kingdom Metazoa; phylum Mollusca; class Bivalvia; order Cardiida; family Solecurtidae; genus Azorinus; species Azorinus chamasolen. Next base: position 35,022,548 of record OY755237.1, on the reverse strand, counting down.
TCAAATTATGACCCCCAGACCAAAAATGGCCCCGCCCCGGGGCTTATCAATTTTTCATAGGGAAAAGTTTTGAAAATCTTCTTATCCTAAACTGTAAGGCATAGACCTTTGAAATTTGGTATGTATTATCATCAAATGGTTTTCTACCAAGATTGTTCAAATTATACCCCGCCCCTGGCTTATCAGTTTTTCATAGGAAAATCTTTAAAATCTCCTTCTGTGAAATTGTAAGGCCCAGAACTTTGAAACTTAGATGAAACATCATCTAATGTTCCTTTATTTAGATTGTTCAAATTTTAAACTCCAGACCTAAAATGATGGCCCTTGGTTTCATATTGGCCCCAATCTGAAGCTGACTTATTTTTACATAGAAATACAGTGTATGCATATGTCTATAGTAACCATCATGGCCCTCTTGTTCATATTTTCTTGTCAGCACAATAACTTTTTATTTACTGATTCAATGTATGAAAGTAGGTACTAATATCATTCAGGTGGTCATGTATATACCATGGTCAACCACACCATGGATGGGTGGGGCGGGGAGAGTAGAGTTTGTTTTTTTCAGTCCGGTGGAGGACTCATGTCTTGCATAGCAATACAACATGCCCTTGTTTACAATAAAGCTTTGAAACTGTACTTACTTGTCTAACATCGCAAGCTTCATCAACAGGCAAGAGTACATAACCCTTTCAAGCATTTTGACAGAATTATGGTACTTTTTACGGTTGGTCGCCATGTCCGTTTGTGGCACAACCTAGTAAAGTCCACATAATTACATAACCCTTTGAGATAAAGCTTTGAAACCTAACACACTTGTCTATTATTCCAAGCTTCTTGGACAAGAGTACATAACTATGTCAAACATTTTGACAGAATTATGGCCCTTTTTATCATTTTATTTGGTTAAGGTTTTTGTTAAAGCCTATTTATTTTCATAACCCTGTGAGATAAAGCTTTGAAACTTGGAACACGTGTTCACCATCACAAACTTTATCTGTAAGCAAGAGTACATAACTCTATCAAGCATTTTGACAGAATTATGGTCCTTTTTAATTTTAAATTAAAAAAAGTTACGGTAAAACCCATATTACTAAACAAATTGACATAAAACTATGATACAAGGTCTTATAACTCTATGCACCAAACTTGATTTATCTGTTGTGTTTACATATGCAGATGACACAATTTTGATATTTATACATGAGCAACAGTTTTCATATAAAAGGGATGAACACAGCTGAAATCCATGATGCATTTGTGAAAACACTTGATGAGGATTCTCCTTCCTATTCCACTGTATAGTAGAAGTGGGTTGCTGATTTCAAACCAGGCAAGGAGAGCACTGATGATGATCCATGGTCAAGTTGCCCAAACTCTGCGCCCATGGTCGACTAGGTTCAAGTAATTCACACCATGATGATGAATGAAGGACATATTGCAGACACCATGGGTATCAATTCTGACCCGGTTAATGCTGCTTTTACCGACATTCTGTGATGAGCAAATTATTTCGAGAATGTTGAATCCACATCAACAGCTGAACAAACTGGAAATTTCCAGAGCACTTTTAAATCATTTTCAGGCTAGCCCAACAACCAAATTCTTGAAAAGATATGTGATCCAGTGTGAGACATGTAATATCCATTTTGACCCAGAATCCAAGTCTGAAAGCAATCAGTGGAAACATCCTGGGTCTTCTCCTCTCACAGACTTCAAGTCAGTCACATCTGTTGGCAAAGTGAAGGTTTCTATTTTATTGGACTGTAATGAAGTGGTCAAACCATTAAGGGGCCTATTATGCATCAGAACTGTGACAACAATCAAAACTAAAATAGAAAGTCTTGATCTGGCATTCTGTTGGTCCAGTCCACACAACACAAGTGGCAACAGCAGAAGCTAAAAGATGTGGCTTTGAACTGTTGCCCTGTGTCCATTTCTTACTGAATCTTGCACTGTCGGACTTCTACCTTTCCCCCAAACTGAAAACCCACATGTATGGTCGCCACTTTAAAAGGTGATTATAAAGTCATTGATGCTGTTTACAGTACAGTAGGTTCTCCCTAAACCGGATCTTTAGTTGAGGAGAATTTAGATACTTTAAGGCAGGTGGCTGCTTAATGCATGATTTTCACCCTGCATTAAGCTGCCGCCTGTCTCCGAGACAAATATTTATATTGAAAGTCCAGTTTAGAAGGCTTTTATTGTATCTTGAAGGTCAAGATGCAACTGTCCAAAAAGGTATGCAAAGCTTCGATGTTAATGGGCTAAGTGCGTTAAAGTGCATGAATGATGTCCCCGTCTTGGTCTCATCCTAGCCAGGCCGAGAACTTTTTGAAGTGCCCTCATACTTATGCAATATTGATTTGAGCTTGCTGGAATAGTGTCAGACAATCACGTCAGATAATTGGGAATGGAATGCAGTACAAACTATGTAATTTTAAATTTTGAATATGGGGAAGTTCTCATCAATCACTTTAGTAATTCTTATGAAACAATGTTCAAAGGCTTTAGACAGATATGCTTCTTAATCATTGTCAATGATTGAATAGATAGCTACACGTTATTAGTCCCTCACCAGCAATGCGGAAGGGGACTATTTCTTTGCATTCCCGTCTGTCCGTCCATTTTTTTTTTTACTTTTTTTTCTAAAACCCTGCAGATACTGAAGTGCTAGTTGGTATGTAGATGTATTATTGAGTTACGGATCAAGTTTGAATTTTGTTATGCTACGTTGATTTTTTTTTTTTGGAATTATAGCAGTTTGACTTAGAAACTTTCAGGAAGGTTTAAGTTTACTTGGCTTCTTTTCTAAACCCTAGCAGATATTGAAGTGATACATGTATTTGATATGTAGCTTTATTATAAAGAGTTTTAGGTCAAGTTTGAATTTTGTTGCGCTGCATTGATTTTTCACGGAATTGCAGCAGTTGAACTTTACAAGTCAGCTAATAGGGGACTATGACATTGCTTTCAAAGCTCCCATTACTTATTAGGGCCTTGCATTGAAATTGCAGGAGCCCTGTAGGAATCACATTTACTGTCTGTCTGTCTGTCAACACTTTTGATGTGACGCAATAACTGAAACAGGACTTCACATATTGGTTTCATATTAAGGGCATATGCTTAGTATCAACAGAGGAAGATGCCTGTAGTGCTTGGGTTGAATCAGATCACCATGTCTAGAATTATCTGCCCTTAATTCATAAAAAATACCATCAACTTTTGTCAATACTTTTGATGTAACGCAATAACTCAAACAGTACGTCACATATTGGTTTGATATTAAGGGCATATGCTAAGTATCATCAGAGGAAGACACCTTTAGTTTTTGGGTTGAATCAGATCACCATGTCTAGAATTATCTGCCCTTGATTCATTAAAAATGCCATCAACTTTTGTCAACACTTTTGATGTGACGCGGTAACTCAAACAGTACTTCACATACATTTGTATTGGTTTCATATTAAGGGCATATGCTCAGTATCATCACAGGAAGATGCCCATAGTTTTTTGGGTTGTATCAGATCACGTCTAGTGTTATCTGCACATGATTCATCCAAAATGCCATATTCAACAAAAGATCATCTGTTGTGCCACCTCTGATTGAGTCTGTCAGTTTTTAGCTCGCCTATTCCAAGAATAGGGGGGCTTATGGAATCACCCCGGCGTCGGCGTTGGTGTTGGCTTTTGCTTTTGGTTAAAGTTTTGGGGTAAGTGTTGAAATGCACTAATACTACATGAAATATTTGCCTTAGGAAGCTGATACTTGAATTGGAGGTTCCCGGTGTGTTGAACATTGATGTAGTGTAGTTAAAATTTAAAATAAAAACTCAATTTTAGTCAAAATTTCACCTGTTTTGGACTTAGCTTTTTGAGATCTCAAGGTTAAAGTTTTGGGGTAACTGTTGAAATGCCCTAATACTACATGAAATATTTGCCCTAGGAAGCTGATACTTGAAATGGAGGTTCCCATTGATTTGATGTAGTGTACTTGAAATTAAAAATAAAACTGAATTTTAGTCCAAATTTCACCTGTTTTTGACTTGGCTTTTTGGGCTGAAATAGGAAGGTTAAAGTTTTTGGGTAAGTGTTGAAATGTACTAATACTACATGAAATATTTGCCCTAGGAAGCTGATACTTGAAATGGAGATTCCCGGTGTGTTGAACATTGATGTAGCGTAGTTGAAATTTAAAATTAAAACTGAATTTTAGTCAAAATGTCACCTGTTTTGGACTTGGATTTTTGGGCTGAAATTGGAAGGTTAAAGTTTTGGGGTAAGTGTTGAAATGCACTAATACTACATGAAATATTTGCCCTAGAAAGCTGATATTTGGAATGGAGGTTTCCTGTGTGTTGAACATTGATGTAGTGTAGTTGGAATTTAAAATAAAATTGAATTTTCACCTGTTTTGGACTTAGCTTTTTGGGCTGAAATCTCAAGGTTAAAGTTTTTGGGTAAGTGTTAAGGTGCATTAATACAACATGAAATACTTGTCATAGGTAGCTGGTATTTGGAATAGAGTTTGCCAGTACGTTTAACATTGATGTAGTTCAGTTAAAATAGAAAAATATTTTGGACTTCATCTTTGTAGACAAGGTCTACAATAGGCGAGCTTTGCTGTCCTGCGACAGTCTAGTCTAATTTGTGGATATAAAGACTGTAATGTACTTCAACAGTTCTTGTTATTAGTCCCCAATTGTTTATAGCCGGCTGCAAATGGGGAGATAAAGTTCTGGCATTGTCATTATGTCTGTGCTTGTAAGCATCCATGCATATTTAATCATTCATAAACATACTTGTATATCTGTAACTCAATTAAGTACTTATGCCAGCACTTTTTTGGTGTTGGATATCAATTCAGCAATTTTCCTTGTTTGCATTCAGAGGACAGGTGCTATGCTCTATTAACCCTTTCCCTGTTCTATGTTTATCACAAATTTCAATACCTGCTGAATATTCATGACCAAAATAGTTATAATGAAATATGGAAGGTGAAATATTGTAGCCATTTTAGAAAATAAATTAACATATCTATCAAATTCTATTAGCAAACAGAGCAGACCCTGATCAGATGGCTCCTCTAGGAGCCGTCTGATCTGGGTCTACTCTGTTTGCATATGCGTGAAAACACATTTATATGAGGGAAAGGGTTAAGAACAACCATTTAAGTGTTTAGGATTGGCAAACGTTTGTTGCTATTGTAACTTATTGGTAAATGAAAGGGAAGAAAGTTCAGCTTTTGCATGGCTTGAAATACTTGATTTTAATTGTTTTGGAAAGAGATTTAGTGAAACATAAACCATCACAAGATATAAATATTCTGCAAAGAATTTATTATTGCAAATGATTTCATAGGCTGACATTGACTATATGTATGGACCTTGTAACTGTTCTTACGTTTCTTTTAGTGACTGATTTGCAAGTCACAGGACTTACTATCAGCAACCCCCGAACAGATGGATTTACTGTGAAATGGACAGCCCCTATTAAAGATCAGCAGGTGAGCAGTTACACACTAAAATGGCATCAAACAGGTAACAGCAATGCAGGGTCATCAGAAAACGTTGGAAATCGCACAGAATATGATGTAACAACAGCTATAGTTCCAGGCAAAGCATACACGGTCACTGTAACATCTAGTAACGATGTCACAGAAACTGGATCATCCAGAACAACATCAGTATCTAAGGAACAAGCTGCAAGTATGTATAATAATATAATAGCATAATATTATCAAGTGTAGCAAAATGTAATGCTTTGGGAGTCGGGACTCTCTCTTGGTATAGCGATTTGGTTCAGGGGCCTTATCAGTGGAATTCTCATTGTCATAATAGCTTTTAATAGTACATTTATATTTTGGTATACCAAATGTAATATGTTTACATGGTTACACATATACAGTTACACACATATGTATCTTCATCAACATATAGCTCAAATTGTATATTCATACAGTTGTATATAACAATTAGCTCAGATTGTATATTCCTGAATTATTTGAGGTTATTATACATTGTTCAGTCCCATACTGAATTGTATTTGATGAGCACAGTGGCAATGAATACAATTAGCTTTTCATGACTTTGTACAAGTCCAATACGTTTCAGTATGGGGCTGAACAATGTACAGTGACCTCTTTATTTTACACCGTCACTTGCTTCTCAGATAATGAATTGTAGAGCTTTTGTCAGTACCAGTACATGTATAGGTTTTTGAGACCATAAAGGGAGGTGAGAAGCCAGACTTTACATAGCTCTAGTACAGTTTTTAATGTATTTCATGCATCATATTTTTTTAAAGGCGGGCATATAGTAATCGCATTGTCAGTCCTTCCGTCCGTCTGTCCTTCCATCCGTCCGTCCCAAATTTGTGTCCCTTCTATAACTTCTTTATCTGTGAATGGATTTCAAAATAACCTGGCACAAATGTTCACCACACAAAGACGATGTGTCATGTTCAACTCTCAGGTCCATGGGTCAAAGGTCAAGGTCACAGGGTACAATTACTTTGTAACAAATTTCGTGTCCAGCCTGTAACTTCTTTATCTATCAATGGATTCAATATGGTTTGGCACAAATGTTCACCAGACAAAGATGATGTGTCGCTTTTAACTCTCTGGTCCGTGGGTCAAAGGTCAAGGTCACAGGGTACAATTACTTTGTCACAAATTTCGTGTCTGGTCTGTAACTTCTTTATATATCAATGGATTTCAATATGATTTGGCACAAATGTTCATTGGACAAAGATGATGTGTCACTTTCAACTCCCTGGTCCATGGGTCAAAGGTTAAGGTCACAGGGTACAATTACATTGTCACAAATTTCGTGTCAGGTCTGTAACTTCTTTATCTATCAATGGATTTCAATATAACTTGGCACAGATGTTCACCAGACAAAGACGATGTGTCGTGTTTAGCTCCCTGGTCTAAATGTCAAAGGTCAAGGTCACAGGGTACAATTACTTGTTTATCTATGAATGGATTTCAAAGTAACCTGGCACAAATGTTCACCACACGAAGACAATGTGTCAACTCCCTGGTCCATGGGTCAAAAGTCAAGGTCACAGGGTACAATTTTGGGGTACATTTGTCACGTGACTGTGACAGCTCTTGTTCATTTATTGATAATGCAGGATGTTTCATGATATATGTTGCAGCATTGTAGTGCAAATGCAAACATTCAAATAATATTATACCTCATTTTAAAGGTCACACAATGTGTAGTCTTTCTCTATCACTTGTTCGGGAAAACAGCAATGAATACAAAGGTGGCATTCCATCATCAAACTCATGGTAAACTCGCCTACCTGACAACTGCCATTCCGCATAGCAGTCTAGTGCAATTTATTGACCTGCATTTGATGGATAAAAAAAGCGTTAAATAACATGGCATCCCGAACCAATCATGGTATACTCTTTCTGACATAAGCTTCGGCTTAATATGTGCAACAAAATTCACAAAATATAGCAATATGTAAGAAGGGCGCATGAATATACAAATATCAGTCACATGACGAAATCATATCATTAAAACTATTTTCCCAGAGGCAGTTACTCAATGAATAAAGAATTGCGCATCGGATGACCTCATGCAAGGGATTAGGTAATCACACCCATAAACTGTTAGTGGTCAGTTTGATAATAAGCATAGCGAGAAACGGCTGAAGTGTCAGCTGCAACTTTATTATCCACTGGAAAGAGAGTTAATTATTTCTGTTATAGATACACAATTTCATGCCAAAGTGAGCTCATTCGATATCAGAAATTTGATTTTAACACATTGATGCCATGCAAAGAATACTGCATTGTCTGCAACGGTTTGATTATTGTTGTATATAACCTTTCATACAGTACATGCTATGAAACTGTATTCTTTGACATGTAACATGGTAAAATTTTGTTGTGTTATCCTTAGCAACAATATAATTTAATAAGGTTTGAAATATATAACCTGTATAAGCTGTTTGAATAAAAATTATATACATTATATAAGTAAAATGATGGTCTCTACTTGCAACACATTTTACAAATGCTTAAAAATTACATAAATCATTTGTTTATATGTGAAAAAGAAGTATATCTCAAGAAAACCAGTTGAATAAGAGGAAAAAGTTTTCATGCACCGTATTTGATATTAAAGACCTGATGTTATTTGTGAGTGTATTAGTATTTATTCGGGTGGTATTTTAGTTTCTTAACTGTTCAACATATGATAAAATTTTGTTATACAACAAAAAGTATTAAGTATTGACAAAAACTTTTGTATCATGGGAATTTTTCAATATAAGTTCAATTTGACAGTCTTCATAATAATTATTGAACATAGTAACAAATGCCAAGTTTTATTACATTATTGAAAATAGGTGTTTATTGTAAGGACCATCACTTTAAGAGTATAAAATCTGTTAAGTTTTAAGTTTTGAAACAAGTATTGGCCAATGGGAGTATTGAAAGCAATGCCATAGTCCCCTACCTTCTGAATTTTTATTCCAACTGCTGTAATTCCGTGACAAATCGATGAAGCGTAACAAAATTCAAACTTGACTTGTAACTAATTATAATAAAAGTACAAACCAAATACATGTATCACTCCAGTATCTGCTAGGCTTTAGGAAAAAATCCGAAATACCTAAAATTTCCTGAATTTTTAGCTCGACTATTCTAAGAATAGTGGAGCTATCCTACTCGCCCCGGCGTCGGCGTCGGCGTCCGCGTCACACTTTGGTTAAGGTTTTTGTTAAAGTCCACTTTTTGCCTCTAACCTTTGGAATAATGTTTTGAAACTTGGAATACTTGTTCACTACCACAAACTGCATCTGTAGGTAAGAGTACATAACTCTGTCAAGCATTTTGACAGAATTGTGGCCCTTTTTAACTTAGAAATTTTGGTTAAGGTTTTTGTTAAAGTCCACTTTTTGCCTCCTACATTTGGAATAAAGCTTTGAAACTTATAACACTTGTTCACCACCTCAATCTTCATCTGTAGGCAAGAGTACATAACTCTATCAAGCATTTTGACAGAATTATGGCCCTTTTTGACTTAGAACTTTTGGTTAAGGTTTTTGTTAAAGTCTACTTTTTTACATAACCCTTTGAGATAAAGCTTAAAAACTTCGAACACTTGTTCTCCATCACAAACGTCATCTGTAGGTAAGAGCACATAACTCTGTCAAGCATTTTGACAAAATTATGGCCCTTTTTAGCTTAGAAATTTTGGTTAAGGTTTTTGTTAAAGTCCACTTATTTACATAACCCTTTGAAATAAAGCTATAAAACTTGGAACAGTTGTTCACCATCAGAATCTTCATCTGTATGCAAGAGTACATAACTCTGTCAAGCATTTTCACAGAATTATGGCCCTTTTTAACTTCAAATTTTTGGTTAAAGTTTTTGTTAGCTCACCTGAGCCAAAGGCTCAAGGTGAGCTATTGTGACCGCCTGTCGTCCGTCGTCCGTCTGTCCGTCTGTCCGTCTGTCCGTCTGTCCGTCCGTCTGTCCGTTCACTTTTATTTCAAATGACTTCTTCTCCTAAACCACTGGGAGGATTTCAACCAAATTTCACAGAAATGTACCTTAGGATGTCCTCTATCAGTTTTGTTAAAATCATGACCCCCGGGCAAAAAATGGCCCCGCCCCACTACTTTTACAGGTTTTTTTTTTAAATCTTTAAAAATCTTCTTCTCTGAAACCACAATTTCTAGAGCTTTGATATTTGGTATATAGCATCATCTAATGGTCCTTTACCAAGTTTGTTAAAATGATGACCCCCGGGCCAAAAATGGCCCTGCCCTGGGGCTTGTAGTTTTTACATAGACTTATATAGGGAAACCTTTAAAAATCTTTTTGTCTGAAACCACATAATCTAGAGCTAAGATATTTGGTATGAAGCATCACCTAATATACCACTACAAGGTGTGTTCAAATAATGACCCCTGGGCCATAAATGGTCTCACCCTGGGGTTTTATGCTACTTAACATCAGAATCTGTAACACTTAAAAGGTAATTTCCTCACAGTTATTTCCCTTGTCCCATCAGCATAGCCATAAGGGACAAAGGGAGATAACTGCATTGGATTGCTAGTATCATTCTATTTATAACTATTTATAATAAAATGTTGAAGGTGAATCAGTGTAGCTGTTTTAGAAGGCATAGAAACATCTATCAAATTCCATTAGCAAATAACAGACCTTGATCCTTTAGGAGCCACCTTATCTGGGTCTACTCTGTTTGCAGATGCATGAAAACAAGTTTACATGAGAGAAATTAAGGGTTAAATAAACAACTCCAGATCTGCAGACCAGCAGCAGGTCAAAGTTACAGCTGCTTGGCAGTAAAATCTCTCCAGGTCAATGCTGACTCTTAACTCTTTGCATGCTAGTGGTGAAACTGTGATTACCTATGCAAACAGTTTGGATCCAGATGAGAGGCCGCATACTGCGGCGTCTCATCAGGATCCAAAATGTTTGTCATCTTAACCATATTTTTGCAAAAAAATGAAAGTAAGTTTATTTTAAGAATTGAAGCAGATGACAATAACTTTTTGTTGCAGACGAAACATTAAAGGCATTTTGACCCATTAACCCCAGTGTGTAGTGTGAGTGTCTTCCAATGTCTCTCAAATTAGATGTGAGAGATATAGGAAAGTAACAATTCAGGCAATCAAGGAAAATGATCACCATCTAGACTTTTGATCTGGGTCCAAACCCAACTGATGTAAGTCATGGTAATGTTTAAGAAAACTGTGAAAACATGATTATGAAATGGCCCAACTGATATAAGTCATGGTAATTCTTAAGAAAACATGATAATGCATTTGCCCCCCCCCCCCCCCCCCCCCCCCCCTTAACAATGATAGGTTAAACTTACTACTGTGGATTAAGTCTGCTGCCCCAAAAAGCATCTTAAATATTACTTTTTCATAAAATTTGATGACAACACATTAAAAAGTTCTAAAATGTCTGAATCTTGTATGATATTAATGAAATAACTAAGTAAATATAACTTCATTATAACAGTAGAGGTAACTCTTCTCAATTTCAATTGTTAAAAATACTAATGACCCGTTTAATTGAATTATCTTCAGATATTCACACCTAGAGCTAGAATTATTTCTAAACACCTATTAACCCTTAACCTGTTTGCTTTGACAAAAATTGATCTGGGACCACTCTTGTTTGCTAATGCTTAAAAAAAAATTATTGCCATAAATAGAAGTTTTAGCTTTGAAAAAAACTGTAAAATCAAATCTATATCTTGTCAAATGTAAAAAGAGCAGACCCTGATCAGACAGCTTCTATAGCAGCCGTCTGATCTAGTCTACTCTTATTTTTAATGTGTAAAACACATTATTTCTCTGAAGAGAAGTTTTTGCTTTGACAAAAACTGTAGAATCCGATCTATATTGTGTCAAAAGAAACAGAGAAGACCCAGATCAGACAGCTTCCGTAGGAGTCGTCTGATCTGAGTCTACTCTGTTTGCTAATGCATAAAAACAGCTTTATATGAGGGAAAGGGTTAAACGATTTTTAAAGATATTCTTATTGGTCATTTCACACAAAAACTGGCATTATGTACTGCCTAGCACTCTATTTGCCTATATACCTGGGTCAAGGTATAATTGCATAGCTTTATTGAAGTCATTTGAATTTCTCAAAGACCAGTTTTAGGCATTTTGAGCTAAGGCAAAAATGGCACAAGTTGTAAACAGTTTAGGTCTTGGTCAACCAGTCACTTGGTATTAGTTCTGAATTCAGTTCAAGTTTATTCAGCAGTTAAAGGGTGAAAGCAGTGCACTAAGCTTATTTCATCTGCTAGAAATGTTGTCCACTGAAAAATTAACATGTCAATATACATGTATTACTGTAACTCAGGTGAGCGATATAGGGCCAATGGCCCTCTTGTTAAAGTCCACGTTTTGCCTCTTACCTTTGAGATAAAGCTTTGAAACTTGGAACACTTGTTCACCACCACAATCTTCAAATGTAGGCAAGAGTATATTACTCTGTCAAGCATTTTGACAGATTTATGGCCCTTTTTAACTTAAAAATTTTGGTTAAGAATTTTGTTAAAGTCCTTTTATTTACATAACCCTTTGAGATAAAGCTTTATAACTTTGAACACTTGTTCATCATCACAAACTATATCTGTAGGCAAGAGTACATAACTCTGTCAAGCATTTTTACAGAATTATGGCCCTTTTTAACGTAGAATTTTTGGTTAAGGTTTTTGTTAAAGTCCACTTTTTGCCTCTTACCTTTGGAATAAAGCTTTGAAAATTGGAACACTTGTTCACTATAATATTCATCTGTAGGCAAAGTTACATAACTCTGTCAAACATTTTGACAGAATTATGGCCCTTTTTAATGTAGAATGTTTGGTTAAGGTTTTTGTTAAAGTCCACTTTTTGCCTCCTACATTTGGAATAAAGCTTTGAAACTTATAACACTTGTTCACCACCACAATCTTCATCTGTAGGCAAGAGTACATACCTCTTTCAAGCATTTTGACAGAATTATGGCCCTTTTTGACTTAGAACTTTTGGTTAAGGTTTTTGTTAAAGTCCACTTTTTACATAACCCTTTGAGATAAAGCTTTGAAACTTGGAACAGTTGTTCACCACCTCAAGCTTCATTTGTAGACAAGAGTACATTACTCTATCAAGTATTTTTACAGAAATTATTGCCCTTTTTCACTCACTTTTTTCTCTTTCATTAAAGACTTCAAAGAGATCCTACATCCAGAATACTATTACAAGATACTACAAGATATTTTACAGAGACTGATTATTTGCTTCTAGTATCATGGGGCACTATTTTAGTCCACTATCAAGCATTTTTACACTAAAAATTCTGAGAATAGTCGAGCGCGCTGTCCTGTGACAGCTCTTGTTAAGTCAAACTGCTGTAATTTCGTGAAAATCCAATGCAGCATATCAGAATTCAAACTTGATCTTTAACTCATTATAATAAAGCTAAATACCCAATATCACTTCAATACCTGCTAGGGTATAGAAAAAAAATCTTTAAAAAAAAATCCTAAAATTTCCTGAAAATTTGTAGGTCAAACAGCTGTAATTCTGTGAAAAATCAATGTACAAATGTAGCATAACAAAATTCAAACAAAATGATCTGTAACTCATTATAATAAAGCTACATACCAGATATAGCATCAGTATCTGCATTGGTTTAGAAAAATTGTCCGGAAAACCTAAAACTTCCCAACTACTGTAACTCCGTGAAAAATGAAAGTAGTTTAATAAAATTCAAACTTGATTTGTAACTCATTATAGTAAAGCCACATACCAAATATCACTTCAATATCTGGTACAGTTTAGAAAAAAAACTCTGGAAAATCTGAAATTTCTGGAATATTTCGAAGTAAAACAGCTGTAATTCAGTGAAAAATCAGTGTAGTGTAACAAAATTCAAACTTCATCTGTAACTCATTATAATAAAAGGACATACCAAATATAGCATCAATATCTGCAAGGGTTTAGAAAAACAGTCGGGAAAACCTCATTTTCCGGAAAATTTCTAAATCAAACCACTGTAATTCTGTGAAAAATTTGTGTAGCATAACGAAATTCAAACTTGATCTGCAACTCATTATAATAAAGCCACATACCAAATATCACTTCCAATATCTGTAAGGGTTTAGAAAAAAGTCTGAAAACAAAAGTGTGACACACTGACAGCCGGAGTGAGGGACGGACGGACAGAGTATACCTATAGTCCCTTTCGGCGATGCCATTAGGGGACTAATTACAGTCATGTATTAACTATGCACAGACAGCTGAATATTTATCTACAATTTTTATTCAGACCACTGAAAATTGTTGCCGACAATAACTAATGAGTTTATATTGGTGTCTTGACTTGGGTTTCAGCCACAGAGTACAGATTTATATTTGACAGTCCAGTCATATGATACAAATGCTTAGCAGCTATTGTTCTTCATTTATAAGGTGTATAATAAATATTTATATTGTATGCATAACCAGGAGCATAAAGTTCAGTCAATGAAAAGCATGTGTTTGTATGGTAAAGTACACAAACAAGCAGGATATTTTTTATCATCGTCCATCAGTCTTTATGTCCACTGAGAGCCATATCTACTTAACTATATATACCTAACTGTTGATCAGATTTAAATTATATTTTATAAGACTGTTTATTAATAGTCTAGACTTCATTATCAATCCTTGCTAAAAATGAAAAACATATCTATAATCTAACATAATCCATATGTTACAAACCATCTCGTCACACACTGACCAATGTGGAAATTCGTTTAGTCATCTGCATTTCATTGTTGAAACAGCTTACCAACAGAATCAAAATAATATTCTGCTCATAATCATTAAAAACCTTTAAATCCTGCTTTAAAAATACACAAAATCAATGTATCATGACTACAGAGGAAATCGCAGATTTTACATGCCCAGCTTTTACTTGGATGCAGCTCTGTAAATGATGAAATCTTCTGAAGATCTCTCATGGATAACTCATTTTGTGCCTTTGGTCTTCCAGAATCTACATGTCACTATTTTTTTGCTTGTTTGCTGTATGTTATGCAAAGAGTTACTTATCTTTCCAGTTTTCCGTATCAACAATAAAAACATCCTAGAAAGTAGCAAATGGGCATCATAGCTTTCTTTAAAACTGACTTATTATGTCTCCCCAGTATACTGAGGAGACACATTGTTTTTATACGCCCGTTTGAAAAAAAGGGACATATTATGGAATGGCGCTGTCTGTCCGTCTGTAACATCTCTAACTCAAGTTCCGCTTGGTGGATCCTTCTCAAATTTTAACATAATGTTTATCTAGACATTCTACAGTAGCCTGCCAAGTCCCGGTTTGTTTTTCCAAGGTCAAGGTCACCTAATTGGACTTAGAATTTGCGTTTAGCAAAAATGTTAACCAGTCTGTCAGTCTGTTTATCCAAGGTCAAGGTTGCTTAATTGGACTTAGAATTTGCGTTTAGCATTTGTGTTAAGCAAAAATGTTAACCTCAATTTAACCTTATTTACATAACACTTTGTGATAAAGCTTTGAAAGTTGGAACACTTGTTCACCGTCACAACCTTCGCCTGTAGGCAAGAGTAAATATGCCCCTTTTTAACTTTTGGTTAAGGCTTTGTTAAAGTCCATTTATTTACATAACCCTTTGAGATAAAGCTTTTAAACTTGGAACACTTGTTCACCGTCACAACCTTCACAAGTAGGCAAGAGAAAATATCTCTGTCAAGCATTTTGACCGAATTATGCCCCTTTTTAACTTAGAATTTTAGGTTAAGGCTTTGTTGAAGTCCATTTATTTACATAACCCTTTGAGATAAAGCTTTTAAACTTTGAGCACTTCTTCACCATCACAATCTTCACCTGTAGACAAGAGTGCATAACTCTTTCAAGCATTTTGACAGAATTATTCCCCTTTTTAACTTAGAATTTTGGTTAAGGTTTTAGTTAAAGTCCACTTATTTACATAACCCTTTGAGATAAAGCTTTTAACCTTGGAACACTTGTTCACCATCACAAGCTTCACCTGTAGGCAAGAGTACATAACTCTGTCCAACATTTTGACCGAATTATGCCCCCTTTTAACTTAGAAATTTTGGTTAAGGTTTTGGTTAAAGTCCACTTATTTATATAACCCTTTCAGATTAAGCTTTTAAACTTGGAACACTTGTTCACCATCACAAGCTTCACCTGTAGGCAAGAGTTACATAACTCTGTCTAACATTTTGACATATTTATGACGCTTTTTAGCTTGGAATTTTTGGTTACGGTTTTGGTTAAAGTCCACTTATTTACATAATCCTTTTAGATAAAGCTTTTAAACTTGAAACATTTGTTCACCATCAGAAGCTTCATCTGTAGGCAAGAGTATATACAATGTAACTCTGTCAAGCATTTAGTCACAATTATGGCCCATTTTAATTTAGAATTTTTGGTAAAGGTATTTTGTTAAAGTATGCCTGTTTACAACCTTGAAACTTGGTCGCAAAATTGGACTTAGAATTTGAATTTAGCAAACATGTTAACCCAATTTATGTTGAACAAAACCTCGACGGGCGTATATTGTGCCCACTGGCACTCTTGTTGTGAGTGGTGTTCATCTGTCTGTCCCATCTGTTTGTCTTTCTGTCCATCCGTCCGTTCTTATGTCCGTCTGTCCGATTTGACTTTGTCCGCGTGGTTTCTCTAAGCTTTTGGTTGGATTTTCATGAAACTTCATAGGATTCATCAGCACCATGCCTAGTTGTGTGTATCTCATTCCTGGTTTGATTATTTTCTGCAGAGTTAATGGGACTTTGAAATTTTTACATGGAAATTTTGTCCGTGCGGTTTCTCCAAATCCTTTGGTATGATTTTCATGAAACTGCATAGGATTAATCAGCACCATGCCTAGTTGTGCATATTTTATTCCTGTTCTGATTTGATGATTTTCTGCAGAGTTGTGAGACTTTGAAATTTTTACATGGAAAATTTTGTCCATGCGGTTTCTCCAAAACCTTTGGTCAGACTTTCCTTGATTGATCAGTACCGAGCCTAGTTGTGCATATTTTAGTCCTGTTCTGGTTCATTGATTTTCTGCAGAGTTATGGAACTTGAATTTTTTACATTGAAAATTTTGTCCGCCTTGTGGGGGGGGGGGGGGGGGACATATGTTTTTGTATCAAAAACAATTCTAGTTTAATATGATATTTATTGATTGTAGAACCAAACAAACCAGGGCAGATAAATTCCCAAGCAAGTAATTTCGATGCTGAAGACATGCGGATATACCTAGACTGGAATTCTGCATCAGGTGGTGTTAGCGAATACATTGTCCAAATGTTTGATGGGGAATTAGAAAAAACAAATACAACCGTTACAAAGACAGAGACCACACTCTTTTTTTCTTCTATGCTGAATGGATACAAATACAAGATATCCATAACAGCACTGAGTGAAACATATATTGGTGGCCAGCCTGTTGCCAGTGATTCTCGTATAGAGGAAATAAAAACAGTTGTCAAAGGTAAGATTATCAAATGATATTGTATAACTGCATGAAGCATCATTTATCTTTTTACTTTTTATTGCAGTCTTTGGTATAAATAGTAGATACTTGTCATTGTCTAGGGTGTTCCGTTATTTTCATAAAGATGCCTTTCATATTATATTAAACAAGACATATTCATCTTTCCACAGAACAGAGTAGGTCACGTAATGATTGAATGGGACCTCTGTGGCCGAGTGGTTATTCTCTTTGACTGACATTCGCTTATCCCCTCACTGCTGTGGGTTCGAATCCCGGTCTGGGCATTTAGATTTTTCATGTGAGGAAGCTTTCCGGCTGGCTTGCGGTAGGTCGGTGGTTCTACCTGGATCTTCTGTGCACGAAACAATGTAATTTGTGCACAGAAGAACCTCTGGGGTCTTCCTCCACCTGTAATTAGCTGGACGTTGTGATATGACTGAAAACCCCGATGAAAACCAAAAAATACATTTGCAATTTAAATAAAGTGATTGTTTGCCCCCACTTCTGGAATAGGGGATTTAAATGTACCATTGTCCCCCATCAATCCTAAGTCCATCAGCCTGTCACACCTTTTGTGTCATGTGTAATTACTAAGTGTCATAAAACTTGTAGGATGTAGTGTATTGTTATGATGGCCATTCAGTAACACCAGAGTTATAGCCCTTGACTAAAAGAATATTACAAGTACAAAGTTAAATGCAAGTCATGAAGTGGGGGCATCTTGTTCTATGGCCATATGTCTGGATTGTGAACATGACTTTTATCTTATGGTGAAGCATGTGGTTCTAGTTAACCCATTGAATGTTGAATATTTAATGTTGAATAACCCATCATTGTTTTACTAAAGATGCCATTTACTATGAAGGCTGCAATATGCTAGAGGAAATGGAATGACAAGCAGTGCAGAACCTGATTATAGGGCTCCTTTAGGAACCCTATGATCTGGGTATAGACTGTTTGCAAACCCCAGTACCATTGATCCCCACTTTCAAAGGGTTAATAGAAAATGGTTATTATGGCAGTGATATTATTTTTAAGAATGCAAGTTTTGAACTGAACTTGCAATGGTAAATAGTACAATTAGGGAAACAAATTAGTTGGCTAAACAGATATAGGTAGTTGGTGCTTCAGTAATTTGCATACAAAGTATAATGGTCAAATGCAAACATTCAGTTTATGTAAGATTGGTTTCATCCCAGAATGTTTCAAATTTCTGTTTATTGTAATGATCTATATCCTTCTTTTCATTTTGTTACTTTCTTTCAAATTTCTTAACTTTTACAATTGACCCCTACCTTATAAATCACTGATAAAAAATATGCTTTTCTCCAAAACTATGAAAAAATTGCCAACACCATAAATTAACCATTGATTTAATACCACATGTGAGTATATGTAAGCTAAGGACTTTAGTACATTGGTGTCTAAACCTTATGCACATTTGTTTTGACTGAAGATATATTTGTCATGTAATTAGCATATGACTCCCTGTTTGTTTTAGTGCCAGGGGTGCCAAGGGATGTGCAGTGTACGGAGGAATCTAAGAACAGCATAACATTGACATGGCTTCCACCCAGTGTACCCAATGGAGTCATTCAGAAGTATCATATCAAGGTGTCACAGTACAGTACTGGAAGTGTGTATTCCCTCCAGACATCTGGACCAAGTACAACATCTGCTGTTTTAGGAGGCTTAGAGCAAGGTTTGTACATGTTTTATGTTCCCATTACAGTTCAAACTAAATTGCAAACACTCTGCATAGCGCATGATTTTTTTTATAAGGGACATAGTATATTTTGATGTATCAAATTACAATATTCTGTCCTGTTTAAACAGGGTGACCTATCTTCCAATATTAAGATTCAGCTATTATATATTCATGATTTCAATATTTCTTAACCCTTTCCCTGTTCAAAGTTTAGTACAAATTTCAATACCTACTGAATATTCATTGACAAAATAGTTATAAAGAATTATGGAAGGTGGAACATTGTAGACATTTTAGAAAGCAAAGAAACAGATCTAGCAAATTCTATAAGCAAACAGAGTAGACCCTGATCAGACGGCTCCTCTAGGAGCCGTCTGATCTGGGTCTACTCTGTTTGCAAATGTGTGAAAACACATTTATATGAGGGAAAGGGTTAAATGAATTTTCAACAAGGAAATTATTGGGGGTTATTTTTAGCTCACCAGAGCACTTTTGTGCTCAGGGTGAGCTTTTGTGATCGCCTGATGTCCGTCGTGCGTCGGGCGTCAACAATTTCAACCTTTAAAAATCTTCTCCTCTGAATCTACAGGGTTCTCAGCTTTCATCTTTGGTACATAGCATCATCTGTAGGTCCTCTACAAAGGTTATATAAATTATGCCCCTGGGGCCAAAATTGGCCCTGCCCCAGGGGTGTTCAGTTTTCAATAGAAACATATAGTGAAAACTTTGAAATTCTTCTCCTCCCAAACTAGAAGGTTCTCAGCTTTCATATTTTTTGCACATAGCTTCAACTTCAGGTCTTCTACAAAAGTTATATAAATTATGCTCCTAGGGTCAAAATTGGCCCCACCCCAAGGATTGCCAGCTTTTTGTAGCTGACTGCTTAAACAACCCATGGGATCACTATATATGCATAGGAAAAACTTTGAAACTCTTCTTGTCAAAACTACATGTCCCAGAGCTTAGATATTTGTTGTATAGATTTATTTAGCATACCTTTATGAATTTTGTTAATATCATAGTTCTGAGGTTAAAATTGGCCCTGCCCTGTGTGTATATATACTTCTTCATATCAGAAACAACAGTTTAAAAGTTCCCCCTTAATCAGAGATAAGCCAGTGCTCTGATAGGACTAGTATTGGTAATCACCCTTAGCCTGATCAGTAGAGTAGAAATTGTGTTTAGACAAATTACACACACTCGTTTTAGATTGAGAAAACTATGTGGATAATTCTCAAAATGCAGAAAGATCTTAAAGCTTTTTAGCTCACCAGAGCACTTTTGTGCTCAGGGTGAGCTTTTGTGATCACTTGATGTCCGTCGTCATCCGTCGTGCGTCGTCGGGCGTCAACAATTTGAACCTTTAAAAATCTTCTCCTCTGAATCTACAGGGTTCTCAGCTTTCATCTTTGGTACATAGCATCATCTTTAGGTCCTCTACAAAAGTTGTATAAATTATGCCCCTGGGGTCAAAATTGGCCCCGCCCCAGGGGTGGTCAGTTTTCAGTAGAAACATATAGTAAAACTTTGAAAATCTTCTCCTCTGAAACTGGAAGGTTCTCAGCTTTCATATTTGGCACATAGCATCATGCTCAGGTCCTCTACAAAATTTGTATAAATTATGCCCCTGGGGTCAAAATTGGCCCCGCCCCAGGGGTAGCCAGTTTTCAATAGAAATATATGGTAAAACTTTGAATATATTCTTCTCTGAAACTGAACGGTTCTCAGCTTTCATATTTGGCACATAGCATCATGTTCAGGTCCTCTACAAAAGTTATATACATTATGCCCCTGGGGTCAAAATTGACCCCGCCCCAGGGGTGGCCAGTTTTCAATAGAAACATAGAGTGAAAACTTTGAAAATCTTCTCCTCTAAATCTACAGGGTTCTTAGCTTTCATATTTGGCACATAGGATCATATTCAGGTTCTCTACAAAAGTTATATAAATTATGCCCCAGGGGTCAAAATTGGCCCCGCCCCAGGGGTAGCCATGTCTCAATAGAAACATATAGTGACAACTTTGAAAATCTTCTCCTCAGAAACTGGAAGGTTCTCAGCTTTCATATTTGACACATATCATCATGTTCAGGTCCTCTACAAGAGTTTTATAAATTATGCCCCCGGGGTCAAAATTGGCCCCGCCCCAGGGGTAGCCAGTTCGCAATAGAAACATATAGTGTCAGATTTGAAAATATTTTCCTCAGAAACTGGAAGGTTCTCAGCTTTCATATTTGGCACATAGCATCATGTTCAGGTCCTCTACAAAAGTTGTATAAATTATGCCCCTTGGATCAAAATTGGCCCGCCCAGGGGTGGCTAGTTTTCTATAGTTTAATATTGAAATTTGACCCCGTGTCTATTTAGCTCACCAGAGCACAAAGTGCTCAGGGTGAGCTTTTGTGATCGCCTGATGTCCGTCGTCCGTCAGCAATTTGAACCTTTAAAAATCTTCTCCTCTCTATCTACAGGGTTCTCAGCTTTCATCTTTGGCTCATAGCATCATCTGTAGGTTCTCTACAAAAGTTATATAAATTATGTCCCTGGGGTCAAAATTGGCCTCGCCCCAGGGGTGCATTGTTTTCTATAGAAACATATAGTGAAAACTTTGAAAATCTTCTCCTCTGAAACTGGAGAGTTCTCAGCTTTCATATTTGGCACATAACATCATGATCAGGTTCTGTGCAAATGTTATATATATTATTCCCTTGGGGTCAAAATTGACCCCGTCCCAGGGGTGACCATTTTTGTATAGCTGACTGCAGATTAGAACAATCAGATCCTTTACTGGTCACTGATAATTAGGTCAAGCAGTATACTGCAGACAGGTGCACTCACTGTGTATTAGCTTGGAGTGCTGTGGCTTACAATTATGTGGGATAGAGTTAGTCATTTCTTAACCCTTTAGACCATGAATGAATATTCATGTAGGAGATAATGACATCATAAATATTAATTAACATAATTTCTATTGTGGATGAATTAGCAAAAACTGTGACCTGATAAATACTAGAATCAGAACTATATCATGTCGAAAGCAAACAGAGCAGACCCTGATCAGCCATCTGATCTTGGTATACTCTGTTTGCCAAGGGGTTGAAAGGCCTATTTATGGAGGAAAGGGTGTCAACAACACCATTATTCTCCCTATAGAAACATGTAGTGAAAATCTTCTCCTGAAACTGGAAGGTATTCAGCTTTCATATGTGGCACACAGCATCATGTTCAGGTCCTCTACCAAAGTTATCAAAATTATGCCCCTGGTTTTAAAATTGACCCCGCCCCAGGGCTGGCTAATTTTCTATAGAAACATGTAGTGAAAACTTTGAAAATCTTCTTCTCTGATTGTCTGGTGAGCGATATCAGGGCCTTTCAGGCCCTCTTGTTTCCCATACCTATGCCCTGCATTAAGCTGCCAGCTATCAAAATAGATTCTATCATTGTATCTGTTTTGAAGTTCAGCTTAATACAAATTCAAGTGTTCTATTGCATCTTGGAGAGCAGTGTCTATTTTTAGCTGGCTATTTTTAGCATACATAAAAGGTAGGTTATCTCCCTTTTGCACATTTTGATTACAACCTGAATGCCTCCCTTCTGCAGGATAATGGCAGTTGCAAATTAGATCTGACCTGTAAATAGAACAATTAACCCTTTACTCCATAAATATGCCTTTCTACACCTTTGCAAACAGAGTAGACCCAGCTTAGATTGCTCATGTAGTAGCCATCTGATCAATCTGCTCTATTTGCTTGTGATAAAATATAATGCAAATTGCATTAAATTATTTTCATTTTGTGTACAATATACATGTACTTATAATATGTTTACTTAACCCTTTCCCTGTTCTATGTTTATTCCAAAAGTCAATAGCTACTGAATATTCATTGATAAAATAGTTGTAAAGAAATGTGGAAGGTAGAACATTGTAGGCATTTTAGGAAGCAAAGAAACAGATCTATCAAATTCCATAAGCAAACAGAGCAGACCCTGATCAGACGGCTCCTCTAGGAGCTGTCTGATCTGGGTCTACTCTGTTTGCAAATGCGTGAAAACACGTTTATATGGGGGAAAGGGTTAAGCCTTTCCTTCATATAAATGCTTTGTCATGCATTTGAAAACAGAACAGACCCAAATCAGACGGCTCCTATAGCAGCTGTCTAATCAGGGTCTGATCTGTTCGTCAATGGAATTTGAAATATGTTTCTTTACTTTCTAAAATGGCCACACTGTCCCACTTTCGATATTTCATTATAACTATTTTGTCCATGAATATTCACTAGGTATTGAAATTTTTAATAAACATAGAACAGGGGAAGGGTTAAAAGTACATCAATCTTAAGGTAAGATATATGAATAATAATATGAACTCGTGAAGATGTAATGAAAATATCTGAAATTTTGAATATACATACCTCTCTATTACGACCACTAAATTACATCAAGTATTTTGTGTTAAAGGCAGGTGGATGCTTAAAGCAAGATGAAAGTAAAACAGAACTCTCCTATAGGAGCGTTCTGTTTTACTTTCACCTTGCTTTAAGGAACCACCTGCCCAAAATACCAACTAATTAACACAATTTAGTGGTAGTTATAGAGAGGTTTTACTGTATAAGTATAGATTAATTCTTTCTGAATTAAAATTGGCCCCACCCCAGGGCCGGCTAGTTTTCTATAGAAACATATAGTGAAATCTTTGAAAACCTTCTCCTCTGATTGTCTGGTTAGTGATGTCAGGGCTATTCTGGCCCTCTTGTTATTGATTTAACCCTTGTCTGTCTGTCCGTCCTGTAAAATTTTCGTCAAAGATTTCTTCGCTTTTGTATGCTGGAATGATTTGATATTTGGTCTGAGACTAAAGCATAATCATAGTGAGTTGTACCATGTCGCCCCTTTTCAAGTCTGTCATTTAGCAGGGGCATCCGCGTTCCATGGACACATTTTCTTTTATTCAGTCAGCTACCCACCCATCCTTTTGTGTTTTAAATGTTAAAGTAGAGGACTTAATGGAATAAATTTGAAAAGAAAAAATCCCTCAAAGATGCTATTTGGCACAGAATGAACAACAGCATGCTCTTGGCTACCTGCTGGCTGGTTGGATCCAACGTTGTGTTGCGGCAGAGTTTAATGTTAGAGTGTCATCAGCAGGTTATGGAAGTTGTACTAAGACACTGGGGATGTACCATGGTTAACGCCATTTGCGGATCACAACTGACGCACAGGACCAGCAGTTGTCACTTATGGCACAAAGACAACGGTTCATCTCCACTGTAACACTACGAATGATGTATGGCTACAAGATTTCTGTTCAGAACATCTGGAACAGACTTCATGCTGCAAAAGACCAGTTGTGCATCTGCCCTTGACCCCACACCACCGTAGATGTCAGCTGGTGTTTGCCTGCAACAATGTACAATGGGACGTCAATGGTTGCACAACATTTTGTAGACTGACAAGTCTAAATTCAAATGGACATCAGTGATGGGTGCAGATAAGTGTAGAGACAGAGAAACAAAAGTTTGTGGGACTGTTGTGTGGCACAGCATGACAGATACAGAGGGGGGGGTCACTGCTTATATGGGCGGACATAACCTACAACGGTCGCACGGATTTTATGTCATAAGAAGCGGGGCTCTGACTGGTGTTGGGTACAGGGATGAGATCATATTGTGCTGGGGCCTATGGTTCTGGCTTTATCTTGATTAATGACAAGGCACACCCATATCGAGCAAGAGTGGTGGACCAAAACCTGGAGTGGGAGAGCTTAGAGCAAATGGACTTGTCAGCAAAGTTGCCAGATATCAATCATATAGAACAGGGAAATGCTGCATCATAGGATATGCTGTCGGGATCAGCAACCATGGACTGTTGAGGAGCTAAAAGGCATACTCATTGAGGAATGGCAAAGAGTACCAATCGCTTAAATCCGGAGATTGATTCTGAGCTTTCCCAGCAAATGCCAGGGGGTCATTAATGTGCGTGGTGGACACACATGCTATTAACTGTGATTTAAGTGTAAATCAAATACAGTTGAACTTCACTAGGTCAAGGTCGCACAATTTTAAGCCTGACCTCGACCTAGTGAGGGTGCTTGATAAGGCTGTAACGAATACACAAAGAGGCGAATACGATAAGTGTCATGAATACAGGGTGGCGAATGCAAATAATTATTCACAAATACGAATGTGTAAACTTTAATGATAATTGACAACAATATTAATTAGTCAAGTCTGCTGAATAGATTAAATACTGGTAGTACTTGCTTGATACTCAAAACAATATGGAATGGCACTGCTTAAAAGTAAACAACAACAAAACACACACACTTTTAAGATCTAAGAAATTTGGATTCAAATGACAGAACATGTCAACTCTTTTGCCAAACATTGACCAGAGATGACTATAGAACAATTACCTTTGTAGATGTAGATGTAGCAGGTGCTTAGTAATTTAGAGTGAAATATTCTATTTGACAAGTACAAGTATGTCCACATTTCCTGGAAAAAAAATAAACTTATCTTCTTGCTTCTACCATCAACAACAATAGTCTATTTCCTAACAAAATGAACTTTATCAAGATTTTGGTCCCGCCAGCTGTACAAGATAAACGGATTTAATGAACAATAGTTTGTAGTCTGTAGTTATCAGTACTTTTTTTGATTGCATGTATTTATAAGTGACGGTCATAAGGATGACAACCAATTAAATATTAGATTTGAAAGCTTCCAAATACCATGGTGGCATATTTTGCACATACTTTGTGTTCCATATCAAGTTTTCGGAAAACCAAAGTGTTTCCAAACGGCCGAAGTGTATTTTACAGGAGAAACCATTTCAACAGTTTGCTTGTTGCTGAACATGTTTAAGTAGGCAGTTTTTGGATGTCGTAAAATGGAAAATTTCTATATATAACCCTGTGTGAAATTTAATTATGAATTAATTCATATTTTTAGCTCACTAAGTACGAAGAACGCTACGAAAAAGTACGATATGTGCCTTGAAATGACGGCATTTTCGGTAGATTTCTTATTGTTAAAGTACATTTAAGTGATTTCAGTTTACATCATGCATTTTTCATTTTCATGAATTTATATTCATAATTATTCGGTTCAGGACGTGACGAATAACGAATACGATTCGGGCAAGGCTGTATTCGAGTAAATCAAATAATCGAATGTATCGTTAAAGCCCTAGTGCTCAAGCAAGTGAATTTCATCTGAAATTGTCAATATTCTATTACATAGATAGTAAAAATAACATACTACAACATGAAATAGCAATTGTGTTCAATACTTGTTCAAGCCTATGAAATTTTTCAATTGTTTGTGTTTTGATGTTGGTTATCAATTACATGATCTGTTTCTATACCATTACTTATTTTAAATCCCTTTGCTCAGTAAATTTGAGCTTGTAAACCCGAATTTCGTGTGTTTTACGTCTTTCCCTTTACAGTAAAACTCGGTTATAACGAATTCCAAGGGACTGAAGGATTTACTTCGCTATAAACATTATTCGCTATATTGATAGTACGAAGTTCGCTATAAATTATGACTTTGACACACGACTGTTCAATATTTATTAAACCGTAATTCAGACATGTATGCGTAGCGATCAAACTCCCAAAATGCACATCACTCATCGTACAGCTTACTATTTGTGGAAGAAATCGGTCATTTGCTTTTGAACACACGTTGATGCTTGAAACTTGCCAAATAACTGTTTCATAAATGTCAGTGTTTAAAAAAATCAGGAGCATTTGGTCGTTGCTCCAATGTCCGATGCAAATTGGGTATAGCAGACAAAGACTCCGCATATGTGGGCAGGGGCAAATGTTCCTTATAGATCTGTGTCGTCATCGGAGTCAGCGGTAGATTCTATTTTTAGCGGAAAATGCTGAAATAATATGCGAACGGGGAGGGAATAACAAAACCAAAAGACTTCAAGTATTTATTTTGAAAATAAAAAACGAACATCATATCGTAACAACCCGTATTTTTAAGTGCATATATATATATATATATGCCCCGCGGCTAGCGGTGTTTAATTATACCCTACCACCGTGAAGAATACATGCTTTACGGATCGCTTCACAGTTCGCCCCAACACTAGTGTGTGTTTTAACACCTATGCGACATGGTGTTAATCGTGCAAAATACACAGGTGCTTGAAGATAGTAGCAAGGTGAAACTTCGCTTTAATGAAGGAATTTTAAAGTGTTTTGTGAATAATAGTACTGGAAAATCAGTTCGCCAAAAGCGAAAATTCACTCTAACCAACTTCGCACTAAACATTATAGTCTGTATAGAATTAATGAAGATATCGACCGGGGAACGAAATTTAGTTCGCTATAAGCGGGAATTCGCTTTATCAGAGTTCGTTATAAATAAGTTTTACTGTACTTACTTCGATAGGGCATAATTGTGTATGTGACTGTATTATTTCCCTTTCGGTAGGGTCGAGTTTCAGAATTTTTGTATGCAAGTTCACATTCAAAAACATTTTCAAATTATGTGTAAACTCTAATGACACACCAATATTATTTACTTGTAAGCAAACATCGTTTAACATGTTCATGATCAGGCATGTTTTGATCTGTACCCTGCAATTATTCCATTTAAAGGTGTTAAGGCTAAACTGTTTGATTACTTGTGAAAACATAGACTGACAGGTGAGAAGTGATAATCAACAGGTAATTTGTTCACATGAGTGTGTCCTCGAGTCAATAATGCTACAAACAACAGACTAACAGGTGAAGGGGCATAATTATACCTCGAACCAGCCCAGGTCCTTGAGCAAGCCATATTTGACCCAGCAGTTGTGTATTACATTGAATCAAGAACAACCTTTTCTGGGACTTCGACCATACCTGGAGCAAGCCACTCTCCTCGACTCACTAAAGCTCGAGCTATTAAAGTTTGACTGTAAGGTGAAGACGTTATGTTAAAATTTTGTTACCCATCTGACACACATTTTTAGGATGGCTATGCTTTATTATGTCTCCCACCACGTAGTGGTGTGGGAGACATATTGATTTACTCCTTTCTGTCTGTCTGTCTGTCCATCTGTTTCAAAATCTTGTCCGCTTTCTAATTTTAAAAGTTCTCATCCAATCTTCACCAAACCTTATAAAAATGTTTATGGCTATAGTATCTAGGCCAAGTTCAATGTCTAGCAAGATTGTTTCAAGAACTTCAGAGTTATGGCCCTTGATTTATTCATATTTGGCCTTTTTAGCCTTGTCCGCTCTTTAAGTCAAAAACGTCTCATCCAATCTTCACCAAACCTTTTAAAAATGTTTATGGCTATAATATCTAGGCCAAGTTAAATATCCAGCAAGATTGTTTCAGGAGCTTCAGAGTTATGGCCTTTGATTTATCCAAATTTGGCCTTTTTAGCCTTGCCCGCTCCCTAAGTCAAAAACGTCTAATCCAATCTTTACCAAACCTTATAAAAATGTTTATGGCTATAATATCTAGGCCAAGTTCAATAACCAGCAAGATTGAACAGGGCAATTTTAGAGGTATGGCCCTTGAATAATACAAAATTTGTCTTTTTAGCCTTGTCCACTCTCTAAGTCATAAAGTTCTCATCTAATCATAACCAAACCTTATGAAAATGTTTATGGTTATAATATGGGTAATTAAAAAAAATGAAGCCTGATTTTATTTTTTGCTGAATTTTATATGATAAAACTGCACAAAATCTTTGCTTGTATCACATAGCAAAAGAGTCCAACTTTGATAAATGAGCAGGGCCGTATTGACAAACGTTAACATAAATTCACAATTGAAGATTTTGTTTAAACTTTTATTGAACTTTTACAAAAAACTGTACCATATGTGGCACTCAATTGAAACATATAACAGCATCTTATCAATGTATTTTTTTCCTTTGTGTCAACATAAACTATGCATTTTTCAAAATTTCAACACAAAAAACCATAGTGTACGAGGGGTGTTCCAAAAATAATGTCACTTGCATCGGTGCTCATATAGCAGAAGTGCTTTTGTTCATTTTAATTTGCTCTGCCCTTCAAAATACTCTCCTCCAGCCAGAATACACCTTTTTAGCCGGTCAATCCATTTTTGGAAGCATTTTTCATACTCTTCAATGGGGACACCCATCAGACACTGATAAACAGCAGATCCAAGGGCATTTCTCGAATTGTATCTCCTTCCAGATAAATGATATTTAAGTTTTGGAAAGAGAAAATAGTCGCAGGGGGCCAAGTCTGGCGAATACGGAGGGTGCGGAAGGACGGTTACCTTCTCTGACTCCAAAAAGTCAGTCACAATACGTGCCTTGTGAACGGGTGCATTATCATGCAAAAGTCGGACATACTTAAGTCCTGTTTTGGGGCGGCTACTTTTGTAGTAGTTCTTCAATTTTCTCAGAACAACGTTTTTATAGAACTTGCCTGTGACCGTTCTGCCTTTTGGCACCGGGATTTGAATAGCTGGACCCTTATTAGTGAAAAAAATAGCATACAAAACCTTCTTTACCGTTCGTATTCGTTTGGCAATACTTGGGCGTCTGGCATTTTTAGTGGCCCATATTCGGTTGGAAACCTTCCGCTTTGGTTCAAAATAATACACCCAGGTCTCATCACCAGTGACTGTATTATCAAAAGCCTTTTTACTATATTTTGGGTACATTTTGAGAAGTTCTTTTGCCATTGTTACACGCGTCTTCTTTTGCTCATCCGTTAACAAATGGGGTATCCATCTTGCATTTATCTTCTAACTTTTAGGTGTTTCTTCAAAATTGCATGAACTCTTGCTAACGACAAGTTTGTCATTCGAGCCAATTGTCTTACGGTGAATCGAGCATCAGTTTTGAGGATATTTCGGATTTTTTCTATGTTACCTTTGGTCGTAGTTGTTGCAGGATGACCTGGGCGAGCAGCATCTTTCAGTTGCTGCTGCCCAGCACTAAATTTAGCTACCCACCTACAAACAGTCCTGTGGGACATTTGGCCCTCCCCATAAATGTCACACACCTCGCGGTGAATATCTACAGCCTTTATGCCGAGTAATGACCTACCTTTTATATAGGCCCTAATTTCAAGAACATTTTCAGCTCGTTTTCCTGTCATTTTGTGTATAGTCTAACGAATAGGCTATGAAACGATGTACACTGTACCGAGGCAAGTGAACGTGTGGACGAGATATTTACCAGTGTCACGAGCCAGTGATCACTCAATCGACACGAGGTGGTTTTGTGCATGAATTGCACGATTTCCGCGAAATAAAGCACAGATGACATTATTTATGGAACACCCCTCATACTTCAAGAAAATGTTGAAAAAATGAGATTTTTTATGCTTTCTGACCTATCATTTTGAAGTGTGCACCTAAATGTTGTGTTCATGTCTGTCTGAAGTACATGAGCATGTTTCTCAGATATATGCAAAGTTTCATTACTGTATATTAAAAATTGCTGCAGATATTGCTGGTTCAAAATGGTGCATATTATGGAGATATTCCGTACACTTGGGACAACAGATTGCAAGAACAATGATCCATATATCAAACACATATAAACAACTTTAACACACAGATTAAGTGTTAGTTACACTTGACTATAAAATTATGTTACCACCATAACAGATTTTGGTACTAGAAATTATGTTAAGAAGTCTTAGAATCAGTGGTAAGAGCATTATGTTTTCTTGCACTTTCAAAAACATGCAATACCCATTTATTCCCTGAAGGTGATCATAGCAGTCAAATTTATGCATTTTAAACTACCGGTAACTTATCATTATCCATACTGTTCTAGACAAACAATTGATGTGAACATGTTTTGGAAACTTAAATTATTTTTTTATAAAAACTTCACACCATTTTTGTACACTTGGGACAATTATGGACTGGAACAAATATCAACAGTCATAATGTACTTAATATCACAAAATAAGTTTTGTTGCCCTTTTGTGATTTCAAGAGGACTAAGTAAAGATATACTTGAGTGAAAATTATGTAGATACACAAGAAATATATTACACATTATGCGTAGAATAATAATATAACAGTGATCAACTGACCTTACTCTTTTACAATTCCACAACTTAATTCTATTGTTTTTGGCTGAACTTAATTAGGTCACGTAATGAAGCCTTTTCATCAAATAAGAGGATGTTTTATTAACAACCAAAAAAATATTATTAAATATTAGTAAGACGAGCCTTGAAGCACTTACTTATGTTCAACATTTTGTACACTTGGGACAGTCTATCAAACACATGCTTCAGGCAACATATTTTTACTTCATTAACTGTCACTGAGCAAACATGGTAGATCCAGATCAGATAGATCATGTAGATCTGGTTCTACTACTGGAAATTAAAATAAGGAATTTCCTCCCATTGTGGTAATACAATGTATATTTGTATAAAGTGTGTGCTAATTACATTATCCTTACCTAATGAGGTAGGAACGTCTGGTTCCATGCTTATAAAAAGCTTTATAAGCATGGACCCAGATCATGTTTGCTTATGATATTTTACAGTTTTTGTGTCACCTGCAGAGAGGCAGTGTGTCACTTAGGGATCACTTTTCCGTCGTTTGTCTGTCTGTCTGTCCATCACACTTTCAATTTTTGGCTGTCATTTCTAAACTAATCATTATAGAGCTTTCAAATTTCACATGTGTCTTCCTCTCATTGAGGACCATTGATGTAAATAAGGTCCATCACTCTGCGTGCAATACTTTTTGAGCTATTCCCCTTTGTTCTGATTTCGCACTCCAGCATATTAACAGTTTTTGTGTCAGTTGCAAGCAGGTGACACATGTGTTCCTCCGAACACTCTTGTCTTGTTTTGTCAAAGCAAACATTTCTCTTGAAAATGTACATAATTATAAAATATTCAGCTAATAAATATAAATTTGTGATGTAATTATTTGTTACATAAATATTGAACAGGTGAAGGGTTAAAGTTTAACTAATGTGCTCAGTTAAGTAACTAGGACCATCATGACCTTCTCATTCTTATTATAAGTATATCAAGCATGTATATTTAAGCCTCCCAGATCTGAATATTGTTTTTGCCCTGTCTGTCTGTTTGTTTGAGGACAGCTTTAACATTGCTCATAACTTTTCAGCCAGTACAGATACAGACTTGATATTTGGCATGCATATGTATCTCATAAAGCCACACATTTTGAGGGGTGACATGTCAAGGTCATCCATCAAGGTCAAAGGACAAATGTATAGGTCAACGATTACATTTGCTATACTATTTGATTTAGTACAGATAGAGACTTGATAGTTTGCATGCATGTGTATCTCATGGAGCCACATGTATTGCATGGTGACATATCAAGGTCAAGGCCATCCTTCTAGGTCAAAAAGATTTCATATTTGACCAGCTAGCATACTAAGCTAGTGATGGGGGCATAGTGTAGTTTTTCACAAACTCATCTTGTTTCATTACCAAAATATTTGTGTGTTACAGGCTCATACTACACTTTTGAAATGTTCACTGAAAATGATCTGCACAACTCAACACAGCGTGCAGCTACAACAGGATATTGTACCACCCTGGCAACAGGTAAATACTTCCATAAAAGGCCAGAAATGATGATACTAATGAGGCATCATTATTGCCCAACTTAAACATTCATCTGGGTTAACTGTGTTTGTCTGTGTATGTATGTGTCCTTCTAGTTCCTGCAGTGTATCTTCGTCTGTACCATAATTACCCTATATATCTGTCCAAGCAAAATTAGTAAAAAAGTGCAAATATTGATTCAGATTAATTTATTCCTAAAAGATCAGTTTATCTGGATCTACACCATTTTCTGCTCTTTTTATGCCCCCCAACGGCGGGCATATAGTAATCGTGTTGTCCGTCCGTCCAAAATTTCATGTCCCTTTTGTAACTTTTTTTATCTGTGAATGGATTTCAAAATAACCTGGCACAAATGTTCACCAGACAAAGACGATGTGTTGCATTCAACTCCCTGGTCCATGGGTCAAAGGTCAAGGTCATCCTTCATGGTCAAAGGCCCGGGGCATAAGTGTTTCACAAACACACTCTTGTTGTTTAGTAAATAGAAAAAAAACAACTTGGTATATAGGTACCAGGGCTCTAGAAATCCGGAAAATCGCCGGTCTGGACCGATTTTTGCATTTTGAGACAGGTTTGTATTTCAGAATCTGAAAAAAAATCGGTCCGAAAATTTTAAGCAGACAACGTTTCTAATCATAATCATCAGCTGAAAGTTACTGTTTTCATTTGACCCCATCATTAACGTGTCAAGAGATTAAAGGCTAGAGGCCCCGGGCAGTCAGTCCAGTTCCACTTGGTCTCGTCTCAGCTAGCCAATCAACCATGCTAGTAATATTGATAAGACATTCATCTCTTATGACACAAATCGAAGCATTACCTACCTTGTACCTGTTAACAAACACGTCACAGTCCATATATTTAGGCTACTGTAATTATATTAAGGCTGAAAGGTCACTGAGAAATAACATCTTTGCATCGGGTAATCAGTTTTTTAAGAGCAAATACTCTCTTGATATCCATCAGCAACACAATTAACTTTGAACAACCATAACAAAAAGTCAACAACATGTCCGCTTGATTCAAGGTAAAGATTGACCTATTTTTGAGACTCCACATTAAAGAGCTCCTTAGGTAGATCTACAGTTATCTGCCAAAAGTATGCTGCAGTGAACAGAAAAACAATGTTGGCTTGTTGCTTTCGTTTATCTGATGAGAAATAAGTATGCATCATAAGCTAAATGATAATAACTAATCATGTAAGATTTTAAATACAAACTAGTTTTCTTGCTTCTCTACCAAAGCCTTCAAAACTGCCATTCATGCAAACTTGAAATGTCATTAGTTTTCGCGAATGTCAAATGTTCACAAATTTCGATATTTCATGCTATCATATTATTATATACAAATTATAAGTTGGCAATAGCCCCTCATAAACATATTACCAGGTGGTTTATGTCCGCATACCACAAGAAGACAAGGGGGCAAATGTCCGCCCATCAAGAAATAGGTGGCAAATGTCCGTGGGGGGGGGGGGGGGGGGGGGGGGGGGGGGGGGGCTATTGTCCGTTTACCGGCTGGACCGGTTGGGATTTGAAAATTTCTAGAACCCTGATAGGTACATGTAAAAAACCTTTTTAGTTCAACTGACATTTTTAGCTCACCAGAGAACAAAGTGCTCAGGGTGAGCTTTTGTGATCACCTGATGTCCGCCTGCGTTCGTCGTCTGCCTATTGTTGTATGTCATTCATCATTCGTTGTCCATTGTCAACAATTTGAACCTTTGAAAATCTTCTCCTCTGAATCTACAGGGTTCTCAACTTTCATTTTGGCACATAGCATCACCTATGGGTTCTCTTTAAAAGTTATATAAATTATGCCCCTGGGGTCAATATAGGCCCCGCCCCAGGGGTGGCCAGTTTGCAATAGAAACATATAGTGAAAACTCTGAAACTGGAAGGTTCTCAGCTTTTTTATTTGGCACATAGCATCATGTTCAGGTCCTCTACAAAAGTTATATCAATTATGTCCCTTGGGTCAAACTTGGTCCCACCCCAGGGGTGTCAAGTTTTCAAAAGAAACATATAGTAAAACTTAGAAAATCTTCTCCGGAAACTGGGAGGTTCTCAGCTTTCATAATTGGCACATAGCATCATGATCAGGTCCTCTACAAAAGTTATATAAATTATGCCCCTGGGGTCAAAATTGGCCCCACCCCAGGGGTGGCTAATTTTCAATAGAAACATATAGTGAAAACTTTGAAAATCTTCTCCTGTGAATCTACAGGGTTCTCAGCTTTCATATTTGGCACATAGCATCATGTTCAGGTCCTCTACAAAAGTAATATAAATTATGCCCCTGGGGGTCAGAATTGGCTCAGCCCCAGGGGTGGCCAGATTTCAATTGAAATATATAGTGAAAACTTTGAAAAACTTCTCCTTTGAAACTGGAAGCTTTTCAGCTTTCATATTTGGCACAGAGCATCATGTTCAGGTCCTCTAAAAAAGTTATATAAATTATGGCCCTGGGGTCAAAATTGGCCTTGCTCCAGTGGTAGCCAGTTTTGTATAGAAACATAGTGAAAAACTTTGAAAAATGTTCTCCTCTGAAACTGGATGGTTTTCAGCTTTAATATTTGGCACATAACGTCATATTCAGGTCCTCTACAAAACTTATATAAATTATATCCCTGACCTTAACTGGTGAAATGGTGTCTGATCAATAACTGCTCAAGGGTTTGGCTCAGGATATTTAGACTTGCTGTGGTGATTAGCCATGGCCTCTAGATAACCTCTATTTATTTAGGTCACTAGGTCAAAGGTCGGGGGATGCTGCGGGTATATATGTTTTACAAATATCTCTTATTTATTTTTTGTTTCACCCATTCATCAGAACAGACTGACAAATATAAAAATACGGTATTTAGGTATTGTTAACAGAATTATGAAGTTTCTCTTGTTTTGAAATGCATTTAATTAACTTAACCGGTATAAAATATGAACTACTATACCTTGTACTGTAGTAAACCGAGGTCCGATGTATCAGTGCTTTACACTGGGCATCAAAAAGATCCAGAGAAACTCAGTCAATAATAAGAGTAGTGCATCGCACCCGGGTTTCTCTGTATCCTCTCCCCTCTCTGGGGCATCCAATTAGCCTTTAGTGAGCAGAAACAGACGTTAATCAACACAAACAAGCAAACAAACCTTGTACTGTAGGTGTGTAGCTGAATCATCATTGATAACTTCTGTAAATTGTAATCATGAGTGATTTGCGAATGATGGTCCACAGCACCCTTTTCCTTCATATCCTTAACCACAGACTCCAGACTTGCAGATTCCAAATCATTCCAAATGCAAAATATGATCGTTCAGGGATAACTTTACATATGAACTCTTTGGCAATGGTTGTAAGCAATGTATACTTCATACTACAGTACTGTCATGCTAAAGCAACCTCATTATTTATTAAAATAGGAGACTAGAAACAGGTGGTAGCTTAATACAAGACAAAATTATACAGAAAGCTCCATCTGTTTTAAAATGTGGAGTGGTCATATTAGCAAGACTTTATTGTACATAAATGGGTCCCATTAAAATATACTCAAAGGCAGAAAATCTGTAAACTGTTTCTTTTTTGGATAACAATAGTTTTTTTATCAGTCATTTCATATGTGTATCATGTGAAGCACATCTGTCAGTCTATCGTACAACTGATACATCTGATCAGTATTGGATTACATGTTATGTATTGCCCAAAAACAGGTATTTTGCAAGATTTGCTTGTGCATTGTCTTGACACAAATAATCACTGAATTATTACTTTCTTGCGTTTCATAAGAGTAAGAAGATTTTCAAAACTCACAATTCCAGGACTTTCTGAACATTATTGTATTGAAGCTTTGATGATACTTAACAGTGGTGACTCAATTAATTGCCACAAAAACACTAAGTAATCTTCATGCAAGGTTCGAGCATATAGGAGCAGTTGCCAATCTTTCTCTCGAACTGGCATTCCTCAAGTAACTACATGTATCTCTAGAAAGACCGTCATTTAG
Source organism: Azorinus chamasolen (assembly GCA_963576725.1). Classification (NCBI taxonomy): domain Eukaryota; kingdom Metazoa; phylum Mollusca; class Bivalvia; order Cardiida; family Solecurtidae; genus Azorinus; species Azorinus chamasolen. Next base: position 34,986,245 of record OY755237.1, on the reverse strand, counting down.
ATTAGACCTATACCAGGCTGCATTTCAAAGCACTACCTCTACAGCGAGGGAGTATGGTATTAGCAGAGACACTGTTTTGAGGCGTCTAGCTAGCTGCATCACTGTTTTTTACCTTTTAACACTTTCCCTGTTCTATGTTTATTCTAAATTTCAATACCTACTGAATATTCATGGGCAAAATAGTTATAATGGAATATGGAAGATGGAACATCGTAGAAAGTAAAGAAACAAACATTAATTCCATTAATAAACAGAGCAGACCCTGATCAGACGGCTCCTATAGGAGCTGTCTGATCTGGGTCTACTCTGTTAGCAAATGTGTGAAAATGTGTTTATATGAGGGAAAGGGTTAAATCAAGACGAGCTTAAGTTGGAAATGTGCTCACACCATTTCATCCAATGCTTGTTTGAATTGGGCATGGCAGCTTCACCGCTGGTAAAGATGCCAGTGGGATGGAATTATATGATCCCCATTTATTGGAGGACATATTGTTTTTGCCAGTGTTGTCTGTCCCTCCGTCCGTCTGTCACAAATTTATGTCGCACGTATCTCTGAAACTGCTGGAGCTAGAGTCCACAAACTTCACAGGAATGTTCACCAGTATGAGTTGTTGTTGTGCACCTGGTTTTTTTTAATTATCTCCCCCTGATAACTTAGACTTATTGCCCCTGATGACTTAAAATTAGACACGTATCTCTGAAACCGCTAGGGCTAGAGTCACCAAACTTCATAGGAATGTTGACCAGTATGAGTTGATGTGCACCTGTGATTTTCGAATTGTCTACTCCTGATAATTGTTGAGTTATTGGCCCTGATATGATAACTTAAATTTAGAGAAACTTTGTATTGCACGTATCTCTGAAATCAGTAGAGCTGGAGTCACCAAACTTCACCAGCATAAGTTGTTGTGCACCTTTTGGGGGGGGTGAATTGTCTTCCCAGATAACATTGAAGTTATTGCCCCTGATGACTTAAATTTAGAAAAACTTTGTATTGCGTACATGTATTTCTGAAACCACTAGGGCTAGAGTCATCAAACTTCACAGGAATGTTGCTCAGCATGATTCCTTGTGCATCTGAGGGTTTTGTATTGCCTTAATATTATCTTTAGAGGCTAATTACACTTGTGTATTGAAAGAGGATGAAGGGGGAGACATCTGTTTTTGTGGCATATTTTATGAAAGTATGTGTTCATTGTAGGGACTTCTCTTAAATATGAACAAGAAATGGTTTAAGAGGAATTACTGTCTTGTTACAATATTGCCAAACAAGAATTTTCAAATGTGTTTCACAAAGTAGGTCTCGCTTTATATCATCTGAACATTATTCATATAGATGCACTTGATTTGTACTTTAACACTGATTAACACTGTCTTCATACTTGTATTTCAGCTTCAGAACAGCCCAGTAATTTCCAGATAACACAAAATACAAGTCGATCAGTTTCATTTGAATGGGACAAACCAGGGAATACAAACAGTGAAGAAATCCTAGGATACCTGGTACAGGTGATAGATGAACAGGGTATCTGTAAGATTAAGGAGATTTACCAATGCTCGGACTGTATACAGACATTCAAGGTAATTTATCACAATATTTATGTCTCTCCCATCCCTTCTTTTTATATATTTATATGGGGGAGACATTTTTTTCGTGAGAGTTGTCTGTCTGTCACACTTGTCCAGACGATAACTTCAATATGCCCAATTGAAACTTCATATATGGAAATAGCATAATGAGAGGAAGTGTCGTCATGCACAAGGTCCATAACTCTGGCTTCACCAATATAGGAGTTATTGCCCCTTGTAAAAAAAGTTCACACTTTTTTGTGCAGATGTTAACTCCTATATGGCTCATGCCATTGGTTTGAAACTTCATATATGGAAAGATCATGATGAGAGGAAGTAGAGCTGTCATGATACACTAACGTATTCGAATATCGTTTCTGGCGGTGAGTGTATCATATTCGCTACCCAAAGAACCAAATATTGACGAATACAATTAGACATATAGGAAATTAACAAAATTAAAAGAAAAGCAACATAGTTTCGCCAGAAATAATTGAAATCTGAGCGAAACATTCCAGCTGCGAAACGTCTTTTTTGCAGTGACACCAAGGGAGATGACTCTTGATGACTTCTTATGTTTACAAATCACGACACCGGGTGTTGGTCCAGCTGGATTCAACAGGCTTAATAATTGTACTCTTGCATTCACGTTTTGCAGAAAGGTAGTCAAATGGTTCAAATACACGAAACAATTACCGAAAACAAGTTTGTTTTGATAGAACTAATTCTTAGTTTTTACGATAACCGCAAACTGTTGTTTCATAACAATGTCGGGGCCGAAAGAGATTTTCAGACTCCAACCAAATATAAAAATGCCGTCTGGAATCATTTAGGGTTTCTGATGGGATCAGAAGAAAAAAAAAACAACAATGAAATCACTGTTTGTAAAGTTTGCCACCACGAAATGAAGTAATACTGCCAGTTGTTGGCTCCAGCGGTTAGTTATCGGAGCGCCCCAATGTCTGAACGTACCCAAAGTTTATTGACCAAATTTATTTGAGTTTGTTCACGATTCACCAGAAATGGACGAAACCAGCAGTCTATATTCAATTAGATACAGTGTAATTCACTGTATTTTGATGCTTGAAAGGTGCTTGAATTTGAATTTGTATTATTTTATGCATATTGCCTAAAGACTACAATAGGACTGGACCAGTTTACTTTTGAACAAGTTTCTATTGGGTGTTTCTATTTTATGTGACTTTGCCAATTAAAAATTTAAACTCTTACTTTTCCCTTGCTTATCAGCACATGTCCAGTAGCATTTTCATTATAAGCTTAAAGATTCCTAATCCTAAATATGGACTCAGTCTGGACATGCTTTGGCTTAAGTAACTCTTATTAGCTTATGTCATAGCATGTTTATGTAACTGTATTCGTATTCGTGAATATTTATTCGTATTCGTTATACTGTATCGTGATACGTATTCGTATTCGCTACATAGGCGTATCGTTGCAGCCCTAAGAGGAAGTGTCATGCCCAAGGTCTTTAACTCTGGCTTCACTAATATTGCAGTTATTGCCCTTTGTAAAAAAAAATCACAATTTTTTGTCCGGATGCTAACTCCTATATGGCACATACCATTGGATTGAAACTTCATACATGGAATGATCATGATAAGAGAAAGTGTCATGCATAAGGTCCTTAACTTTGGCTTCAATAAATTGAGAGTTATTGCCCAGTGTACATTTGTTAACACTTTCTTGTCTGGATGATAACTCCTACATGGCTCATGCCATTGTATTGAAACTTTATGAGAGAAAGGGTCATGAACAAGGGCTATAACTTAGGCATCAAGAGTTATTGCCCATTGTTACATTTTTTTCTGATCAATAACTCCTGTTCTACTGATGCTTTTGGAATGACATTTCATTTCATTCTTGGAAAAATGTGGTGTGGAAAGCGCATTATGAGGGGAAGTATCATTCATCAAGTCCATGGCATTTTTAGTGATTTCCCTGTACATATTGTTTTTATTGGGAGTTGTTTGTCTGTCTGCCTGTCACACATCTTGTACGGTCAAGTTATCATGTACAGAAATGTGACGATATGTTGCAGTGTGCATGTGTGGGTGTGAGGGGTAGGGGCGTTGGGGGCCACACCCATTTTTGTAACCAAAACCTCTAGTTTTTGGTTCATGATATTAAGCTCAATCAGAATTTTGGAGACATAGACTTAAAGAATTTAAGATGATTATCAAATGAATTGCCCCAGGGTCAATGTCAGTGAAACTTTACCAGGAGCATCAGTAGGTCAGCCTAGGATGAAAATAATGCTAAAATGGCTTTAGCTATGCATTAAGCAACCACCTGCTTTTTAGACACCTATGTTTATCAGTAAGAATGCTTAAAACAGATTTTACTGTTTGTGCAGCAAAAGTAAAAGTCTTACCAGTAAAAAAGATATTGAATCCTGTCATCTTTCAAATATTGTTTGCAGCTTGCTGACATACAAAGTGCCTGCAGTGGTCAGAGACCTGTTATAAGCAAGAGTAAGACAGACCTTGGCAACAAGCAAAGCTATAATGCTACTGATTTGTTACCAGACTCTACTTACACTATATCAGTAGTAGCCATCAACTTGGCTGGGGAAGGACAAGCAGTAACTGGACAAAAGAGAACAAATGAAGAAGGTTTGATTATATTGAATAAACTGTGTATTTTAAATCTACAAAATTGAAGACTCTACTTGATTATCATTTTTAGTGTTCATGATTTTTAGCTCACATATTCGAAGAATAGGGGGGCTTATGGAATCACCCCGGCGTCGGCATCGGCGTTGGCTTTTGCTTTTGGTTAAAGTGTTGAAATGCACTAATAAAAGTACAAAAATGAGTCATGCAGGAAATACCACATACAGAACAAACACTCGCCCGAACAGCAACACAAGGAACCAGCAAATGTACATGGGTAGAAAAAACAACAAGAGACGCACAAAGACAAAACAAACATTCAATAGGAGGAAGATGGAAGTACCGCCTTGGAACGGTCAGTGACAAAAGTCACCGGGGGTTTAAACCGGTTTATGGGCGCCCAACCTCACCCTTATTCCATCCCCATCCTAAAAGACAAACAGTGTAAATAAACGTATCCCCTCTCATGAAATACATGAAATATTTGCCCTAGGAAGCTGATACTTGAAATGGAGGTTCCCAGTGTGTTGAATATTGATGTAGTGTAGTTGAAATTTAAAATAAAACTGAATTTTAGTCAAAATTTCACCTGTTTTGGACTTGGCTTTTTGGACTGAAATAGGAAGGTTAAAGTTTTGGGGTAAGTGTTGAAATGCACTAATACTACATGAAATATTTGCCCTAGAAAGCTGATATTTAGAATGGAAGTTCTGTGTGTGTTGAACATTGATGTAGTGTAATTAAAATTAAAAATAAAATTGAATTTTAGTCAAAATTGTACCTGTTTTGGACTTAGCTTTTTGGGCTGAAATCTCAAGGTTAAAGTTTTGGGGTAAGTGTTAAGATTCACTAATACAACATGAAATACTTGCCATAGGTAGCTGGTATTTGGAATAGAGTTTGCCAGTAGGTTTAACATTGATGTAGTTATTTAAAAAAAAAACGAAAAATATTTTGGACTTCATCTTTGTAGACAAAGTCAACAATAGGCGAGCTTTGCTGTACTGCGACAGTCTAGTTATATCTGTCAATGATCAGTAACAAGCTTTACCTTGCTTTAAGCAGCCACCTGCCTTTAACACAAAAACTTTATGTAATTTAGTGGCTGTTATACAGAGGTTTTACTGTATATTCATAGCCTTAGTTGTGTTCACCTTGATGCAGGTCAGTGTCAGCATTATAATGCAAAATGCAAAGATACTGGCCTTAGTTTGCTATTACTTCAGAGTGTCATAGTTTGCGGGGAGGTTGTGCAAACCTGTTCAAAATATTGTACACTTATCCAACATCACAATGACAGCAATTCTGTCAGTGTCTACCATGCCACTGTCAGAGTTATGTTCATTTGATAATTGTAGGAATTTTCCTGACAGATAAGCATTTCTAACAGTCTGTTGTGCTCTCCGGTCAACTTTAATTTAATTTTAACTTTAAAGTTAGATTCTGCCTATTGTTCATATAAATTAACTTTGCCTTTTCATGTGGCAGGGCTTGCTTTTGTGGCATAATATAGTAATTGAAATGTGTCTGTGTATCTGTGTGTCGGTGTACAGCTTGGCCAGAGCATATCTTCTATATTACTTGAGGTATGAATGTCAACTTTGGTGTGTGAAAGTTTTGAAAAGTAATTGATAAAGATTGCACTTTAAAAAATACTTATCTCATGACCAAAGGTTAAAGCAGAATTTTGTTTATTACAGTACCATCTACTCCAACTGTAACTATCACAAGTGTTGGCACAAAGTCCTTCACTGTGAGCTGGCAGATTGCTGGCCCTAGACCAGGAAACACCACCTACACCATCCTAGTTGCTGCAGATAATCCAGCAGCGTCAAAACAGGAACAAGTTATTGGTACATTACTCTTACATTATTGGATTTAATGCATGACACAACTAAATTTGCAGAGTATTAGTGGTTGCAATTACAAATTTGATATTTGTACCATAGTTTCACAAGGATAAAAAGTTTGATTATGAACTGACTAAATTTTTAGCCCATCTGAGTATGCTCAGGTGAGCTTTTTTGATCGCCCAACGTCCGGCGTCCATCAATCCATCTGTCAGTCCGTCAACAATTGCTTTAAGCGACATCTCTGAAACCATAAAGCAGAATGTAACCTAATGTTACATAAACGATTCTTGTATCATGCTCTATCAAAATTGCTAAAAGAATCTGAATCCATGTAGAGCTCTGACTGCCATGGCAACCAAAATAAAATCTTTAAGTATCATCTCCAAAACCATTGGTCAGAATTGAATGAATATCAGGAATACTCTTCTTAATACCCTCTACCAAAATTGCTAAAATCAGTTTTATGTCTCAAAATACATGGTTGCCAAGGACAGGACTAGATTTCCTTATATAACTATATAGAAAACATTTAAAATCTTCTTCAAAACTGATGTTCCAATTTGAATGGCCTTTGGTAGGAATTGTCTTCTGATGGTCCTTTATCAAAATTGCTAAAATCATGTTGATATCTCAAAAAATATGGTGGGGCCCCCAGGGGCGGATCTAGATTTCCTTATAAAACTTTATAGAAAACCTTTAAAAATCTTCTCCAAAAATTGTGATCCAATGGGAATGGTATTTGTTAAAAATAGTCACCTGGTGACCCTTTATCATAATTGCTAAAATCATAGAAAACCTTTAAAATTCTTCTTCTCAGAAGCCAGTGGTCCACTATGAATGATATTTAATAGGAAAAGTTGCCTGGTGACACTTTGTCAAATTGCAAAAACCATGCTGATATCTAAAAAAAATGACCTCCTGGGGTGAATTTCCTTATATAACTATTGGGAAAATTTTAGAAATATTCTCCAAAACCGGTGGTCCAATTTGAATTCTATTTCGATGGAATATTTCTCTGGTGACAATATTGAGAATAAATTATGACTACCATGATGCATTTTTAACAAATTGAATAATCTTAAGGTGAAAAAATTCAAAGTACTATGCTGTATGGCACTCTTCTCTTCATTTTCTGGAGATGTTTGTAACACTGGCACTTGATCGAAATAGACTATAGTTGTGTAATATAATAGTTATATCATATACATGGTGCGGCAGCCGATTCGTCTATTGTTTCGTACCGGAGTAAATTTCCGATATAAAACGCAGATCAACGCGAAATCTACCCAGCAGCCGGGAAGAAAAGACATTTATCTCTGTAGAAACGGTCAGTTCTTGTCTATTGACAAACCTCTATCGAAGCTATTTGATGATATTTCAGGGAGAAATTGACAGAGTTGATTTGTCAGGACTTTCATTCAGTGTTAACTTCCGGTGACCTGCTCTGACCTCGAGAAAATGTTACGAGCCATTTGATTGGTTGACAATGACCCGGTTATTTCGACTGTCTGCTCGAAGTCAAACTACATGTAAACATAAATACTTGAACAGCTCTGATCTAACATTTCGACCACTAAGGGCCCTTTTCAAAGATTGTCATGTCAAAATACTCGTCACATTTTTGTTACATGCATTCAGCCATAAAATCAAAGAGAACAATGTTGATCTAGCGTCATGGTGACGTTGGGTCGTTACTTTAAATATCATGACGTCACCCAATGACGTCATGAGCGTGTCTTTCTTTGATAACATTGAAACTTCATCAAATAACAAAACATCCGTTCGCAAAACATTCTGACGGACATAACCCAATTGCATCATCATCCCTCACTAGCCTCGTCATAATGACCAGTAACCACAAAGTTGTGGCCTTCTAAGATGGTTTTATTGCCAATATTTGCATTTTAAAGACAAATATTTGACAGACCGCGGGAACAACAGCGCTTGACACACCTCTCTGATTTGTCCAATGAAAACGCCCGTTTCAACCGAGACACTTGAAGGTCGCTCAAACCGGAAGTTGACTAGGAAGGAAAACGGCGACAAAATCAAACACCATTTTATCCTCCAAAGATCATCAAATATTTTCAATAGAGGCTTGTTTATGGACAAGAACTTACCGTTTCTACAGAGATGAATGTATTTCCTTCCCGACCGATGAGTAGATTTCACGTTGATCTGCGTTTTATATCGGAAATTTTCGCCGGAACGGAACAGGGGGAGAATCGGCTGCCGCACCATGTAGTGTATTAATGTACTAGTTGCTATAAATAAACTATAGTCTTTTTCGATCCAGTGCCAGTGGTTTGTAACTAGTTGGTCACTATCTAGTGCTACAAAGTGCATGTGAGCAATATAGGGCCATCATGGCCCTCTTGTTTTTGAAAGCATATTTATACCCCCACAAACAGAGTTTGAGGGGGGTATACTGGAATCAGCCTGTCGGTCGGTCGGTCGGTCGGTCGGTCTGTCTGCAAAATCTTGTACGGCGAACTCCTCCTTCAGTTTCAACCCGATTCACTTGACACTTGGCATAATTGTTAATCAGGAGTAGTAGATGTGCAAGACACAAATTTCAGGTCTCTGTGACCTTGACCTTGACCTTTGGCCTTGAAATTGGCAGGCAAAATCTTGTACTTTGAACTCCTCCTTCACTTTCAACCTGATTCACTTGATACTTGGCATAAATGTTACTCAGGAGTAGTAGATGTGCAAGACACAAGTTTTAGGTCTCTGTGACCTTGACCTTGACCTTTGGCCTTGAAATTGGTCTTGAAATTGGCAAGCAAAATCTTGTACTTTGAACTCCTCCTTCACTTTCAACCTGATTCACTTGATACTTGGCATAAATGTTACTCAGGAGTAGTAGATGTGCAAGACACAAATTTCAGGTCTCTGTGACCTTGACCTTGACCGTTGGCCTTGAAATTGGTCTTGAAATTGGCAGGCAAAATCTTATACTTTGAACTCCTCCTTCAATTTCAAACTGATTTACTTGATACTTGGCATAAATGTTACTCAGGAGTAGTAGATGTGCAAGACACAAGTTTTAGGTCTCTGTGACCTTGACCTTGACCTTTGGCCTTGAAATTGGTCTTGAAATTGGCAGGCAAAATCTTGTACTTTGAACTCCTCCTTCACTTTCAACCTGATTCACTTGATACTTGGCATAAATGTTACTCAGGAGTAGTAGATGTGCAAGACACAAATTTCAGGTCTCTGTGACCTTGACATTGACCTTTGGCCTTGAAATTGGTCTTGAAATTGGCAGGCAAAATCTTGTACTTTGAACTCCTCCTTCAATTTCAACCTGATTCACTTGGTACTTGGCATAAATGTTACTCAGGAGTAGTATATGTGTAAGACACAAATTTCAGGTCTCTGTGACCTTGACCTTGACCTTTGGCCTTGAAATTGGTCTTGAAATTGGCAGGCAAAATCTTGTACTTTGAACTCCTCCTTCAATTTCATCCTGATTCACTTGGTACTTGGCATAAATGTTACTCAGGAGTAGTAGATGTGCAAGACACAAATTTAAAATCTCTGTGACCTTGACCTTTGGCCTTGAAATTGGACTTAAAATTGGCAAGCAAAATCTTGTACTTTGAACTCCTCCTTCACTTTCAACCTGATTCATTTGATACTTAGCATAAATGTTACTCAGGAGTAGTAGATGTGCAAGACACAAATTTCAGGTCTCTGTGACCTTGACCTTTGGCCTTGAAATTGGTCTTGAAATTGGCAGGCAAAATCTTGTACTTTGAACTCCTCCTTCACTTTCAACCTGATTCACTTGATACTTGGCATAAATGTTACTCAGGAGTAGTAGATGTGCAAGACACAAGTTTTAGGTCTCTGTGACCTTGACCTTGACCTTTGGCCTTGAAATTGGTCTTGAAATTGGCAAGCAAAATCTTGTACTTTGAACTCCTCCTTCACTTTCAACCTGATTCACTTGATACTTGGCATAAATGTTACTCAGGAGTAGTAGATGTGCAAGACACAAATTTCAGGTCTCTGTGACCTTGACCTTGACCGTTGGCCTTGAAATTGGTCTTGAAATTGGCAGGCAAAATCTTATACTTTGAACTCCTCCTTCAATTTCAAACTGATTTACTTGATACTTGGCATAAATGTTACTCAGGAGTAGTAGATGTGCAAGACACAAGTTTTAGGTCTCTGTTACCTTGACCTTGACCTTTGGCCTTGAAATTGGTCTTGAAATTGGCAGGCAAAATCTTGTACTTTGAACTCCTCCTTCACTTTCAACCTGATTCACTTGATACTTGGCATAAATGTTACTCAGGAGTAGTAGATGTGCAAGACACAAATTTCAGGTCTCTGTGACCTTGACCTTGACCTTTGGCCTTGAAATTGGTCTTGAAATTGGCAGGCAAAATCTTGTACTTTGAACTCCTCCTTCAATTTCAACCTGATTCACTTGATACTTGGCATAAATGTTACTCAGGAGTAGTATATGTGTAAGACACAAATTTCAGGTCTCTGTGACCTTGACCTTGACCTTTGGCCTTGAAATTGGTCTTGAAATTGGCAGGCAAAATCTTGTACTTTGAACTCCTCCTTCAATTTCATCCTGATTCACTTGGTACTTGGCATAAATGTTACTCAGGAGTAGTAGATGTGCAAGACACAAATTTAAAATCTCTGTGACCTTGACCTTTGGCCTTGAAATTGGTCTTAAAATTGGCAAGCAAAATCTTGTACTTTGAACTCCTCCTTCACTTTCAACCTGATTCATTTGATACTTAGCATAAATGTTACTCAGGAGTAGTAGATGTGCAAGACACAAATTTCAGGTCTCTGTGACCTTGACCTTGACCTTTGGCCTTGAAATTGGTCATGATATTGGCAGGCAAAATCTTGTACTTTGAACTCCTCCTTCAATTTCAACCAGATTCACTTGATACTTGGCATAAATGTTACTCAGGAGTAGTATATGTGCAAGACATAAATTTCAGGTCTCTTTGACCTCGACCTTGACCGTTGGCCTTGAAATTGGTCTTAAAATTGGCAGGCAAAATCTTATACTTTGAACTCCTCCTTCACTTTCAACCTGATTCACTTGATACTTGGCATAAATGTTAATCAGGAGTAGTAGATGTGCAAGACACAAATTTAAAAACTCTGTGACCTTGACCTTTGGCCTTGAAATTGGTCTTAAAATTGGCAGGCAAAATCTTGTACGGCGAACTCCTCCTTCACTTTCTACCTGATTTACTTGATACTTGGCATAAATGTTACTCAGGAGTAGTAGATGTGCAAGACACAAATTTCAGGTCTCTGTGACCTTGACCTTGACCTTTGGCCTTGAAATTGGCAGGCAAAATCTTGTTCTTTGAACTCCTCCTTCAATTTCAACCTGATTCACTTGATACTTGGCATAAATTACAGAATTTTCTCTATTTGAACTTTGGGTATTTTTGTTATTTGGTCCTGTTACATGCTCTAAACTTTAATTTGCAATCAAGGTGGCCGTGTGGGGGTATTCATCACCTTTAGTGATAGTTCTAGTTTTGTTTAGCTTGTCTGTTTTTATGCCCCCATTGACGATAGTCAGGGGGCATATTGTTTTTGCCGTCTGTTTGTCTGTTTGTCAGCAACTTTAACATTGGTCATAACTTTTGAGCCAGTACAGATAGAGACTTGATATTTGGCATGCATATGTATCTCATAAAGCCGCACATTTTGAGGGGTGACATGTCAAGGTCAAGGTCATCCTGAAAGGTCAGAGGTCAAATATATGAGGGGGCATAGTGTTTCACAAACACATCTTGTTTTGAAGAAAAAAATACGGGCTAATGTCGTAAATCAGGCATCCACATTGTCATTGTTGTTGTCCAGAAACTTTAACATTGGCTATAACTTATTTACTTTTCATCTTATGATACTTCATTCAGTTGTTCACCATCACAAGGGCTACAATCTGATCAAGGGTCAAAACTCTCTGGGACTTTTTTTTACAAAATTATGACCCTTTATAGACTTGGAAAAGAAGATATTTGTCATTTTGAAACCAGCAGGGCTCTCATATTTTCATATATGAATATCTTGCGAGATGGCCTTTCCATGGATTTACTTTTTTTTTTAACTTTGAGCTATTTTTTAAAACTTTAACAAAAAACTTTAATATTGGCTATTATTTTAATACTATTCAAACAAATCTTATGAAACGTCACACAAAGGCTACAATCTGATTACGGGTCATAAGTCCATAACTCTTAATTTAAGACTTTTTAATAAAATTATTCCCCTTTATGGACAAGGAAAAAAGATTTAAGATGTCTCAACAGATAAGCGTTAGCACCTGCATGTGGTGCTTCTGTTTAAATTAAACGCCAAAACTGTTACCCAGTAGTAAATTTTGTGTGGTGTGAATAAACAATAACTGTACAATTGCTTATTTTTCAATATTATCTCCCCTTTACTGATTTCTGCACTCTTATGTGCATTGGGGAGTTTTAAATAATTTGACAAGAATGTTAAACATTTAATGTATCACTTAATATGCAGTCGGTTGCATAGAATAGTAATCTTATTGACTGCAAAATATAACATGCTGAGCAACATAAGTCATACTCCTTTGGGTATATATATAACCCTGCATTATGAAGCTCTTGTTAAAGCAAACTTTTGTGCAACACTTTATCGGGTTTGGATAAAACAATAAAATGTTTAATGTTTTCATGCACACAAGAATCAGGGTTACAGATAAGGTTTTGATGCAGTTGGGTATATCTCCTTGATTTTTTACAGAATTGGGTATTTGCAATTTTTATTGGATGTTGGCAAATTTCCTAATTGGGTATTATTCATATTTTCATTAAGTATTCTAAAAAATGTTTGCTTTTTGCTCTATTTATTTGCTTTGTGTTACTCATTGTTTTGAAAAACAATTGCTTTTTCCACAACTTTAAATGGGTAAATACCCCAATACTCCCCTTATCTGTAACCCTGAAGAATTATTCTAGTAATGTTTTTTTCTGCTAATTTCACCCTTTCATCCACATAACCTAATCATCAAAAATTCAAAAATGTTTTCAAGGGTATTTACTAATTTGTTTATATAATGGAGATGATTTATTGATTGTGGTTATTATTTTTCCAGGGTTTGAAACAAAGTCACATGATGTGCTTGGTCTGGAAGAATTCTGGAACTATACTGTGACAGTCAAAGCTGAGACTGCCATTGGTGCAAGAACGTCATCACCAGTCAGCGAACTGACCAGTCCAGCTGGTAAAAGTCTTTTTAATCCTTTCCCTGTTCTATGTTTATTCCAAATTTCAATACCCACTGAATATTCATAGACAAAATAATTACAATGAAATATCGAAGGTGGAACATTGTAGCCATTTTAGATAGTAAAGAAACAGATCTATAAATTTCCATTAGCAAATAAAGCAGATCCTGATAAGACAGCCACTATAGGAGCAGTCTGATCTGGGTCTACTCTGTTTGCCTATGCATGAAAATGTGTTTATATGAAGGAAATGGTTAACATTTAAATTCTAAGCAATGTGTGATTCCAAAATTGAGATATGTGGGTATATTGTCTTTGGCCTGTCTGTTTTTGTGTCTATCTGGCTGTCTGTCTGTCTGTCTGTCTGAAACTTCATGTTTGGCAAAAGATTTACAGATAGAGATTTTATACTGTGCGTGTATACTCATATGATGAAGCTGCAATTTTTAGCTCACCAGAGCACAAATTGCTCAGGGTGAGCTTTTGTGATCGCCCGTTGTCCGTCGTTTGTCGTCCGTCGTCAACAATTTGAACCTTTAAAAATCTTCTCTGAATCTACAGGGCTCTCAACTTTCATCTTTGGCACATAGCATCATATTCAGGTCCTCTACAAAAGTTATTTAAATTATGGCCCTGGGGTCAAAATTGGCCTGCCCCAGGAGTGCCTTGTTTTCAATAGAAACATATAGTAAAACTTTGAAAATCTTCTCCTCTGAACCTGGAAGGTTCTCAGCTTTCATATTTGGCACATAGCTTCATATTCAGGTCCTCTACAACAGTTATATAAATTATGCCCATGGAGTGAAAATTGGCCCCGCCCCATGGGTGGTCAGTTTTCAATAGAAATATATATTGAAAACTTTGAAAATCTCCTCTGAATCTGGAATGTTCTCAGCTTACATATTTGGCACATAACATCATGTTTAGATCCTCTACATATATAAATTATGGCCCTGGGATCAAAATTGGCCCCACCCCAGGGGTGCCTTGTTTTCTATAGAAACAAATAGTAAAAACTTTGAAAATCTTCTCCTCTAAAACTGGAAGGTTCTCAGTGTTCATATTTGGCACATAGCATCATATTCAAGTCCTTTACAAAAGTTATATAAATTATGCCCCAGGGGTAGCCAGTTTTCAATAGAAACAGTGAAAACTTTGAAAATCTTCTACTCTGAAACTGGAAGGTTTTCAGCTTTCATATTTGGCACATAGCATCATGTTCAGGTCCTCTACAAAAGTTATAAAGTTGTGTCCTTTGGGTCAGAATTGGCCCCGCTCTAGGGCCGGCTAGTTAGCTCACCTGAGCCAAAGGCTCAGGATGAGCTATTGTGACCGCTATTTGTCCGGCGTCCGGTGTCCGGCGTCCGGCTGGCGTCCGGAGTCCGGCCACATTTTCAAACGACATCTCCACTGAAACTGCTGACCCGATTTTAACCAAATTTTGTCAGAAGCATCAGTGGCTAGGGGGAACGAAACGTTGTTCACATTATGACCCCCGGGCCAAAAATGGCCCCGCCCAAGGGCTTGTCAGTTTTTCATAGGAAAATCTTTAAAAATCTTCTTCTCTGAAACTGTAAGGCCTAGATCTTTGATATTTGACATGTAGCATGATCTAATAGTCCTCTACAAAGATTGTTCAAATTATGACCCCCGGGCCAAAAATGGCCCCGCCAAAGGGCTTATCAGTTTTTCATAGGAAAATCTTTAAAATTCTTCTTCTCTGAAACTGTAAGGCCTAGACCTTTGATATTTGGCATGTAGCATGATCTTATGGTCCTCTACAAAGATTGTTCAAATTATGACCACCGGGTCAAAAATGGCCCGCCCAAGGGCTTATCAGTTTTTCATAGGAAAATCTTTAACATTCTTCTTCTCTGAAACTGTAAGGCCTAGACCTTTGATATTTGGCATGTAGCATGATCTAATGGTCCTCTACAAAGATTGTTCAAATTATGACCCCCCTCCCTGGGCCAAAAATGGCCCCGCCCAAGGGCTTATCAGTTTTTCATAGGAAAATCTTTAACATTCTTCTTCTCTGAAACTGTAAGGCCTAGATCTTTGATATTTGGCATGTAGCATGATCTAATGGTCCTCTACAAAGATTGTTCAAATTATGACCCCCGGGCCAAAAATGGCCCCGCCCAAGGGCTTATCAGTTTTTCATAGGAAAATCTTTAAAAATCTTCTTCTCTGAAACTGTAAGGCCTAGACCTTTGATATTTGACATGTTGCTTTGGCTTGTGGTCCTCTGCCAAGATTGTTCAACTTACGACCATGACCTCTGGGCGAAACTTGGCCCTGGCTTATCAGTTTTTCATGGGGAAAATATATTATTTTTCTCTGAAGCCATAAGGCTTAGACCTTTAATTAATGGCATACTGCTTTGCCTTGTGGTTCTCTACCAAGGTTGTATAAATGATGGCCCCGCCCCTGGGGTATCTCAGGTGAGCGCTTCAGGGCCTCATGGCCCTCTTGTTTTCCATAGAGACATATAGTGAAAACTTTGAAAATCTTCGAGCTTCAGGGCCATCCTGGCCCTCTTGTTGTTTTTGGTTCTGATTTGGAGTCCAAAGGTCAGACTAAACTGTTACTTAGTGTCCAGTATTTGTTAGGAGCATAGTGTTTCACAAGCACATCCTTTATTGTTGATGGAATATTAATTCTTATTCAGATTTCGAAGTAGACTTTTTCCACATGTTTTCAAAGAAATGATAATAATGTCAAAAGATGATAATAATGTCAAAACATTTTTATTTTGATGATGTATAAGCTTACTTGGCATGTTATCTGTATCCAAACTGTTTGCTATGTTAATCATAGTCTTGACTGTAGGCAAAAGATTTATTTCTTGTTGAAAAGAGAAAGATACTGTTTTTGTACTGTATGTCTTAACCCTTTCCCTGTTCTATGTTTATTCAAACGTTCAATACCTACTAATGAAATATTGAAGGTTGAACTTTGTAGCCATTTTAGAAAGTAACCATTTGCAAACAGAGCAGACCGTGATCAAGCAGCTGTCTGATCTGGGTTTACTGTGTTTGCAAATGCATGGAAAGGTGTTTATAAGAAGGAAAGAATCAATGGGTCTTTATGGGATTTGTTTGGAACCACGTTCATCAGATTTAGCTGATACTGTTTATTTTACTATGAGCATCAGTGTGGTTAAATGCAGTCTCAACTTTTGAAGTTAGAATGTTAAGTTCATAGGTTTTTATAATAATTGAGTAATCTCTTACCTTCTTAAACAACTTAATTTATACATTTTTATTACCTCACCAAAGCACAAGGTGCTCAGGGTGAGCTTTTGTGATCGCCTGATGTCTGTCAGCATTCGTCATCCGTCGGCATTCGTCACCAATTTGAACCTTTAAAAATCTTCTCCTCTGAATCTACAGGTTCTTAGCTTTCCTTTTTAGCTCACCAGAGCACAAAGTGCTCAGGGTGAGCTTTTGTGATGGCCAGATGTCCGTCGTCGTGCGGTGTCCGTCGTCCGTCGTCGGGCGTCAGCAATTTGAACCTTTAAAAATCTTCTCCTCTGAATCTACAGAGTTCTCAGCTTTCATCTTTGGTACATAGCATCACCTATAGGTCCTCTACAAAAGTTATATAAATTATGCCCCTGGGGTCAAAATTGGCCCCACCCCAGGGGTGGGAACATATAGTAAAACTTTGAAAATCTTCTCCTCTGAAACCAGAAGGTTATTAGCTTTCATATTTGGCACATAGCATCATGTTCAGGTCCTCTGCAAAAGTTATATAAATTATGCCCCTGGGGTCAAAATTGGCCCCGCCCCAAGGGTGGGCAGTTTTCAATAGAAACAAATAATGAAATCTTTGAAAATCTTCTTCTCTGAAACTGAAAGGCTCTCATCTTTCATATTTGGCACAGAGTAGCATATTCAGGTCCTCTACAAAAGTTATATAAACTATGGCCCTGGGGTCAAAATTGGCCCCGCCCCAGGGGTGGGCAGTTTCCAATAGAAATATATAGTGAAAACTTTGAAAATCTTCTCCTCTGAAACTAGAAGGTTCTCAGCTTTCATATTTGGCACATAGCATCATGTTCAGGTCCTCTACAAAAGTTATATAAATTATGGCCCTGGGGTAAAAATTAGCCCCGCCCCAGGGGTGGGCAGTTTTCAATGGAAACAAATAGTGAAATCTTTGAAAATCTTCTCCTCTGAAACTGGAAGGCGCTTATCTTTCATATTTGGCACAGATCATCATGTTCAGGTCTACTACAAAAGTTATGTAAATTATGCCCCTGGGGTCAAAATTTGGGCCGCCCCAGGGGTGGGAAGTTTTCAATAGAAACATAGTAAACCTTTGAAAATCTTTTCCTTTGAAATCAGAAGTTTCTCAGCTTTCATATTTGGCACATAGCATCATGTTCAGGTCCTCTACAAAAGTTATATAAATTATGCCCCTGGGGTAAAAATTGGCCCCGCCCCAAGGGTGGGCAGTTTTCAATAGAAACAAATAGTGAAATCTTTGAAAATATTCTCCTCTGAAACCGGAAGGCGCTCAGCTTTCATATTTGGCACAGAGCATCATGTTCAGATCCTCTACAAAAGTTATATTAATTATTGCCCTGGGGTATAGGTCATCTACAAAAGTTATATGAATTATGGCCCTGGGGTCAAAATTGGCCCCGCCCCAGGGGTGGGTAGTTTTCAGCAGAAACATATAGAGAAAACTTTGAAAATCTTCTCCTCTGAAACTGAAAGGTTCTCAGCTTTAATATTTGGCTCATAGCATCATGTTCAAGTCCTCTACAAAAGTTATATAAATTATGCCCCTGGGGTCAAAATTGGCGTGCCCCAGGGCCGGCTAGTTTTCTATAGAACATGTAGTGAAAACTTTGAAAATCTTCTCCTCTGATTGTCTGGTGAGCGCTTCAGGGCCATTCTGGCCCTCTTGTTTGCACATAGCATCATCTGTAGCTCCTCTACAAAATTTGTATAAATTATGCCCCTGGGGTCAAAATTGGCCCCGCCCCAGGGGTGCCTTGTTTTATATAGAAATATATAGTGAAAACTTCGAAAATCTCCTGAAACTGGAAGGTTCTCAGCTTTCATATTTGGCACATAGCATCATGTTCAGTCCTCTACAAAAGTTATATAAATAATGCCCCTGGGGTCAAAATTGGGCCCTCTCTAGCGATGGCCAGTTTTCTATAGCAGACTGCTGTTTCAACCTATGCTGGTCACTGAGAGTATAGTGGTGTACTCAAATCAGCTAGGTCACTTGACCATGCAGTGGCTATTTTTAGCATACCTGTACAACTAGAGTGTATCATATTGCTCATTGGAACTCAGCAGGTTTTGTAGTAGGTTTTGTAGTTAATGCCTTGTTTTATATACATTTATTGTGAAAACTGAAAATCTTCTCATGAAATTGGAAGGTTCTCAAATGAGGCCCTGCCCAGTTGTCTATAGAAACATAGTGTAAACTTTGAAAAATCTTCTCCTCTGATTGCCTGGTGAGCGATATCAGGGCCATCATGACCCTCTTGTTCCAATTGTAGAGATATCCAGCCTTTGATTAAATGTTTCCATAACATATGCATTAGAAAATAATTTCCTGACTACTTTTCAGAGGTTTTAGATCAAAATGAGACACAGAGTTACTCTTGAAGCACAAAACAATTTTAAGAGAAAAGTTACCAGTTTGGAAATTTTAAATTTTTGCTTTATGATGTCTTACAGCTCCAGGGCAGGTGGATGACTTCAGAATCAATAGAACACCTGAAAAGAACTATGATAGATGGAGGATTACATGGAAGATACCACAATTACTAGAGAGAAACAGTCTAATCACAAGCTACAAAATTATACATAATGGAAGTACAGTAAGTCTGTTTAAAACTAGAGTTTGTATAATGCTGTGGTAAAAATTGTGATGGCTTGTGATAAATTTGTGCAAACAGTTCCTGATTTAACATAGATGAGACCATCATAACTCAGCCAGAATCCAAACAAGCTGAGATGCCAAGTAACTCACGCTTATTGACACTGTAAGCATGTCTTTGAAATAAAATGAAATAAAACCATACTTTTGAATATGTTTACAGCATTTTTGTGTCACATGCCATTGATCGCTTGCAGGTTGACCACTAAATATCCATCGTCTGTCTATCTGTCTGTTTTTAGCTCACCTGAGCCAAAGGCTCAGGATGAGCTATTGTGACCGCGATCCGTCCAGCGTCCGGCCACATTTTCAAACGACATCTCCTCTGAAACTGCTGACCCAATTTTAACCAATTTTGTCAGAAGCATCAGTGGCTAGGGGGGACAAAATGTTGTTCACATTATGACCCCCGGGCCAAAAATGCCCCCCAAGGGCTTATCAGTTTTTCATAGGAAAATCTTTAAAAATCTTCTTCTCTGAAACTGTAAGGCCTAGACCTTTGATGTTTGGTATGTAGCATCATCTAATGGTCCTCTTCAAAGATCGTTCAAATTATGACCCCCGGACCAAAAATGGCCCCGCCCAAGGGCTTATCAGTTTTTCATAGGAAATCTTTAAAAATCTTTTTCTCTGAAACTGTAAGGCCTAGACCTTTGATACTTGGTATGTAGCATGATCTAATGGTCTTCTACAAAGATTGTTCAAATGATGACCCTCAGGCCAAAAATGCCTTGCCCAAGGGCTTATCAGTTTTTCATAGGAAAATCTTTAAAAATCTTCTGAAACTGTAAGGCCTAGACCTTTGATGTTTGGTATGTAACATGATGTAATGGTCCTCTACAAATATATATAGCTTTGGCTTATGGTCCTCTGTCTTACGACCCAGACCTCTGAGCAAAACTTGGTCCTGCCTGTGGGCTTATCAGTTCTTACATAGGAAAAATAGAAAATATTATTAGCCCCCCACCGGTTACCGGTTGGGGGACTATAGGTTTGCTCGATTCCGTCCGTCTGTCTGTCCGTCTATCCGTCTGTCACGCTTCGTGTCTAGACCATATCTCCTACAAAGTTATGCCATATTCATTATAACTTCACACATTGAAGAAGCATGATGAGGGCTAGTGTCATGCACAAGGGCCATAACTGTAGCATCAATATTTTTGGAGTTATTCCCCTTTTACATATTTTTGTGTCCGGAAATAACTCTTTATCTATTGGTTCAATTGATTTGAAACTTCACATATGGAACAATCATGATGAGGGGCAGTGTCATACACAAGGGCCATAACTCTAGCATCGATATTTTTGGAGTTCTTCCCCTTTTTCATATTTTCTTGTCAGTCCGTCTGTCACGCTTCGTG
The DNA here is from genome assembly GCA_963576725.1 of Azorinus chamasolen. Classification (NCBI taxonomy): domain Eukaryota; kingdom Metazoa; phylum Mollusca; class Bivalvia; order Cardiida; family Solecurtidae; genus Azorinus; species Azorinus chamasolen. The sequence goes on along the minus strand of OY755237.1, from coordinate 34,965,660 downwards.
TCCGGGCAATATCTCCTACAAAGTTAGGCCGAATTCATTATAACTTCACACATTGAAGAAGCATGATCAGGAGTAGTGTCATGCACAAGGGCAATAACTCTAGCATCAATATTTTTGGAGTTATTCCCCTTTTTAGCTCACCAGAGCACTTTTGTGCTCAGGGTGAGCTTTTGTGATCACTTGATGTCCGTCGTCGGGCGTCAACATTTTGAACCTTTAAAAATCTTCTCCTCTGAATCTACAGGGTTCTCAGCTTTCATCTTTGGTACATAGCATCATCTTTGGGTCCTCTACAAAAGTTATATAAATTTTGCCCCTGGGGTCAAAATTGGCCCCGCCCCAGGGGTGCCTTGTTTTCTATTGAAATATATAGTAAAACTTTGAAAATCTTCTCCTCTGAATCTACAGGGTTCTCAGCTTTCATATTTGGCACATAGCATCATGTTCAGGTCCTCTACAAAAGTTATATAAATTATGCCCCTGGGGTCAAAATTGGCCCCGCCCCAGGGGTAGCCAGTTTTGAATAGAAACATATAGTGACAACTTTGAAAATCTTCTCCTCTGAATCTGCAGGGTTCTCAGCTTTCATATTTGGCACATAGCATCATGTTCAGGTCCTCTACAAAAGTTATATAAATTATGGCCCTGGGGTCAAAATTGGCCCCGCCCCAGGGGTAGCCAGATTTCATTAGAAACATATAGTGACAACTTTGAAAATCTTCTCCTCTGAATCTACAGGGTTCTCAGCTTTCATATTTGGCACATAGCATCATGTTCAGGTCCTCTACAAAAGTTATATAAATTATGCCCCTGGGGTCAAAATTGGCCCCGCCCCAGGGGTAGCCAGTTTTGAATAGAAACATATAGTGACAACTTTGAAAAAAAATTCTTCTGAATCTAGAGGGTTCTCAGCTTTCATATTTGGCACATAGCATCATGTTCAGGTCCTCTACAAAATTTATATAAATTATGCCCCTAGGGTCAAAATTGGCCCCGCCCCAGGGGTGGTCAGTTTTCAATAGAAACATATAGTGAAACTTTGAAAATCTTCTCCTCTGAAACTGGAAGGTTCTCAGCTTTCATATTTGGCACATAGCATCATGTTCAGGTCCTCTACAAAAGTTATATACATTATGCCCCTGGGGTCAAAATTGACCCCGCCCCAGGGGTGGCCAGTTTTCAATAGAAACATATAGTGAAAACTTTGAAAATCTTCTCCTCTAAATCTAAATCAGAAGTTTCTCAGCTTTCATATTTGGCACATAGGATCATATTCAGGTCCTCTACAAAAGTTATATAAATTATGCCCCAGGGGTCAAAATTGGCCCCGCCCCAGGGGTAACCATGTCTCAATAGAAACATATAGTGACAACTTTGAAAATCTTCTCCTCAGAAACTGGAAGGTTCTCAGCTTTCATATTTGACACATAACATCATGTTCAGGACCTCTACAAGAGTTATATAAATTATGCCCCCGGGGTCAAAATTGGCCCCGCCCCAGGGGTAGCCAGTTCGCAATAGAAACATATAGTGTCAAATTTGAAAATATTTTCCTCAGAAACTGGAAGGTTCTCAGCTTTCATATTTGGCACATAGCATCATGTTCAGGTCCTCTACAAAAGTTGTATAAATTATGCCCCTTGGATCAAAATTGGCCCGCCCCAGGGGTGGCTAGTTTTCTCTAGAAACATATAGTGAAAACTTTGAACATATTCTCCTCTGATTGCCTGGTGAGCGATGTCAGGGCCATTCTGGCCCTCTTGTTCATATTTTTTGTCCGGACAATAACTCTTTATCTATTGGTTCAATTGATTTGAAACTTCACATATGGAACAAGCATGATGAGGGGTAGTGTCATGCACAAGGGCCATAACTCTAGCATCTATATTTTTGGAGTTATTCCTCTTTTCATATTTTCTTGTCCAGTTAATAACTCTTTATGTACTGATTCAATTTATTTGAAACTTCTCATATGGAACAAGCATGATGAGGTGTAGTGTCATGCACAAAGGCAATAACTCTAGCATCAATATTTTTGGAGTTACTCCCCTTTTTCATATTTTCTTGTCGGGACAATAACTTTTTATTTACTGATTCAATGTATGAAAGTAGGTACTAATACCATTCAGGTGGTCATGTATATACCATGTGGTCAACCACACCATGGATGGGTGGGGTGGGGAGAGTGGAGGTTTTTTTTTTAGTCCGGTGGGGGACTCATGTCTTGCATAGCAATACAACATGCCCTTGTTTTTCTCTGAAACCATAAGGCTTAGACCTTTAATTAATGGTATGCCGCATTGCCTTGTGGTTCTCTACCAAGGTTGTACAAATGATGACTTCTGGGTCAAAGATGGCCCCACCCCGCTTCAGGGCCTCATTGCCCTCTTGTTAGCTCACTTGAGCCGAAGGCTGAGCTATTGTGACCAAGATCCGTCCCGCGCCGGCTACATTTTCAAATGACATCTCCTCTGAAATCTGACCCAATTTAAACCAAACTTTGACAGAAGAATGGCTAGTGGGAACAAAATATTGTTCAATTTATGACCCCTGGACCAAAAATTGCCCCACCCTGGGGCTTATCAGATTTTCATAGGTTAAAAATCTTCTTTTCTGAAACTGTAATGCCTAAACCTTTGATATTTGGTATGTAGCATCATCTAATGATACTCTACAAAGATTGATCAAATTATGAAACAACCCACCCCCCGGCCACCCCCATCCCCAAACCAAAAGTTGACCCGCCCCGGGGCTTATCAGTTTTTCATAGAAATATCTTTAAAATCTTCGTCTACAAATATGTTCAAATTATGACCCTCAGACTAAAAATGGCCCCACCCCCGGGGCTTATCTGTTTATGTACCGAACTGTATAGAAGTGATTTTAAAGTTTCTGTCATAACCAAATGTTTCCTTGTTAGAAACAAATACTGAAATGCAGTCAGTTGAATGAGAGTTGCTTGCTTAATTATGTCTCCTCCAGTATACTGGGGAGTGGGAAGACATACCGTTTTTGTCCTTCCGTCTGTCTGCCTGTCTGCTTACAAGAATTGATGGTTATGTGACACTGAGAACAAAAGATCTTTTGTCTTTTTCTTTTTATGTGACTAAATTTTAATTTTACGTGACTATTTTGAACAAAAGAATAGTCAAATAACACTCAATCTGTGAGAAAGTTCATCTGTCAGTCTCTCCAATTTCAATTTGTCCGCACAGTTTCTCCAATACCATTGGTCAGAATTTTATGAAACTTAATAGATAGGTAGGTATGTATAGCCTTGCTTTTGTCCGTATGTCCCACAAATCATGTGTGTCCAATTTTTCACACACTAATGAGGGATTTACCCCAAACTTTCACAGATGAACAATCTTGATGTGTAGTTGTAGGTAAAGAAGAGAATTTTACCTTGACCATATTTACCAGAGTTATGGGACTTTGAAAGTTCTTCACTATATAACGTATAGTGAAAAAAAACTTGTGTAAATGCATCTAACTCCTCATACACCAAAGGGAGTATTTACTCCAAACTTTCACAGATTAACAACCTTAATGTGATGATGCATCTAAAGAAAAGAATTTTTGCATTATGGGAGTTATGGGACTTTGACATTTCTTCACTATGTACATGTAACATATATAGAAAAGTGCTTAATTTAGAGACAATATCCCTAGAGGGGCATCCGCGTTTCATGGACACAATTTTCTAGTTTTAAATATAGTTTTAACCTGCAGAAGAGGGACGTTTTCTGTTTGCAGCTCATTTAATGTGAATATATTTTTTCTTTCAGACCTTTAATACAACAGGGAACATGGTTATAACTGCTGCATCAGAAAATCGTATATATCAGCAAGTAATTGGCGTTACACCAGAAGTTTACTACTCTGTGGGGGTAATATATATATTTTTATTTATAATGTACAGTCGACTCTCGTTATGTCGAGTTCGTAGGGACCTATTAAAAACTTCGACTCATCGAGAGTTTGACTTAAAAAACACATGCCGTTTTCTAAAAACCCAGTTTCTTTCATTGGGTTCACCTAAACAAGCTGCCACATTACAGTCATACTTGTGCTTGTATACTTTAGTCTGCACATTGTGTAAAGGAATCGCACTCTGTGTATATAAAAATTGTATATGTAGATCCATTACTGCGACGCAGCGAGTACAAACTTCTGTCTGGCCTACCCTATTAATAACACCATGTCCAAATTTACAAGGCCCTGTCCAATTTTCAGATCCGTTTTGCCTCTATCATTGAATTAATCGACGTTGGTTTGGCGAATTTTTCAAACGCATTGTTTGTTTACACCATATCTACGGAGAAATCCCTTAATCAAAGGGCACCGGAAATATGTAATAACATGTGAACTAGCTGTGATATTCTGGCTGGTTGCCGATTCGCGCTCTTCCGGCACATGTAAGAGAACAGCCATATTCAGGGAACCAGACGTAGCAAACTGTTTACCCAATTTTATACGATTCGCCGTGAGCTGTTTCGGTATCTAATTGTAGCACGTATATTACTCACACAAAAAATTGAATTCAATATGAAACTGCATGAATTGGTAATAAAATGAGGAAGTGGCCTCAATTTTTATTCCAATTTTTCCGAAATCGTCCGGATGCGAGGATGCTTGATAGTTCTCTTTCGTACTACAGTAGTCATGACAGACACTTAGGACGAATGGAAGGTAATGGGTCATTTTACTAAATAACTTTCGCTCATTTTGGTATTGTTCCACAGTTTGAATAATTATCAGACATCAGTGATTGTTTACAACAAAACACTGTAATTACCTGTGTCGCGTTCACCAGGCGTACATTGTCTGCGTCGGATCAAAAGGTCCAATTCACACCTCGAACTCAATCAGACTGAGAGGTTTGACTTGGATACAAACACCGATAATTACATGCAAACAGACACATTGGGGATGGAAAATGACTTTGACTTATCAAAAACGTGGTCAGTTCAAATTCGTCTTAAAAACTTAAATTTATATAGAATATATAGGAAGAAAAATTGGGACTTTACAAAAACTTCGTGACAACGAGAAATTCGTATCAAGCGAGTTTGCCATAACGAGAGTGGACTGTATTTGCATTGCTTCTACCGGGAACGTAAGTGTTTTATGGCCTGCCTGTTCGTCTGTCTGTCTGAAACTTTAACTTTGACAATAATTTTTAAACTATTAGATAAGAAATATGTGGCATGCATATGCCTTCATGGAAAGAGCGTATTCTAAACGGTGAAATTCAAGGTCAATATCATGCCTAAAACAGGACAAAAGCAGCTGAACAAGAAATATTAGTATCTAGACATTTTGATGCTCTGATACTGTTTGTGAAAAGAATTTAGAGAAAAATATACTTTGAAAGTTGAAACAGACAACAGTAGTTTTTGCAGTTTTGCAGATAAATATTTCTTTAAAAAAAAGGCTGAAACTGTAAAATCATATTTGAATCATTCCATAATGAAACTGGGGGAATGGGTTAAAAGACTAAGTAAAGTTTTGTTAATTTTTTTAAAAAATTTGCTGGTATTTGCTTATAGTTTTTAGGATTTTTTTGTATTAAGACTAGCACCCACTGTATATATTTCTTCATTGTTATGCCCCCGTTGACGATAGTCAGGGGGCATTATGCTTTGCACCTGTCCATCCGTCTGCCTGTTTGTCTGTCTGTCCATCCGTGTGTAACGCTTTTACGTGCAGTTGGTTGTCACAGTTTTTTCATTGTCTTATATCTCACTAACCACTATAGCTATTGGCATGGAATAGCATATACACATTTAACACCATCCATACTTTCATTGCGCACCCAGCCAATGCTGCCCGCAAGCCCAAAGTCAAGGTCAAATGACTTAAGAATTTTACATGCAGCTAGGTAAGCACCACCACTGGGGCATCGCTTGTCTTACACTATTTTCTAGTTTTATATCTATATTTCATCTGTTTGAATTTACATTGTATATATTCAGTTTAGAAAAACAGTTATTTACTGTTTTTTCTGGTATGAATATCATTTGCCTTTTAAACCCCAATTACTCCATGAATATTCATATAAGAAGTAATGACATCATGTATATTAATTCAGGTAAGCTGAATTTTTCTACTGACATATGAAAACTGGAATGTTTTTTGCAATGGCAGATACTATTTTGTTTTATAAGCAAACAGAGAAGACCCTGATCAGCTATTAACCAGTAATTGTTTTGGGTGCACTACCTGCACATGTAACGAACAAGTCATAATTCTAGCCATTAGAGTGATTGATATTAATCCTTACATTAATAAAAGTCCCTTTCCCATTTTCAAAGATATGGGCCAATAAAATTATCTGGCACTTGTCACCCATGTAGCAAGCTCAGTTATGTTTGCAAAGTCCTTGAGCAACCTTTTTCTATGCCCATGCTAAAAGTTTTTGTCCTAAATGGTATGAAAAATGTATATTTACAATTTGCATGTATACTTAATTTGTGGTAAATTTAAGGTGTATGCTATCAATGAAGAAGGAGATGAAGGAAAAAGAACAATGCAAGTGATGGAAGCCTTAGCAGGAGGTATGGTGAAATGGTTGTCATCTGCAAACTATATGATATATTATTAAACAATGTTTGTGGGGTGTATACTAGAATCAGCTTGTCGGTCAGTCAAGTCAAGTCAAACAGACAGTTGGGTGGGTCGTCCATCCGTCCGCCAATTGCGATCAAGGCTGCTGATATTCATCACCATTACTGATAGTTCTTTAAATAAGCTTTTATCCAGTTTCAAGACAAAACAGCTGAACAATAAATAATAGTATCCAGACATTTTGATGCTCTGATACCGTTTTTGAAAAGAATTTAGAGAAAAAATATACTTTGAAATTGAAGCCGACGTCAGTTTTTGCAGATAAATATTTCTTAATTAAAAGGGATAAATGTATTTAGGAAATTCTTATTAGTCCCCTGTTGGTAAAACCAGAGGAGACTGTGTGTCCGTCAGACTGTCTGTCCATCCATTTGGGTCTACTCTGTTTGCAAAGGTGTGAACCATTATGCACCTGGGTTATAGTTAATCCTTTCCCTGTTCTATATTTGGTTCAAATTTCAATACCTATTGAATATTCATGGGCAAAATAGTTATAATGAAATTTGGAAGGTGCAACGTTGTAGCCATTTTAGAAAGTGCAGAATTGGATCTTTCAAATTCTACTAGCAAACAGAGCAGACCCTGATCAGACGGCTCCTCTAGGAGCCGTCTGATCTGGGTCTTCTCTGTTTGCAAATGTGTGAAAACACATTTGTATGAGAGAAAGGGTTAATCCTTTACGTCATACAAACATCTTTGCAAACATCGTAAAACCAGATCAACAGCACCAGTCCTGTAACAGCTGGCTGATCTGGTCTGCTTTGTTTGCCTATGGAATTACCTCTCTCTATAACGACCACTAAATTACATCAAGTATAATGTGTTAAAGGCAGGTGGATGCTTAAAGCAAGGTGAAAGTAAAACAGAATGCTCCTATAGGAGCGTTCTGTTTTACTTTCAGGCTCCAGTATACAGTACTGGATAACAAAGTCGGATCCCACAACACGTCCGCCTTCAATTCGGTCCAAAATAAGTCTCAATAACCAACCTGAAACAATAAAAACCATTTTATTGCCCCACTGTAGTCCAGAAATGCAGGAATATTGCAATTAGTCGCATGCACACTTCAAAATTTCCTAGAATTTAACAAATATAGACATTTGGCATGGCCGCGAAAACAGGTGAAAATTGGAGTCATTTTACCCTTAACTAAAAAAATAGCAGCTTCCTTATTAGTAACGATAGCCTATAAATGGCATGATTTTCTGAAACTATACACAATATGCAAACTGTGAAAGTACCCAAAATAACCATGTTACCAGCTACCTTTTTAGCTCACCAGAGCACAAAGTGCTCAGGGTGAGCTTTTGTGATCGCCTGATGTCCGTCGTCCGTCGTCCCGCGTCAACAATTTGAACTTTAAAAGTCTTCTCCTCTGAATCTACAGGGTTCTCAGCTTTCATCTTTGGCACATAGCATCACCTATAGGTCCTCTGCAAAAGTTATATAAATAATGCCCCTGGGGTCAAAATTGGCCCCGCCACGGCACTAGGGGTGGCCAGTTTTTTCTAGCTGACTGTTGTTTCTGTGCAAGTAGCAGAATGCTGGGCTCACTTAGGTTAGGCATGGGGAAAACTTCAAAAATCTTTTTGTCAAAAACTACATGTCACAGAGCTTAGATATTTGGTGTATAGATTTACTTAGTATTCCTTATTGACATTGGTAAATATCATAGTTCTGAGGTTAAAATTGGCCCTGCCCTGTTGGTTATACTTTAAAATATTATTTTACACTATAAAGGTTCCTCTGAACTAGAGGGATTGAGGTCACTCCATCTGTGTTGCATAATCACTGAATAGGTCAAGTTCCTGGTCTAAACTCTATCAAGTTGTCTGCTTCAGAATTAGTGTCTGTTTGCTCACACTGTTTTTTAACCCATTCCCTCATAGGATATTTTCAGAATCTGCCTCTTGAAAAATTTCAGAATTGTGTAGATTTGAAACCATTGTGATAAATAGAGCATTTACTCCTATGGAGAAAATACTCTATTTATCACAATGGTTTCATAAAGTGACTATTTTACCTCTTTGAATAAATCTACTGATAAGGAGCATTAATTAGAGAAAAGGAAAATTTCAGAATTGTGTAGATTTGAAACCATGGTGATAAATAGAGCATTTGAAAAATCCTTCTGTTTTCTCGCCTTTAAATTCAGCGTACAGAGCTAGCATATTTACGCGAAACTACTGCCTTGTCTTCCTCACCTAACACCATTGACATACAGTGTGCAGGGGTCATGACCTCTACACTGCACAATTTCTAACAGTCAATTTTCACCATTTTACCTCATTTAAGACTACAGTATCTACTCTTATCTTCAAATTTGAAGTTAAAGCTTACCTTTTCATAATATTTGTGAATTTGAACCATGGCCAATTCGCATATTTAGCCTCTCTACTGTATCCTGGCTCCTCATCTTGCTTTAATCATCCACATGCCCAAATTCCAACTAATTAACACAATTTAGTGGTCATTATAGAGAGGTTTTACTGTATACAGTTTTTGTGTAAATAAAAATTTCCTTTCAAAGTGAAATATAAAACTTAAGTTAATGAATATTCATAAAGTGATATATTCACAAATATATGTTCATTATGGAAAGGGTAAAGATACAAACTCAATAAAAAATTACTGTACCTTAGCTTTCACAGTCATATTTAAGTGGGAGTATTTGTGTCCTATTGAAAAAATTACAAGTCATGTATGTATTATTTCAGTGCCGGCAGTACCTGAGACTGATATAGAAGTTCTACCTCCTTCAAGCACTGTTGCCACTGGTCAGAACACAATAAAGGTGTCTGTCAAGAAAGATTTTCTCATTAAATCGGAAAGGGGCTCTGTGAGGGCAACAGGTTTAGTCTGTTGTGCTAAAGCAAAGTGCAACTTTACAGGTGAGAGAGAATGGTGCAGCCCTGTTAACCCATTACCTCATTGGCTATTTTTAGATCCAACCACTTTGTATAAATTTACCAAAAAGGAGCATTAACTAGAGAAAAGGAAAATTTTATAATTTTGTAGTTTGAAACCATTGTGATAAATAGAGCATTTGCTCCTATAGGAGCAAATGCTCTATTTATCACAATGGTTTTAACAGGTGACTTTTTCAGAGGCGTCAATATGAGGGAAAGAGTTAACTAGCAAAGTATATTTGAGACTTGTATACAGAGTTAAATTAAGTTAATATGATCCAAGTCTTTATTATACCCCGCAAACTAAGTTTGAGAGGTAATACTGGAATTACCCTGGTGGCCGGTAAGGCAGGTTCGTAGGTGGGTGGGTAGTCAGATGGTCTGTCCATCTATCTATCTACATGTACATTTAAACATGGGTAATTGGTGTTGTGAATCATTCTTACATTTGAAAGTTATATTTGGCATATATAATAACCACAAATAGTCAATGAGCCGGACACAATTTTTGTGTGTTTATTGTGGGGCATTTGCAGAATTATCTCCCTTGAACCTTGAGTAAATTTTGTCATCTTGTCATGAAACATGGGTAGTTGGTGCTGCAGACTCCTCCTTCAAAATGGAAGTTATTGAATTGCTACTTGCCATACATATTAACCATGAATAGTAAATGTGCAGAACATGTATTTTTATACGCCCACCTAATAAAGGTGGTCGTATATTGTCGTGGCCCTGTCCGTCCGTCCGTTCGTTCGTTCGTTCGTTCGTTCGTTCGTCCGTCAACATTTTGTTTGTCCGCTGTTTTCTGGGAAAACTGTTAGACAGATATTAATGAAACTTAACACAAATGTTAAATGCATGAAGATCTGAAGCTGAGTTGATTCTGAGGTTCATTTGATTTTTCATTTCAGAGTTATGGCCCTTGTCCTTAAAAAATATGCAAATAGTTTGTCCGCTGTTTTCTGGGGAAACTATTTGAGAGATATTAATGAAACTTCACACAAATGTTTAATGCATCAAGATCTGAAGCTGAGTCGATTCTGAGGTTCATTTGATTTGTCGTTTTGGAGTTATGGCCCTTTTACTTAAAAAAATAATGCAAATACATGCAAATAGTTTGTCTGCCGTTTTCTGGTAAAACTATTTGAGAGATATTAATGAAACTTCACACAAATGTTTAATGCATCAAGGTCTGAAGCTAAGTCGATTCTGAGGCTCATTTGATTTGTCATTTCGGAGTTATGGCCCTTTTACTTGAAAAATAATGCAAATACATGCAAATAGTTTGTCCGCTGTTTTCTGGGAAAACTATATGACAGATATTAATGAAACTTCACACAAATGTTAAATGCTTCAAGATCTGAAGCTGAGTTGATTCTGAGGTTCATTTGATTTTTCATTTCAGAGTTATGTCCCTTGTGCTTGAAAAATATGCAAATAGTTTGTCCGCTGTTTTCTGGGAAAACTATTTGACAGATATTTTTGAAACTTCATACACATGTTTAATGCATCTAGACCTAAAGCTAGGTCGAGTCTGAGGATCATTTGATTAAATGTTTCGGAGTTATGGCCCTTGCAATTAAAAAAATAATGCAAATCTATGCAAATATGAGGATGGCCATAACTTTTTCATTTACAATGATATTTGCTTCAATTTTTTTATATGGTTAAACCTTAATGTGAATTTTCACATATAATGCGGGTGTTTTGATATGTCATTTTATTCTAAAGTTATGGTCCTTGAACTTTGTGTGTTTGTTGCTTTGTTAGTCAGTAAATTTTTAGTTTGTCGGTTGATATAAATGAAACTTAACAACTTAACACAAATGTTTTAAGCAACAAAATTTGAAGCTGAGTTTATTTTGAGGTTCATTCAGTTTGTCTTTACAGAGTTATGGCCGTTGCACTTTACAAAAATCTGCAAAAATGAGGATTAGCTGTAACTTTTTTATTTAATAAGATATTCACTTGATTTTTTAAAAAAATAGTACCAACTTAATATGGAAATCAAGATCTGAAGCACAGATTAGAAAATGTCAACACTTATAAGGCATGTTGAATTGGAGAAAGTTTGCAAGTGGGCGTATTATGTACCGTATGCGGTACTCTTGTTGTCATTATGGTTTGATTTACGATCAAGGCTGCTGTAAGGGGCTATTCGTCACCTTTAGTGACAGTTCTTGTTTTATTTGCTGATAGGCGTCATATACAGTTTATCTTTCTAGCCTAATCAGGGGAAAAGAGACACATAGACAAAATTACCAATAGTGTAAACTTGGTTTCAGTAGAATGTCTGGTGTGAATCTGCATTGCTTGCAGCTGTCTAAGATAAAATATGTATGTATGTTAACTCTTTAGATAACTACAGTTTTGCATGTATGAGCTATCTGATCAGGGACAGCTCTGTTTGCAAATGGGATAATATAGATCTCATTCTACAGGGTTTTTTTGCCATTGCCAAAGTTTCATATATTCATATACCATTATAAAACTTCACATAATTTACAGTCATCATGTCATTATTTCTTACATGAATGTTCATGGAATAAAGTGTTAGCCCTTTCCCTGTTCTATGTTTATTTCAAATTTCAATACCTACTGAATATTCATAGAGAAAATAGTTATAATGAAATATGCAAGGTGAAACATTGTAGACATTTTAGAAACTAAAGAAACAGATCTTTCAAATTCTATTAGCAAACAGAGCAGACCCTGATCAGACGGCTCCTATAGGAGCCCTCTGATCTGGATCTACTCTATTTGCAAATGTGTTAAAACATGTTTATATGAGGGAAAGGGTTAAATGCCACTATTAACAATGTGGTCAGGCAGTTTTCAAGCTGTAGCTGTTCTGGGTCTACTCTTTCATTCTTTAGTAAATACTTGAGAGCCACTTTTCCCTTGAACTCATTTGCATGAGATTTAGATGATGCTTTAAACCCTTCTTTCATATAAATGCCTTTCCATGCATCTGCAGACAAAGTAGACCCAGATCAGACAACACCTATAGGAGCTGTCTGATCAGGATATGCTCTGTTTGGATTTTGATAGAATTTGATAGATTTGTTTCTTAAGTTTCTGAAATGACTACAATATTCCACCTTTCATATTTCATTATAACTACTTTGTCCATGAATATTCAGTATATATTGAAATTTAGAATAAGTGTAGAACAGGGAAAAGATTAATGCTTTACTTGATGGATGTTCATGCAAGACTGCCCATCCTCAATATTAATTGCAGTCAAATAAAAAATAGTTCAAGAGTCATTCAAAATGCATCGAAATTGATAGAGGAGCTACAGAGACATTTTCTTCCATTTTCAATGTATGGACCATACTCAGTATTCAGCAAGAAAAATTTCACTTGACATTAACCCTTTACCTCATAGGCTATTCTTAGATACAACCTCTTTGAATAAATCTACCGAAAAGAAGCATTAACTAGAGAAAAGGAAAATTTTAGAATTTTGCAGTTTGAAACCATTGTGATAAATAGAGCATTTGCTCCTATAGGAGCAAATGCTCTATTTATCACAATGGTTTCACAAAGTGACTTCTACAGAGTCGTCAAAAGTCGTCAATATCAGGGAATGGGTTAAGAAGTTCTCGCTGTGACAAAGTGTTTTGTTAACAACCCACAACCCTCCCCAATAGATATACACACTTCTTATTATACCCTCACAAGGTGGGAGACATACAGTTGAACTTCAATATCTCAAACTTCAAGAGACCATTCAAATTAGTTCGAGATCTGGACAATGTCTTAAGTTCACAGCTTAATGCAGGTCTAAAGTAATGCTGAAAACTCATGGCACAACTTTAGATTTGTGATCAGGGCAGCTGAGTGGGGGTATTCCATCGCCTTTAGTGGTAGTTCTAGTTTTCTCCGACAGTGTGGGGGCGTGAGGTATGCAAGCTTGCTTACTAAAGTTTTTAATTTTATCTTATGTAAGCACTATTAAAATGTGATACAATTAAGAAATGAATGATGTGTTTCCGGTGTTCATGAGGTTATGCAACGCATAGCTTTACGAGCAAAGTTAGTGAAGCCCGAAGGGCTTCACGTGAATCTTTGTTCGTAAAGCTATGCGTTGCATAATCTCATGAACACCAGGAGCACGTCATTCATTTCTTATATTTATATTCCATTGTATTTCTTATATTTCAACGGATCCGGTATTGAAATGAACGTTCATTGGAAAATGCAACTTTCTTTTTAGAATAAGGTTATATAAGGACGTTGCAGGGCGAATGTAAATATGATGACTTGAAGGCAATGAACCAGAAAGATGCATGCATTTAATGGAATTAGTACTTTTGATTGAAATGAGCAAATAAAAGATAAACTGGTGGATAAAATGCTGATACAAGTTATAGTAGTACAGTAGCAATTTATATTGAAGTGTAATAATTTTATTGTTGAATTTCCAGTAAAATGAAATTTGAATTTTGCCAATTAATATTTTCTGATATTCAGCCGATACTGAAGCAGTTTCAAATGGCTATCTTTCAATGCCCCTGGACACCTTTAATAATTTTCCAAATTGGAACAAGGCATCAGAGGCTGGATTTACACCATACAGAACTACGAAACGGACATGGGTTGAAGACATGGAACAAGCAAACTCAGGTAATTGGGCTAATAGGCTAAAGGAAATACATGTAGTGTCTATTCCTTTACATATATACATTTAGAAGTCTTATAGAGATTCTCGACTCATACTCAGGACAGAAATTAGAATTATTTCCTGCTCTGATATATTTCTTCACACCAACCCTTATTGTATTTATCAACACATTGTCAGTCTCAAGTGCAGGAAGTATTTTTGTTTTAAATAACCTTTTCTTTCATATAAACGTATATTGCAATTGCAAACGGAGTAGACCCAGATCAGACGTCTCCTATAGGAGCTGTCTGATCAGGGTCTGCTCTGTTTACCAGTGGAATTTGATAGATCTGTTTCACCTTCTATATTTCATTATAACTATTTTCTTCATGAATATTCAGTATCTATTGCAATTTGGTATAAATACAGAACAGGGAAATAGTTAAACATAAACTCGCTGCACATTGTAGTCAGTCTAGATTCAGGGTTGAAAGTGAAGTTTTGATCCCCAAATAAGAACTATAAATCCATTTATTCCTGTATTTAAAGTAGACTGTTCCAGATTTTTATTTTGGAACCCGTCCATATTTCATGTAGAGGGGTACCAGCAAACAATGTATTTACTCTTATCAGCCATTGACATTGATATGTTCAGCAAACAGTGCCAAACCTGATCAGAGGGCTCCTTCAGGAACCATGTGATCTGGGTCTACAAGGTTTGCCTTTGTCCGTTTATGGGACACTGGGCACAAATAGGTGAATAATTATACTCTTATCAAATGCTTCAGATTTTGAATTTTGTGATCATTGCTCCGCCTTAGAGCAAATAGAAGCTATAACTTGATGTTGTTTCTATCTGAAATACAGGAAGGAGGAAGAGGCAGACTACCGATGTTGAGTACACTATTGGCAGTGACACTTGTACCAGTGACCATCAGGATGAATACTGTAATGGCCGTCTACCAGCAGACACAGAGTTCATGTAGGTTACAGTAAAACCTCTCTAAAGCAACTACTTTCAACATATACAGTAAAACCCCTCTAATATGCGACCACTTAATGAACAAGCATGGTTTACTTCATTTAGCAGGTGGTTGCTTAATGCAGGACGAAAGTTATGCAGAAAGCTCCTATAGGCTACCAATGATCTGCTCCAAGGCTTTTGATGTGTTTTGCAGATATACATTAGACTTATGAACCGGATGTTTTTCAAAGGAGAGAAAACGTTAATTTATTTCTGAACATACTGTATTCAGGTTTGAGGCCTATTCTATTGAACAAGTTAAATGACCATTACCGACACATTAACCCTTTCCCTGTTCTATGTTTATTAACAATTTCAATACCTACTGAATATTCATGGACAAAATAGTTATAATGACATATGGAAGACGGAACTCTGTAGCCTTTTCAGAAAGTAAAGAAACAAATCTATCAAATTCCATTAGCAAACAGAGCAGACCCTGATCAGACAGCTCCTATAGGAGCCGTCTGATCTAGGTCTACTCTGTTTGCAAATGCATGAAAATGCATTTACATAAGGGAAAGGGTTAACAACAGGTGCAGTCAACTCTCAATAGGAAGACATTCATCACATTGAAATTTTCTCTTAACTGCATTAATTTGATGAGAATGGATCTACATTGCATTTTTCAACTGCAACATGTGATTTTTGAGATTCCGACACATACATGGAAAATTAGGTGTTGTTTCCTTCTTTTTCACTGTTCAATTTATTATATGTCAGACATGTGATAAATTGGTAAGACCAAGACTGGAATGTTGAAGCTCAAGTCAGGAATTGGGTGTCTGAAATCAGGAATTTTATATGCGATACAATTCTGTCAAGTAACTACGAAAAATTGTGCTTTTCTGTATTTTTGATGATACTGCACACTAAACAATAAGATTTTATTTCCTTAAACCTTTACACCAGAAAAACATTTTTCTATGCCTTGGCAAATAGAGTAGACCCAGATCAAATGGCTATATAGGAGCTGTCTGATCATTGTCTACTCTGTTGCTTACGAAATAACATATACATGTATGTATTTGATTCGAATTGTTTCGGCCAAAATATTCTATTTACATATGCCGTTATGAAAAATAATCTAAGAAATTTTCATGATGGATTCAGAACAATGTACGCTGTTCCACTTATGATCATGACCAGAAGCAGGCGACTGTTTTATGCCACAATTTGATGAATACACTGTATATCATTCCAGATATTTTTCAGCTGTATCTTTAACATTCTGTATGCTAGTTTGTTTACTGACACTTTCATATACATACAGTAAACCTCTCTATACCGACCACTAAATTACATAAAAAATTATGTGTAGCAGGTGGCTGCTTAAAACAAAGTGAAAGTAAACAGAACGCTCCTAGAGGAGCGTTGTTTTACTTTCACCTTGCTTTAAGGGGCCACCTGCCCTATATACCATATAATTTACACAAATTAGTGGCCGTTATAAAGAGGTTTTACTGGACACATGTATCCATGTTGGATGATACGTTACATGTACACATTTGCATTTTCGACATACCCTCTCCTGAAGGATAAAATTCTTTATTTCATTATAACAACATTATCAATATACAAATTTTTTCCTAGGAATGAACATAGTCCTTTAGAGAGTTGACTGTACTACAGAAATAGTGCCAACATATGTATTCTCAAACATTTACTTTTTCAGTGTCCGTGTTGTTGTGTGTACTAACGGTGGATGCCTAGTCAGTAATGAGTATGGACCCTACAGGACACAAAAAGGTGGGAACTTTACTTAAACCTTTCCTTTATATAAATGCCTTTTCACAACAGCATGTGAACTATTAGTTACATAGACATATAGTGACCGGGTACTATATGATACCTGGTTAGTAAATGTTATACCCGGCGAGGCAGGTCTATTTTCTATCCGTAATGATATACCAGTCTATTTTCTATCAATGCTCAGTGTTGCTTCTTTTTCTCAATCTCGTCCGCGTCCAAATAAGCAAAGCATTCCGCCATATATGTAACCAAACTAACGACAACTCTTACTGTAACTGTACCGTGTCAATTCGGTCCAACATCAATTCGGTACAGTCCAATCGAGCTAACGAAAATTATAACGGAAAACAAATCTAATACAAAAATCTGTTATGTATTTAACTTTAAAATAAAATCCAATTTACTCAGTAACCATTTGCTGACAAAAACACCGGGCAGCCATTACCTCAAATTAGGGCTCTTGTAGCCATTTTAGAAACTACAGAAACAGATCTATCGAATTCCTATAGGAGCCGTCTGATCTATGTCTACTCTGCAAATGCATGAAAACATGTTTATATAAGAGAAAGAGTTAATGACATGTTAACAGTGTAAATCGAGATTAAACTCATCATCATCTACACAGCAGCTGGTGAGTAGTGCTATTGTTTGATATGTGAAGAATTACTGTAGATTACAGTAAAACCCCTCTAAACCGGAATTCTAGTAGAGAAGAAATTAGACACTTTTAGGCAGGTGGCTGATTAATGCAGGGTAAAAGTCATACAGAAAGCTCCTAGAGGAGTTTTCTGTATGACTTTTACCCTGCATTAAGCTGCCACCTGTCTCCAAGACCGATCAGAGTCTGCTCTGTTTGCTTTTTTACATGATATATATCTATTTTTACAGTTTTTGTCAATGCAAAAGAAATTACTTGAAATAAATATTCATGATGTCATAATTTTTAACATACCCCCGGTAGCTGCACAAACACACGTAAGTAGTGGTATCTGTCAAATGGACACATGTTTTGTTAACCCTTTCTCTCATATAAATGCTTTTTCATTCATTTGCAAACAGAGAAGACCTAGTTCAGATGGCTCCTGTGAGAGCCGTTTGATCAGGTTCTGCTGTGGTTGCTTATGAAATTATGATAGATACCATAGATACCAATTCAAAATAATTATGTGCACATATGCCATTATAAAAATTCCGTTAATAAATATTCATGATCTCATTGTTTCTTACAGGAATATTTGACATTGAAAGGGTTAACTGCTAAAATTATTAGTGTCAACAATTAACCCTTTCCCTCTTCTATATTTATTCCAAATTTCAATACCTACTGAATATTCATGGACAAAATAGTTATAATGAAATATGGCAGGTGGTGCATTGTAGTCATTTTAGAAAGTAAAGAAACAGATCTTTCAAATTCCATTAGCAAACAGAGCAGACCCTGATTAGACGGCTCCTCTAGGAGCCGTCTGATCTGGGTCTACTCTGTTTGCAAATGCATGAAAACACGTTTATATGAGGGAAAGGGTTAAGACCAGCAACAGTTACTATTTTCTAAAGACTGATTTCCTATTTCTAGTAAAAAAAAAAATCCAATATGTGAAATGCTTGTAGCCAAATAATGAGTCCACTCAGTATGAAAGGCCTAACCCTTTACTCCATGAATATACATGTAAGAAATAATGACGTTATGAATTTCAATTACATTTATTATACGCCCGAAGGTAACTTTGGTCGTATTATTGTATAGCCCTTGTCCATCCGTCCATCTATTAGCCACATCTTTGTCCGCTTAATAACTTGACAGCTATTAGATGTACAGTCCTCATACATAAAAGGGGGTAGGTCATGTCCAGTAGATGACCCTATTGATTGTGGGGTCAGTCAGTCTAAGGTCAAGGTCACAGTGACCTTCAACTCGAAAATCTGGTCTGTTCAAAAACTTGATAAGTATTAGGTGTGCTGTCTTCATACTTAGTAGGAAGGTTGGTCATGGCTATTAGATGACCCCAATTGATTTTGAGGTCAGTCATAAAAGGTCAAGGTCACAGTGACCTTCAATCAAAACAACAAGTCCACCCAATAACTTGATAAATATTAGGTGTGCTGTCTTCATATTAGTAGGGAGGCTGGTCATGGTCAGTTGATGACCCCTATTGATTTTGAGGTCAGTGGATCAAAGGTCTAGGTCACAGTGACCTTCATTCAAAAAACCATGTCCGCTCAATAACTTCATAAGTATTAGATGTGCTGTCTCCATACTTAGCAGGAAGGTTGGTCATGGCCAGTAAATAATCTCTATTGAAACTGAGGTCAGTGGGTCATAGTTCAAGGCCTCTTGAGGCATATAATGCTCCGACACACGGAGCTCTTGAAAGGCCGCTGTTGCTAGTTTCTTACTTATTTAGAGGACAAAACAAATGGAGAATGGTGATATAAATGGGTTATTTTATTGAACCACGCCATCTTTTAAACTGAAAATCGCCAGAGTTAATGCAAGAGTTACATTAATATTTGTATTTGTGGTACACGAACGTCCGTTCTGCTAGTTGGAACCCTTGTTATTATATTGTACATATAGACCCCCATGAAGCAGTCCAGACCCCTGTGGAAGAAACTGTAGAGTGATATCTTTACTATTTCATAAGCAAACAGAGCAAACCCTATTCTGACGGTACCTATAGGAGCCGTCTGATCTGGGTCTAGTCTGTTTGCAAAGGTGTAGAAAGGCATATTTATGGAGTATAAGGTTAAACTAGCTAGTGGATTTTGAATAACAAACAGTGCAGACCTCCTCTGGGAGCCCTCTGATCTGAATCAACACTGTTTGCAAATGACAGTGCATGTGCCTGTGTTGAAAGGGTTAAAAACAAAAACCTTATTTAGACAATAGTTCTTGTTAGTTAGTGTCATGGGAAAAGAATCACTCAAACCTTTGGAAATAGTGTTATCCCAGATCAATCCCCACAATGAATTGAGGTATTTGATTGGTCATCAAAAACAACATATTTTTCCACTGTTGTTACAAGTGTAGACACTGCCTTCCAGCACTTTTTTATCTCCATTTATCTCCATTTTGGCATTTTGATTTTTCATGTGAGGAAGCTGGCTTGCAGTAGGTCAATTAGCTGGACGTCAATATATGACTGAAATATTGTTAAAGTGATCTAAAACCCCAAACAAACAAAATTAGTTTGTACTGTTAATAATCTGCAATATTTTCAGAATATTTATTTTTTCCATGACTTCCATTATCATAGTGTACTTTTACTTTAATTCAGTGCCTGAGGAGGACGAGACACCAATAGGTTTGATAGTGGGCGTGGTTGTCGGAGTTGTTGTCGCTGCGGCTATTGCAGCTATTGTTGTTCTTCTTGTAATGAGACGAAGGAGGAAGCCTATGTAAGTACAGGCAGTAAAACTTACTCTTTCGAAATATTAGAGGACTTATGGTAATCCATGTGTATAGGTTTTATCATATTGATGTTTCAAATAGCTTGGTCCCTATTTAAGATCCAAACTGTGTGATACCCTAATTAAGATTTTCCTCTCTCATTTGGATACTGGCAAAACAATGGGAAAATTATCTTTAATGTTTGCTGCACAACCCAGGCTTATATGAATGAGTTTTTATTCAATAACTGATTGTTTTACAATTGTATTAACCTTTTACTCCATGAATATGCCTTTTAATGCCTTTTCAAACAGATTAGACCCAAGTCAGAAGGCTCCTGTGTGACCGTCTGATCAGGATCTGATCAGTTTTGCTTATGGAATATATATAGATTTGATTCTACAGTTTCTGCCGTTGCCAAAATTTCCAAAAAATATCATTTTTAGAATTCATTTTATTAATACCAGTGATGTAATAATTTCTTACATGAATATTCATGGAGTAAAGCCCATTTATTATTATTGCACCTTGAAAAGAGCATAATTAAAATGTAGATCCTATTCAGAGGACTCCTGTAATACCAGTTGTACTCAGAGTAGGATATTTGGCCTGGTTCCTTCATAATATACAGTAAAACCTCTCTATAACGGCCACTAAATTACATCAAGTATTTTGTGCTATAGGCAAGTGGCTGCTTAAAGCAAGATGAAAGTAAAACAGAACGCTCCTATAGGAGCGTTCTGTTTTACTTTCACCTTGCTTTAAACAGCCACCTGCCCTAAAAACCAACTAATTAACACAATTTAGTGGCTGTCATAGAGAGGTTTTACTGTATTGTAACATGCACCACAGCAAACGTATTTCTGACAGACCCCCACCCCTACTACTGCAGATGAAAATTAGATTTAACCCTTTCCCTGTTCTATTTTATTCCAACTTTTGATACCTACTGAATAGTAAAGGACAAAATAATTATAATGAAATATGGAAGATGGAACATTATAGCCATTTTAGAAAATAAAGAATTAAAAATCCATTTGCAAACAGAGCAGACCCTGATCAGACAGGTCCTATAGGAGTTGTCTGATCTCGGTCTACTCTGTTTGCAAATGTGTGAAAAAGTGTTTACATGAAGGAAAGGGTTAAATCTAAATATGTGTATTGATAATGAGTTAAACCAAATAAAAATCTAGTGGACAGACAATGGTGAGTTAATATTTGTGAAGTATGGTAGTGACTGTGACTTTACATAGGACAAAATGCTATAAATTCCAGACTTACATTTGCAATGTTAATGGAGCAGTTCAAGGTATGTATTTGGAAACTGGACTGGGTCCATGCTTATAAAACTTTTAGCTGAGTCTGAGTTCGTTCTCAAGTTTTTGATTGGTCAGATTTGAGCCTTTGGCTCAAATCTGACCAATCAAAAGCTTGAGAACTCAAATCTGACCAATCAAAATCTTGAGAACGAAACTCAGACTCAACTAAAAGCTTTATAAGCATGGACCCTGAACTCTGGATGATGAAATATAAAGAACCTCAATCACCCTAAATATTTCAACACCCAATTTGACCTTTCCATCTGTTTTGTACCCTTTTCCATCATGATTATTACGTCTACCCCAGTATACTGTGGAGACATTTTGTGTTTGTGCATGGCATCTGTCTGTCCATCTGTCTGTCTGTCTGTCTTTTCGATTTTAATTTGTCTGTGCAGTTTCTCCAGAATCTTTGGTCTGATTTTCGTGAAACTTCGTAGGGTTGATCAGTACTAGGCCTAGTTGTGCATATCGTATTCCTGTACCGGTTCAATGATTTTCTGCAGAGTTATGGGACTTTGAATTTATACATGGAAAATTTTGTCCACGCAGTTACCCCAAAACCTTTGATCTGATTTTCATGAAATTTCATAGGATTGATCAGTACTATGCCTAGTTGTGCACATCTTATTCATGTTCTAGTTTGAGGAGTTATGAGTTGTGTAAATTTTTACATTGAAAATTTGTCCGCATGGTTTCTCCAAAACCTTTGGTCGCCTTTCCATCAAATTTCATAAGATTGATCAGCACCATCATTGGGTGTGCATATCTTATTCCTATTTCGGTTTGATAATTTTCTGCAGAGTTATGGGACTTTGAAATTTTTACATGGAAAATTTAGTGGTGGGGGAGACATCAGTTTTTGTTAAAAAACGATTCTAGTTTATTCAAGAATTCATGACTTTGTCAATATCCACTTAACCCTTCGCTTGCTGAATTTTAAAATACATTTCTCCTTCTATACCCATGCCCTGTTGTATAATTACATATATCTTCACTGTGTACAAGTATTTCGCTGTGCAATCACTGCTGTGGAGTGCACTGGTTGCACGATCAACTTGTAAATAGTGCATACCCTGATGAGACGGCTCCTGCAGGAGCTGTCTCATCTGGGTCTTCACTATTTACAGGTAGATATATTGACGTGAATAGCAAGCGAAGGGTTAAATTTTATAATGGCCTGTGAACAAGAGAAATTTGGGCCATTTCAGAAACTATAATCAGATCTGTTTAATGCCAGTGAAAAGAGAAGACCCTGATCAGACAGCTCCTACAGGAACCATCTGATCTAGGTCTACTCTGTTTGCAAAGGCATTTATAAGAAGGAAAATATTTAAAGCTGTATTACTTAATTTGGCATAAATTTGATAACTTTGGTATAGATTGACATAGCTTGATATTGACTGATATAGTAGCAAATAGTATTGTCCCTGATCAAACTGCTCCTTCAGGAACAATTTGATCTGGGTCTGCACTATTTGCACTAATTGTCTGAATTCTTAGGGAAATTAGGGTAACTGTTTTTCTGGTGCATGACTTTAAACCATACCATTAGAAAGGGCACTTTTAGGGCTTTGCAACAAGTGAAGACCCAAACCAGCTACTGTGTCTCTGATCAATGACTTCTTTGTTCAATAAAACATGTTTTAACCCATTCCCTCATAGGCTACTTTTAGATCCAACCACTTTGAATAAATCTACCGAAAAGCAGCATTAACTAGAGATAAGTAAAATTTTAGAATTTTGTAGTTCTGAAAAACCATTGTGATAAATAGAGCATTTGCTCCTACAGGAGCAAATCGAGGGCTTGGTGGAAAACTATTCTAACTCCTTCACTTTAGTGAAGGAGTTAGAATAGTTTTGCACCAAGCCCTCGAAATGCTCTGTTTATCACAATGGTTTCAACAGGTGATTTTTACAGAGGCGTAGAAAGGCGTATTTATGGAGGAAAGGGTTAATCCTTCACCTCATGAATATTCATATTATAAATAAATAAAAATGTGTCTGATTTTTATAATGGCACAATGAACAAGGGACATTTTGAATATGGAAGAAACTGTATTATCAGATCACAAAATAGAGTGGATCCTGATCACATAGTTCCAATAGGAACCATCTGATCTGGGTCTACTTTGTTTACATATGTGCCAAAAGGAATTTCTGTCAAGTAAAACGTTAGCCCTTTAAATGATAGAAATGCCTTTCCACACCTCTGCAAACAGAGTAGACCTAAATCAGACAACTCCTATAGGAGCCATCTGATCAGCATCTGCTCTGTTTGCTCATGAAATAAACGTAATATAAATCATTCTACAGTTTCTGCCATGGCCAAATATTCCTGAATATTCCTTCATGGCAACGTTTAATATATTCCTGTATTGATATGCCAATATAAAAATTCATAATATTCATGATGTCATTATTTCTTATATGAACAAAGGAATTTATGACTATGGCTGAGAGATTAGAATCAGATCTATAGAATTCCATAAGCAAACAGAGCAGACCCTGATCAGACGGCTCCAGTAGGAGCCGTCTGATCTGAGGCTACTCTGTTTGCAAATGTGAGAAAATGTGTTTGTATGAAGGAAAGGGTTAAAGACCTAAACATAGACTTCTTTTCAGTGGTCACCGAGATCTTTAACTGTAATGAGAAACAACCTACAGGGATCAGTAACTGGTTTAGCTCTGCATCGTTTGCAATACCTTGCATATACAGTAAAACCCCTCTAATGCAACCACCAAAAAAGAGGCATACTTCACAATGGCAAAGGCAGGTGGTAGCTTAATGCAGAATGAATGTTATGCAGAAAGCTCCTATAGGAGCTTTCTGCATAACTTTCGTCCTTCATTAAGCAACCACCTGCTTATGAAGACAGCCATGTTTGTTCATTATGTGGTCGCTTTAGAAGGGTTTTACTGTACCTGTTTCAGTTGGCCCACTTGTATTTTGATCACTGCCTGTTACTCAGTGGTTACCAGCATACCTCCTCAAATATTATCTCAGATAGATCTTGACATATATTTTATTTTATATTTCATTTTTTTGATGACCTAGATAATCTAGAATTGAAGAAGACTATGATACAAACCAGTTGTTGATGTGTTTTATTTTTGACGAAGTTTTGTAGAAACATTGGTGTTATGTTGTATTCAGTTGATGTTTCTGCTTTGTGTTGCTGTTGTATAGATTACTGTTTTAGACCTTTATTCCTTTTAACACCTTTGCAAATAGAGGAGACCCAGATCAAATGGCTCCTGTAGGAGCTATCTGATCAGGGTCTGCTTAATTGCATGTGAGCTAATATATATCAGTTTCTACAGTTTTTGTCATGGTATAAATTCCTTTATTCCAAATTTCAATACCTACTGAATATTCATGGATGAAATAGTTATAATGAAATATGGAAGGAGGGACTTTGTAGCAATTTTAGACAGATAAAAAAGAGATCTATCACATTCCATTTGCAAACAGAGCAGACCCTGATCAGACGGCTCCTCTAGGTCTGCTCTATTTGCAAATGCTTGAAAATGTATTTATGAGGGATAGGGTTAATATTCATCTTGTCATTATTTCTTATTATTTTTTAAGAAAAAATACGAGCTATTTGTAGTTGTCGTTGTCATCTGTAGTACAGCTGCTAAGCGTCAGAATCGTTCAGTTTTTGAAGAAAGCATGAAACTTTGTGTATGAAGTCTTTGATACCTAAAGTTTATGGAAAAAAAATAGACCCCAAAAAATTACGCCCCCTGGCGGCCGCCATATTGAAATCCAAAATGGCCACCGAAATGGCGTGACCCAGTATATTGTCCGCTCTCTAACTTGACCATTTCTTTATCAATCTTAATCAGACTTCATGAAAGAGTCCAGGGATATAAAATCTCAATTAAGTTCGATAATCAGTCAGATTGCCTTTGACAAAACAGAGTTATTGCCCTTGAACTAGCGAAAATAAGCGAATTCAGCAGTTTTTGCTCTCTATCTGAACAAATCTTGTATCAATCAGCATAAAACTTGTTGAAAATGTTTATTGGAAAATAATCTCAGACAAATTAGATTAACATCCTGATTTCTCTAGAGATTTTAGAGTTATTGCCCTTGATTGTATGATTTTGATCAGTTTCGGCACTGTCTGCTCCCTATCATTACCACTTTGTTTTCAATTTTGATCAAACTCAAGGACAATGTTTATTGGCATAGATTCTTGGCAAAATATAGTTATTAGTTAGTTGCCCCTGATTTGATATAATGATGTCCCTTGAATAGATGAAGTTTAGAAAATTAGCTTTCTGCTCTCAGTCTTGACCTTTGCTTTTCCAATCTGAATCAAGACTTGTTGGGATCATAATGGAGGGCATAGTGACTGTTGCAAAACTTTATAATATTCTGTCGGATAAGTCATGCAGTCATTTTTGTTTGTTCATCTGAACATGGAACTGAACAGTGCTTAACCCAGTCGACAGTTCCCACCGCATTTACAATGTGTGATGCACTCCATATTTGCAATGAAGCATTTACAGTAACCCCTGCATGCTTTGCTGCACTTGCATGCTATGAGTTGTGGGAGTGGTGGTCCAGTGGTAGGACGTTGGACTTGGGATCGAAGGATCCCCGGTTCGAATCCTGCCATCGGACTATCATAATTTTTCTGAGCAAAAAATGCATCCCACGTTTGCCCCTCTCCACCCAGGTGTATAAATGGGTACCTGTGAGGGAAATAAGCCAATGTGATTTTGATACAACACAAGGTATTTTGAACCTTATCCCCGTACATATATTTTCATGCCTTTACTAACAAAATAGACCCACAAGGTTTGCGTATTGTGTTTATGAAACTATAATATATCTCACGCTACATTTGCTACCAAATCATCCTGTGGACATATGTAATTATTTTTTTTCTGTAAATATTGACGATGGCCATATCTTGCATGAAAATTCAACAGGTATAATAATGGGATAATTGATACACATGAGTGTCCTTAAAAGCGGGCGGATATCTAATGCAGAAGAAATGTAACGCAAAAACATCCAATGGGACAGTTTGTTATAGCGTTCGTTCTTGATAGTTTTACTTGCTTCAAAACCCATAAGTACGTATATTGTAAGTGACTGCTGTTGGGAGGTCTACTGCATTTTGATTAAACTCATTCGTTGCCAAATAGTGTCGTCTGCAAAATTTGTAATCTGCTACCAGTTTCGTTCTTTTATTTTCTCCCAGTTTCATTCATAACCTTTACTAGAGTAACAGACATTTTAAACCCTGATGATATGCCGAGTTACTCGGCGTCTCACCTGGATCTGGATTGTGGATACTGTTTGCATATGTAATGACATACGTGACATTGGCAGCACAAGAGTTAAACTAACATGGTTTATATTGTAATATTAACCTCTTTATATGTTAGCTCATACTTATTGCAATGCGTAAGTGACTGGAGACATTACCCTTTACCTGTTCTATATTTAGTCCAATTTTCAATACCTACTGATTATTTATGGGCATAATAATTATACTGAACTACGGAAGGTGTAGCATTGTATCCATTTTAGGGAACTAAAATAACAGATCTATCAAATTCCATTAGAAAACAGAGCTATCGGAGTCGTCTGATCGTGGTCTTCTCTGTTTGAAAATGCCCCTCTCCACCCAGATGTATAAATGGGTACCTGTGAGGGAAATAAGCCAATGTGCCATGGCTGCCTTGAGCGCCGAATGTTAATGGCCGACTTATAACCCAGTGATGGGGGGGGGGGGGGGGGGTAAATTGTGAAGTCGGGAGAATATGTACACTGTATATAGTTCCAGACTATAAACCTCACCTTTACCTTTTTTATGAGTTCCAGGCATGTTTCTTCAGCAATGGGCAAGGTTGTCCATTTTGGCATGTACCCGACATTCTGTGAGAGCTCCAATCCCCAGTCAGTTACATCTGGAATCAATGGCTGCAATGTCAGTGACTGGCCCCATACATGCCCTGCTTGGTATATAGCTCTCTTTACATGCTGCTCCAGTGTAGCTCTGGTTGGGAGTTGTTCTCAATGTTCTGTGAAAGCATGGCGTTAACAGGGCCACATGTCGATTACTTCTGGCCATGCAGCCAAAGTCTTCCATGCAGACTTCTTCCGATAGTTGACAAAGAAAGAGGTCAGGTCCCAGCCAATGAATGCAATTGAAAAACAGCAAGCCTTGAGACAACTGGGTAGTCAATGTAGATAAAATGTCGCATTAGTACTTGACAAATTGCATGACATGCAGCCCAATATAAAAAATCACCTTTAGCAATGTCTTCGCTTTTCATCAAAGATACCTGTTTTGCAAGCCAGCTGTGCTCCATCTTATAGGCTGCAAAGGTTCATGGACTACTTTGAATTCCTTTAGCATGGATAGAGCTGGCAGAATGTTTGTGTAAGCCAAAGGAAGAGAGGCAATTTGTTTTCCTGGCTCCATGGTGTTATTGAAGCATGATCTGTTCCTTGGTTGTCTGCTACTGGATGTTGACACAAATATTAAGCAGTTCCATGGAAAAAATCAGCTGCAGTTACTGAGCTTGGATTGTGACCAATGTTATCAACTTGCTGATATGGACAGTTACGCCACTATTTTCAAAACGCTTGATTATGCTGTGAGCAATTGAGAATATATCCTAAGACTTCGATCATATGATATGGAAAGACCATGTTGATGAAAACAATCTATCCGATCACGATTCCGTGTTTTGGTGTTGACGTTCAGACCTAGATAGATAGGTATTGGAGTCTCTATTTCACTGTTATGGTGAACAGTATCTTTCCTGGGACCATTAGTACCTCGGATACTATTGAAAATGATGAGCTCAGATGATGTCTGCGCTGCCTAGGTTGAGGAGACTTCCCTAGTTGTCTATGATTCGATACTAGTACCGTCCAGAATCATATTAACAAGTGCTAACAAGAGTATTTGGAATGGTATATCCCACTTAATCATTACACAAGGATCCGTTTAAGATATGTCCGTGAGAGAAAAGCTGTTCTCTAATAATAAAAGCAGCTTTTGCAAGTTGCAGCGCTTCCGGGTCCTCATCAGAGCGTGCCTTTAAGATTGCTTCACCTACTGCCGTGTCAGAAGAACATCCCTTCCTTGCTTCACAGTTTTAAGGTATGGACAATGCAATAAAAGAGTGTAGAAATGACTTTCTCTGTATGTTCTGGACTCAGTTCGAACAAGCGTTTGAAGTGTAAGCAGAAAC
Source organism: Azorinus chamasolen (assembly GCA_963576725.1). Classification (NCBI taxonomy): domain Eukaryota; kingdom Metazoa; phylum Mollusca; class Bivalvia; order Cardiida; family Solecurtidae; genus Azorinus; species Azorinus chamasolen. Next base: position 34,936,796 of record OY755237.1, on the reverse strand, counting down.
AGGGTCAACAAGGCGAAAGACAGGAATAGTTTCAGACACATCCCGCTTGTATCTGTTATATAACTGACATAAACAATTATTATGGTACTTGGTCTCCAATGCTAACTTATCACATGATGCCAGTTTTGCCAACTGCTTGATGTCTTTTAGTTCTGATGCATAATTCGATATGTGTGGTCATCCCCGTGGTTCTTGCCTCATGAATACCTGCAGTGCCAGACTCTCTCTCGTAGAAAAAGCAAATGGACGCATATACCATGGAAGTATGGGCATCTTGAATGCTAGATCTCCTCAATTTAACTTGGCTCGCCACACTGCTCTCTTGGTAATCTGGTTCTTGTACACGTTTTGATAGCCGGTGGAGCTTCAAGTCACTAAATAAATATCGGCAAGTCTAATGCCAGCTGGCCTTGTTCTTTTGTAAAGTCTCAACAACACCAAACCCACCATCAAGTTTGTCCACTGATATGCTCAGAGGATCTTTTCCAAGTTCCTTGAAATTAGCAAAAGATTGGTAACCTGTTCCTGTAGCTTCCTTTGTACCTCGCCCTCGACCCTTCCATGTGCGTGAAATAGGCTCTGGTGAAACAGTTTGACAAAGAATGCATAGGTTCCAATCGATTGGAGACCTCTGGACATCAGCAACCTCGTCTGGTTTCACAAATCTGAACTCCTTTGGCATTATTTAGCAAAATGTATATGCTTGATTAGCCTTCTGCACCCTTGCAGTTTGATTTGTTAGGCTTTTTTCTACACGGACATCGTCCGTTTGTGGCACTTTATGCTAGTATTATTTAAATGTACATCTAATGAAAACAACAGTCTCGGCAGACATTGTTTCCTCTAGCAGCGTGATATTGGTTACCTATCCTGTGTACATATTAACCTTTAGCTTGCTGCGGACGGATGAATAATTACCTTTGTAAACAGTTTGGATGCAGATGAGACACCGAGTAACTTGGTGTCTCATCAGGATCCAAACTATTTGATACCCTGTCTGTGCTGTTGAAAAGAAATGCAAGATAAATGAACAGTGACAACTGAAATCGATGACATTTTCTACAAATAAATTTTGGCTCAGCAGGCTAAAGGTTAAGTCGACCTTTGCGTAAATGTTCTACACCGACACTTAAACAGATATTCTTTAAATTTATATTTTGCTTTGAAAATACAACTCTTTCATATACTCAACAATGTCACTATTAATGCTAGTACAATATGTAAATGGCTAAAAGTGTGCACTTTTGGCGGCCATATTTAAGTACAATATGGTGGCCGCTAAAGGAAGAGGGTGAGGTGGGAGTAATTTTGGGGTCTATTTTTACCAAAATCTTAGGTGAAGAAGAACATGGCCGAAGTTTAATGCCGAAAACATTTTTTATTTCGTTTGATGTGTATTGTTAAGCCAGAGTCAAGATTTAAAGTGGACACTGTTATAATTTGCTTTATTTTCACTAATTCAAGGGCAATAACTCTCGACAGTTTCATGCAATCTTACTGATTATCGAACCTGAGTTAGATTTGATGTCATTTAATATTTGTGCCAAGTTTGATAAAGTTTAGTCCGGAAATGGTCAAGCTAGAGTACCTACTACACTTTTTACACCTAAATTGTGGCAGCCATATTGGAATTCAAAATGGCGGCCGCCAGAATGCGTTATTTTTTGGGGTCTATTTTTTTTCATAAACTATAGGTATCAAAGATTTCATACACAAAGTTTCATGCTTTCTTCAAAAACTGAACGATTTTGGCATAAAATCTGCCTTAGCAGCTGTACTACTGGAAACACTAACATTGACTGCCTCTTTTTTACTATTCATGCAAATATTATGAAACTTCACACACTTGTTCACGGTCACAAGGGCTACAAAATGACCAAGGACCATAACTCGGTAAAGGTTTTTTTTCTTCAAAATTATGCCCCTTTATGGACAGGAAATAAAAATTTAAGATGTCTGATATTTATAAACCATAACCAGCAGGGCTCTCATATTTCATATGTAAATCGCATGTGGCAAGGCGTTTCCATCAATTTTGATTTTTGGACTTTTGACTTTTGATATTCGTACTTTTGTTGTTGGCTATTGTTTTAAAACTGTATAACCCATTCCCACATATTGACGACTTTTGACTGTAAAATTCACTTTGTGAAACCATTGCGATAAATAGAGCATTTGTTCCTATAGGAGCAAATGCTCTATTTATCACAATGGTTTCAAACTACAAAATTCTAAATTTTCCTTTTCTCTAGTTAATGCTCCTTTTCGGTAGATTTATTTAAAGAGGTAGGGTCTTAAAATAGCCTAAGTGGGAATGGGATAAGTAAACCTTATGAAACTTCACACACTTGTTTACCATCACAAGGGCTACACTCTGTCCAATGGTCATAACTCTGTAAGGATTATCACAAAATTATATTATGCCCCTTTAACGACTTAGGAAAAACAAGTTATCTCGACATACAAGTGTTGGCACCCATCTCTTATCTAAAGTCTGAGCTAGAATATGCATGAGTATGATATGGAAGAACTTTTTACAGCTCTGATGCCACAAATATTTCAACAACAACACTCAGGCTTTGATCCCAATAGCCTTGTAAAAGCGATATTTATAGGTTTATAGCGAATTCAGTTGACTTACAGTGATAAACTTTTTCCCTGTTGAATTATTCATTTAACCCTTTCCTCCATAAATACGCCTTTCTACGTCTCTGTAATAGTCACTTCTTGAAACTATTGTGATAAATATATAATAGCATAATGGTTTCACAAAATGACTTTCGCAGAGTCTTCAAAAGTCGTCAATATGATGGAATGGGTTAAGTGGCAAAATTTGACGTAAACAAAACCCCAAAAACATTATGAATGTTGACAACGAAGTAATGTTTCTGTTTTAGATGTTTACTAGTTAATTAGGAGTAAAGGTCAGTATTTGAAGAGAGACTTGAAAACAATTTGTGTTACATATATATAAATTATTTTTATCAAATTATTGTCTTTCTATAGTTAACTCATTACCTCATAGGCTATTTTTAGATCCAACCTCTTTGAATAAATCTGCCGAAAAGGAGCATTAACTATAGAAAAGGAAATTTTTTTGAATTTTGTAGTTTGAAACCATTGTGATAAATAGAGCATTTGTTCCTATAGGACATCACAATGGTTTCACAAAGTGACTGTTATGGAGGCGTCAAAAGGCGTCAGTATGAGGGAATGGGTTAAAATAACATTGAATTGGACTTTTCATTACTTAAAATCTTGTCTAAAGGGGCCGTCACACCATGACGTTCTGGTCAACGTTCTCTGAACGATTCAATCGTTCAATTTTTTAGCGTTCTAGAAAGAGGATGACACATCTGGCGTGTGATAAACGTATAACTTACACATGACTAGCGTGTGTCTTACGCGCGAGAAGCGTGTAACAGCGACCAAGTAAAATACCCCTGAGAACCATTAGCGTGTGCTGACGGGCCACTGGCGCACAACGAACGATTTGTGAACGTTAGACGAGCGTGTTGAGCGTGTGACTAACGTGTGAATAACGTTTTGACGTTCGTTTGACTTTAGTCACACGCTGCGTGCGCTAGGGGACCGTTCAGCGGTCGTTGACAGGTCGCCATTGAGTCGTTCACTGCAAGGCAAGCGATTAGAAACAACCAAGTAACGCTAGAGTAACGACTGACTAACGATATCCGAACGCGTGCAACGCTCATCGAACGTTAGTAAAACGTTCCATTAACGTTCTTAAACGTTCTTCAGCGTTTAAAATTAAACGTTGAAGAATGCTGGTCTCAGTGAGAACTTTTTGTGCATGTTCAAAAAAAAAATTCTGGACCAGCGTTCTCCGTCGATTCCCGGCGATCAACGACGTTCACTAGCGTTCACAAGCGTTCACACAACGTTCTTCTGGCGCTATCCCACCGACCATGGGCGACTACCAACGTTTCCTCAAACGCCAGAGAACGCTGACCAGAACGTTATGGTGTGACGGGCACATAAGGTTGTAATCTATCTCTTTTTGAAATAGAAACTATCTTGAACTATATAGGTGCCTGTCTATTGACTGTCTGTTAGTGAGACTTGCTTTTATAGATTGGGTTGTAAGTTTCAGTTTGATCATCAGGTTTGTTTTAACCAATTCCCTCGTATTGACAACATTTTGATACCTCAGTAAAAGTGACTTTCTGAAACCATTGTGTAAAATAGAGCATTAATATTGTTCCATAGGAGCAGATGCTTTATTTATCACAATGGTTTCAAAAGTACACAATTCTAAAATTTACCTTTCTGCTAGTAAATGCTCCTTTCAACATATTTATTAAAAAAAGGTTGTATCTAAAATAGCCTATGAGGAAATGGGTTAAATAAGGATTAAGCAGAATAGTGACCTAAAATGTAAATGAAATAGGAAAGAGGAGATGGGCCTATTTTTGTGATTTTTTTGGACATGGTACTAATAATGAAAGGCTTCGGAATATTACAAGGAAAGACCCCTCCATAACTTCATATACTGCATTACTTTTATTCAGGTTAAAGGTTTTGCAAAATAGCAACATTTAAAAAAAAAATGTTTGTAGTTCTAAACCATAGCTAAAGTCAGATCATGATAACTTGCATAAATAGAATTGTAGGAAAACTACAGAAAGAACATTATAATGACATATTTCCCTGTTCTACACATGTATGTTTATTTCAAATTCCAATACCTACTAAATATTCATGGACAAAATTGTTATAATGAAATATGGAGGGTCGAACATTGTAGCCATTTCAGAAAGTAAAGGCACAGATCTTTAAAATTCTATTAGCAAACAGAGTAGCCCTGATCAGACGGCTCCTCTAGGAGCCGTCTGATCTGGGTCTACTCTGTTTGCAAATGCGTGAAAAGGCGTTTATATGAGGGAAAGGGTTAAGTTGTTGGTGTTTGTTCAGCTTGCAGGAGGTATCAATTCAGTTTCCACATTGACTGTACAGTTGATCTTGGACTTTATTGATGTTTCTCATTTTCATGGGACTGATGAGTTCATTTATGCTGAGATTTCTACTTCTCTGGATGCCTATTAAGTATTAACCATAGTTGTCCTAGCATGGTCATAGAAGCAGTCTGGTTGGTAGTACCTGTTTAATTCCAGTGGTGTAATTATCATGTATATATCAGGTATGATTGGAGATTGCATGTTATGTAGTTAGAGATGCATGAATTAAGATGCTGGTGGTTCTAAAACATGGTTAGGGTTTTGCCAACAGTTGGAGGCATGCAACTACCTGTTGTCAGATAGCCGTAACCATTTGCTCCATGAATAATCATGTAAGAAATAAAGACATCATGAATATACACCCTTTACTCCATGAATATTCAAGCAAGAAATAGGACATCATGAATATAAATTGAATTCTTTTTTATAATGGCATATGAACACATGAGGTTGTGGAAACTGTAGAGGTGTATCTGTATCATTTCTTAATCAAACAGAGCAGACCCTTATCAGACGGCTCTTAACCCTTTCCTCCATAAATATGCCTTTCTGCGCCTCTGTAATAGTCACTTCTTGAAACCATTGTGATAAATAGAGCATTTGCTCCTATAGGAGCAAATGCTCTATTTATTACAATGGTTTCAAACTACAAAATTCTCAAATTTTCCTTTTCTCTAGTTAATGCTCCTTTTCGGTAGATTTATTCAAAGAGGTTGGATCTAAAAAAAAGTCTATGGAGGAAAATATTGAAGGAGCCATCTGATCTTGGTTTTTAGCTCACCTGAGCAAAGCTCAGGGTGAGCTTTTGGGAGACTTGAATGTCCGTCGTCCGTCGTGCATCGTGTGTCGTCAACAATTTGCTTGTGAACACTCTAGTGGTCACAATTGTAGTCTAATCTTCATGAAACTTGGTCAGAATGAATGTCTTGATAAAATCTCGGACGAGTTCGAAAGTGGGTCAAATTGGGTTGAAAACTAGGTCAAATAGTAGGAAAACCTTGTGAACCCTCTACAGGTCACATTTTTAGCCCAATTTTCATGAAACTTAGTCAGAATGATTGTCTTGATAAAATCTTGGAGGAGTTTGAAAAATGGGTTATGTGGGGTAAAAAACTAGGTCACTAGGTCAAACAGTAGAAAAACCTTGTGAACACTCTAGTGGTCACAATTTTAATCCAATTTTCATGAAACTTGGTCAGAATGAATGTCTTGATAAAATCTCGGACGAGTTGGAAAGTGGGTCATGTGGAGTTAAAAACTAGGTCACTAGGTCAAACAGTAGAAAAACCTTGTGAACACTCTAGTGGTCACAATTTTAATCCAATCTTCATGAAACTTGGTCAGAATGAATGTCTTGATAAAATCTCGGACGAGTTTGAAAGTGGATTATGTGGGGTTAAAAACTAGGTCACTAGGTCAAATAGTACGAAAACCTTGTGAACACTCTAGAGGTCACATTTATAGCAAAATCTTCATGAAAATTGGTCAGAGTGATTGTCCTAATAAAATCTTGGACAAGTTTGAAAGTGGGTTATGTGAGGTCAAAAAGTAGGTCACTGGGTCATATCTTAGAGAAATCTAGTTTACACTCCAGTGGCCACATTTTTAGCCCAGTCTTCCTCAAACTTGCTCCGAGTGTTTGTCTTGGTGATATCAAGGTTGAGTGTGATCATGGGTTGGGTGGGAATAAAAAGTAGGTCACAAGGTCAAATCTTAGAAAAAATACTTTAGAGAGCACATTTTTAGCCCAATCTTCATTGGTCAGAATCAGTGTCTTGATAAAATTAATATACTAAATCTTTGAAAATCTTGTTCTGCAGAACCACTGCTCATGATCCACTGCTCATAATCCACTATCAACATTGTTCATATATTGTCCCTAAGGTCAATATTGACCCTACCCATGGGCTACCCTGCAAAAATCTTAAATCTATGGTAATCAGGTGAGCGATTAAGGGCCATCTTGGCCCTCTTGTCTCTGTTTGCAAGGGCATAGAAAAGTATAATATAGAGTACAGGGTTAGTTAGATGATTTTTTTATAATTGCTCATGAACACAGGAAAGTTTGACCATGGCAGAAACTGTTGAATAAGGTCTATATATAACTCCACAAGCAGAGAGAGCAGACCCTGATCCACTGTCCCCTGCGGGATTCATCTCATCTGGGTCTGCTCTGCTTGCCCATTTGTTAAAATTTTATCTATTGGGTATAGGGTCAGTTTAAGTAAAGCTCTTGTTCACCATCAAAAGAATCTCATACTGTCTGAGTTTCATATTATCTGTTTCATGCATATTAACCATTTTCTCTATAAATACGCCTTTCTATGCCTCTGTAAAAGTCACTTAATGAAACCATTGTGATAAATAGAGCATTTGCTTCTATAGGAGCAAATGCTCTATTTATCACTGGTTTCAAACTACAAAATTCTAAAACTTTACTTTTCTCTAGTAAATGCTCCTTTTCGGTAGATTTATTCAAAGAGGTTGGGTCTAAAAATAGCCTATGAGGGAATGGGTTAAAAGGACTATTCCATTTTGAAAGCCTAGTTGCAGAGCAAAAGTCATCTATGTCATTTGCACACAATTTTAATTTAAAATGTTTGCTTTGTCTTAGCTCCTCTGTTGTTGGTTTTTTATACGCCCGTTTGAAAAAACGGGACGTATTATGGAATGGCGCTGTCTGTCCGTCTGGCTGTCTGTCCGTCTGTCCGTCTGTAACATCTCTAACTCAAGTTCCCCTTGGTGGATCCTTCTCAAATTTAACCACAATGTTTATCTAGACATGCTACAGTAGCCTGCCAAGTCCCGGTTTGTTTATCCAAGGTCAAGGTCACACAATTGGACTTAGAATTTGCGTTTAGCAAAAATGTTAACCGGTCCGTCTGTCTGTAACATCTCTAACTCAAGTTCCGCTTGGTAGATCCTTCCCAAATTTAACCACAATGTTTATCTAGACATGCTACAGTAGCCTGCCAAGTCCCGGCTCGTTTATCCAAGGTCAAGGTCGCTTAATTGGACTTAGAATTTGCGTTTAGCATTTGCGTTAAGCAAAAATGTTAACCTCAATTTATGTGGAACAAGTCCACTTATTTACATAACACTTTGTGATAAAGCTTTGAAACTTGGAACACTTGTTCACCGTCACAATTTTCACCTGTAGGTACATAACCCTTTGAGATAAAGCTTTTAACCTTGGAACACTTGTTCACCATCACAAGCTTTACCTGTAGGCAAGAGTACATAACTCTGTCCAACATTTTGACAGAATTATGCCCCCTTTTAACTTAGAAATTTTGGTTAAGGTTTTGGTTAAAGTCCACTAATTTACATAATCCTTTCAGATAAAGCTTTTAAACTTGAAACATTTGTTCACCATCACAAGCTTCACCTGTAGGCAAGAGTACATAACTCTGTCCAACATTTTGACATAATTATGACGCTTTTTAGCTTGGAATTTTTGGTTAAGGTTTTGGTTAAAGTCCAGTTATTTACATAATCCTTTCAGATAAAACTTTTAAACTTGAAACATTTGTTCACCATCAGAAGCTTCATCTTCATCTCAAGCATTTAGACACAATTATGGCACTTTTTAATTTAGAATTTTTGGTTAAGGTTTTTTGTTAAAGTATGCCTATTTACAACCTTTAAACTTGGTTGCAAAATTGGACTTAGAATTTGAATTTAGCAAATACGTTAACCCCAGTTTATGTTGAACAAAACCTCGACGGGCGTATATTGTGCCCACTGGCACTCTTGTTATCAAAGAAAAAGTCCAGTATTGCCGTAGCCTCGGTGTTGTCACCTTTGTTGTTGTTGTTGTCGAGGTCATCATTGTTATCAAGGGCATGGTTGTTGTCTGGGGCCTTCTTATTGAGCAAAAACATTGACATTTTGTCAGTTTTAACATCAGTACAAAATGTACTTGCCGACTCTTGTTCACCATGACAGCAACTACATTCGGATAGGGCCATTAGTCTATCATGCATATTTTATGGGTTATGGAGCTTTAAATTATTTATATTTCATGGTAAGACAAGTGTTTACAATGGCTTTTGGCACTCCTGTTCTTAATTTGCATGAAGGAGTTATACTCAGAGGTCTTAACCCATTACCGCAGTTTTAGGCTGTTTAAGACCCAACCTCTTTAAATAAATCTACCGAAAAGGAGCATTAAATCATTTTTTTTGTTTAATTTTCTAGTTCTGAAACCATTGTGATAAATAGAGCATTTGCTCCTTAGGAGCAAATGCTCTATTTATCACAGTGGTTTCAAAAAGTTACTTTTACAGAGGCGTAGAAAGGCGTATTTATGGAGGAAAGGGTTAACAATGTGTAACTGAGACTAGAGTTAACTCTTTACACTTTTAATATTCAGGTAAGATATAAAGACTATGAATATTAATTAGCTGTGTTTTTATAATGGCATATGAACGAAGGGAGTTTTGGCCATGTCGGAAATTGTAGAATCAGATCTATATTTATTATTCTATAATCAAAATAGATCTGTCCCTGACTAGACCATTCCTACAGTAGCCATCTGATCTGGATCCACTCTGTTTGCAAAGGTGTTGGGTAAAGGGTATAGTTATCAAACTTTAGACTTTGGACTCGTGTTTTTGAAGATGTGCCTTTAGAGAGGAACTTAGCAGTTATGGAAGACTTTTATCAGAGGGTTGCATTATCTGTAAGTGAGTTATTTAGTGTGTCATTTAGATCTAAGCTGTCTACAAATGGCATTCAAGTCTGGTATAGTGAGGTAAGGGTTAGGTACGATTATGCAGTAGTCCAAGTACATGTACTGTATGTACAGGTAGTTGAGCCTTGCCAGACAGGAAAGTTGTCTACAAGGATGTGCAGTGTTGACACAGATACTGGCCCCGAGCTTATAAAACTTTTTGCCTTGTCTGAGATCATTCTCAAGCATCTGGTTGGCCAGATTCTGAGCTTGCTCAGAATCTGGCCAATCAGATGCTTGGGAATGATCTCGGACTCAGACTCAGAAGTTTTATAACCTTGGACCCAGATTCTTCAATGTCCAATCATGGTCTACACTCTACAGTAGTTACCAAGTTGGATGGTGAAATTATGCATGGACCAGACCTTAGGCTTTGCAACCATTGTCGATCCAAATGAGACGATGAGCAACTCAGCGGCATCCCATCAAGATTCAAAATGTTTGACACTTAAGAGATTGGTTTCGGAAAATAGATGGAAGAAAAGGTGTACTTTGATAAAAGTTGCCTGCTACTTTTGTAGACAAAAGTTAATTGTTTTGAAAGGGTTTAAAAGTTGTAGCATCCAATCATATACGTTATACGTTGTGAATGACATACTATTGTATTGCTAATTAAACTATAAATGCTTATGTTTTCTTCTATACAGGAAATATGTCAGGGAAGAAGAAAGTCCCGCAATAGATATGACTATCAAGAAAAACAGGTAAAATTAACCCTTTACTCCATGAATATACATGTAAGAAATAACAATGTCATGAATATTGATTAGTATTCATTTTTATACTGGCACATAACAACAGGAAAATCTGGCCATGGCAGAAATTGCAGAGTCATATCTATATTATTTTATAAGCAAACAGAGCAGACCCAGATTTGAAGACTCCTTTAGGAGCCATTTTATCTTGATCTCTTAAAAGGCATAATTATGGAATAAAGGGATAAACTACCCTAATACCCTAAGTATTTATACACTTAATAACCCCTCTCCATAGGCTATTTTTAGACCCAATCTCTTTGAATAAATCTACCGAAAAGGAGCATTTACTAGAGAAAATGAAAACGTGAGAATTGTATAGTATTGAAACCATTGTGATAAATAGAGCATTTGCTCCATAGGAGCAAATGCTCTATTTATCACAATGGTTTCAAGAAGTGACCATTACAGAGGGCGTAGAAAGGCGTATTTATGGAGGAAAGGGTTAATATCCCCTCTCCATGGGTTTGTAAAGCTGAATAAGTCAATTTGGCACTATTTGGATAACTTTAAATTAGACTGACATAGTAGCCAATAGTGTAGACCTTTCAAGAGCTGTTTGATCTAAGTCTGCACATTTTGCATAAGTTTGTCTCGAGGTAACTGGGGTATGCTAATTATAGGTAATAATGTCATTAATGTGAAAAGGGTATAGGTTATCTTTCAGCTATCCATTATTTAGCTGGGGCACATTGTTTTTGCTCTGTCTGTTGGTCGGTTTGTTCCTAACTATAATGTTGGCAATAATTTTGTAGCCATTGCACATACATACTTCAAACTTGGCATGCATGTGCAATTTATGGAGGTGACACAATAAGGTCAAGGTCATACATCAAGGTCAAATTACGGGTCAAATTTAGATGGGTGATAATCTTGTCAGCATTCAACATACATACTTCAAACTTGGCATGCGTGTGCATCTTATGGAGGCGAACAGTTTTAGGAGCGACTTATTAAGGTCAAGGTCATACATCAAGGTCAAAGATTATATAGGGGGCATAGTGTTTCACAAACAGATCTTATGTGTTTATACATGTATGATGCTACATGTTGAAAACCAACCAGATGAGTGTTTGCATTCACTTATATTGCTTCTGATAAATGAGTTTAATATTGTACAATGGCCATCAGACAGTTTATTCTTTGGGCATGTATATGTATATTTCTATTTCCTTGTGTTTCAGACCAAAGAAGTTGTGTGAATTTGAGTCCTACCTCCAGTACATGCACAAGGATAGCAATCTGCAATTCTCAGCTGAGTATGAGGTAGTATAAAATTTTCTTCAATCTCTGATTAACCTTTTACTTCATGAATATTCATATAAGAAATAAATTACATCATGAATATTTGTTAGATTAATATTTATACTGGCACATGAGCACTGGAAGTTTTGGCGATGGCAGAAACTGGAGAATCATATCTATATTAGATCATAAGCAAACAGCAAACCCTGATCAAATGGCTGCTCATCTGTCCGTTAAGGCTTAGAAAAGTGTATATATGGAGTAGTGTTAATAAATATGATTATAAGTGGTTAATAAATATGATTACAAGTGTTAATAAATATGATTACAAGTTTGACTTTTTACTTTGTCCTTGGATCAAGATATCAAATGTTTTGAAATGAATGCATAGACGGGTTACCCAGTAAATGTCATCCTTGAACAGGTTATATGAAATGCTACGTTTTGATTTTCAGTCTTTCTCATCAATGTTTTAATCCTTTACCTAATGAATATTCATATAGAAATTACCTCATGAATATGTACTAGGATTTTTGCTATGGCAGAAACTGTAGAATCAGGACTGTATAATTTCATCAGCGAACGGAGCAGATCCTGAATCAGGCTACTCCAACATGAGCTGTCTGGGTCCATGCATATAAAACTTTTAGCTGAGTCTGAGTTCGTTCTCAAGTTTGTGATTGGTCAGATTTGAGCCTTTGGCTCAAATCTGACCAATCAAAAGCTTGAGAACTCAAAGCTGACCAATCAAAAGCTTGAGAACTCAACTAAAAAGTTTTATAAGCAAGGACCAGATCTTGGGTTTCTCTGTGGGTTTCTCTGTTTACAAAGACATCAAAAGGTGTATCTATCAGGTAAAGGGTTAAAGAGTTGCTTGAATATGCTTAACCCATTCCCTGGTCAATGTTTATTCCAAATTTCAATACTTGCTGAATATTCATGGACAAAAAAATTATAATGAAATAAGGAAGGTGGAACATTGTAGCCGTTTTAGAAACTTAACTAAAGAAACACATCTTTCAAATTCCATTAGCAAACAGAGCAGACACTGATCAGACGGCTCCTCTAGGAGCCGTCTGATCTTGGTCTTCTCTGTTTGCAAATGCGCTAAAACAGGTTTATATGAGGGAAAGGTTAAAATTAAACTAAACCAAATTTCAAGTATCATATCTATAACAACATTTCGAGGGCTTGGTGCAAAACTATTGTAACTCCTTCACAAAGTGAAGGAGTTACAATAGTTTTGCACCAAGCCCTCGATTTGTTGCATTGGCAAACAAAGCAGTATCAGAGTTGTAATGTATAAGCAAACAGCGCAGACCTGTAATCAGACAGTATTACATGTATAAAAGTTTTCTGATCTGGATCTACTCTGCACTGCCAAGGATTTAATCAGTTGATTTGTTGTATGTGGTTTTAGGACATAAAAGCCATTAGTCCAGGTCACACACAGGATGCAGCTAACAAGGAAGAGAATAGACTGAAAAACAGATACATCAACATTCTTCCATGTAAGTATACACCATTTGTTCTTAACCCTTTACTCCATGAATATTCATGTAAGAAACAATATTGATATCATGAATATTACCTAGCGGAATTATTTTATGACAACATCCCCCCCCCCCCCCCCACACACACACACACACACATAGGAGGCATATTGTTTTTGCTGTCTGTCTGTTGGTTGGTTGGTTAGTTTGGCCCCAACTTTAACGTTGATGATGATTTTGTCGCCATTGCACATACATACTTCAACGTTGGCATGTATGTGCAACTTATGGAGGCAAACATTTTTAGGGGTGACTTATTAAGGTCAAAGTCATACATTAAGGTCAATGATCATATCGGGCATAGTGTTTCATTAACACATCTTGCTATATTGGCATTTGAAAACAACATTTTTGGCCATGTTAGAAACTGTAGAATCAGATCTATATCATTCCACAAGCAAACAGAGCAGACTCTGATCAGACAGCTACTAAAGGAACTGTCTAATCTGCCTATTGTCTCCTATAGGAGCAAATGCTCTATTTATCACAATGGTTTCACAAAGCAACTTTTACAGAGTTGTCAAAAGCCGTCAATATGAGGGAATGGGTCAAAAGTTGTCAATATGAGGGAATGGGTTAAGTATTGTTTGTCATTTTAGCATGAAACATGAGTAGTTGGTGTCATTAACTCCTCCTTCAATTTAAAAGTTATTGAATTGATACTAGCCATACATAATAATCACAAAAAAACAGATATATAATAACCACAAATAGTAGATATGCAAGACAAAATTTTCATGTGCTTAGTGGTAGGCATTGCAGAATAATCTTCCCTTGTACTTTGAATTTTTTTTTTTTTTATCATTTTAGCTAGAATATGGGTAGTTGGTAGACAAGTAGTTGGTGTCGTCAAATAATCCTTCAGTTTGAAAGTTATTGAATTGCATACATAATAACCATGAGTAGAAGATGCGTGAGATGCAGTTTTCATGTGTTTACAGCCATGCATTGCAGAATCATCTCCCCATAAACTTTGAGTATTTATACCCCCGTTGACGATAGTCAGGGAGCATTATGTTTTGCACATGTCCGTCCGTCTGTCTGTCTGTCTGTGTGTCACACTTTTAGGTGCAGTTGGTTGTCACAGTTTTTCAAGTGTTATAAGTCAGTAATTTCTACACTTATACACATGAAACTTCACATACACATCAATTACCATCTGTGCTATCATTTGGCACCCCACATATGCTGCCGGCAAGCCCAAGGTCGAGGTCAAATGACTTGGAAATTTTACGTGCAGTTGGTTGTCACATTTACGTGCAGTTTTTTGTCACAGTTTTTTCATTGTCTTATATCTCCCTAACCACTGTAGCTATTGCCATGGAATTGTATATACACATTAAACACCACCCATACTTTCATTGCACACCCAGCCCATGCTGCCCACAAGCCCAAGGTCAAGGTCAAATGACTTGGAAGTTTTACGTGCAGCTAGGCAAGCACATACACAGGGGCATCACTGTGTCTTGCAGACACAATTTTCTAGTTTTTTATACGCCCACCTAATAAAGGTGGTCGTATATTATCGTGGCCCTGTCCGTCCGTCCGTCCGTTCGTTCGTTCGTTCGTCCGTCAACATTTTGTTTGTCTGCTGTTTTCTGGGAAAACTATTTGAGAGATAATAATGAAACTTCACACAAATGTTAAATGCATCAAGATCTGAAGCTGAGTTGATTTTGAGGTTCATTTGATTTTTCATTTCAGAGTTATGGCCCTTGTCCTTAAAAGATATGCATATAGTTGTCCGCTGTTTTCTGGGAAAACTATTTGAGAGATATTAATGAAACTTCACACAAATGTTTAATGCATCAAGATCTGAAGCTGAGTCGATTCTGAGGTTCATTTGATTTGTCGTTTCGGAGTTATGGCCCTTTTACTTAAAAAAATAATGCAAATACATGCAAATAGTTCATTTGAGGTTCATTTGATTTTTCATTTCAGAGTTATGGCCCTTGTCCTTAAAAAATATGCAAATAGTTTGTCCTCTGTTTTCTGGGAAAACTATTTGAGAGATATTAATGAAACTTCACACAAATATTTAATGCATCAAGATCTGAAACTGAATTGATTCTGGGGATCATTTGATTTTTCGTTTCAGAGTTATGGCCCTTGTCCTTGAAAAATAATGCAAATAGTTTGTCTGCTGTTTTCTGGGAAAACTATTTGAAAGATATTAATGAAACTTCACAAAAATGTTTAATGTATCAAGATCTGATGCTGAGTTGATTTTGAGGTTTATTTGATTATTCGTTTTGAAGTTATTGCCCTTTTACTTTAAAAAAAAATGCAAATAGTTTGTCCGCTGTTTTCTGGCAAAACTGTTTGACAGATATTAATGAAACTTCATACACATGTTTAATGCATCAAGACCTGAAGCTAAGTCGATTCTGAGGATCATTTGATTTGTTGTTTTGGAGTTATGGCCCTTGCACTTAAAAAAATAATGCAAATATGAGGATGGCCATAACTTTTTCATTTGAAATGATATTTACTTCAATTTTTTTATATGGTTAAACCTTAATGTGAATTTTCACAAATATTGCGGGGGTTTTGATATGTCATTTTATTCTAAAGTTATGGTCCTTGAACTTCGTGTGTTCGTTGCTTTGTTAGTCGGTCAACTTTTAGTTTGTCTGTTATTTTCTGGGAAAACTATTAAAATGATATAAATGAAACTTAACACAAATGTTTTAAGCAACAAAATTTGAAGCTGAGTTTATTTTGAGGTTCATTCAGTTTGTCTTTACAGAGTTATGGCCGTTGCACTTTACAAAAATCTGCAAAAATGAGGATTAGCTGTAACTTTTTTATTTAATAAGATATTCACTTCATTTTTTTAAAAAAAATAGTATCACCTTAATATGGAAATCAAGATCTGAAGCACAGATTAGAAAATGTCAACACTTATAAGGCATGTTGAATCAGAGAAAGTTTGCAAGTGGGCGTATTATGTACCGTATGCGGTACTCTTGTGTTTCTAATGGCATATATAACTGATCATAGGTTTTACTGCACTCACATTTGTTGTTCATCCACAGTTGATCACAGTCTGGTGAAACTGTCCTGTAATGGGGATGACGAAGACGGCTCAGATTTCATCAACGCCAACTACCTACCAGTAAGTAAAGGGCATTTTCATTGTTACGCATCAATTAAGAAGAATTGAGTGTACAATTACCTACATATCTCAGGTACATAATTTACTCACAGATGCAATTAACTATTCCTGGATGAATATTTATGTAAGAAACAGAATTTTTAACACATTATCCTCTAGTGATGCATTTTTGCGCATCTATAAAAGTCACTTTATGAAACCATTGTGATAAATAGAGCATTTGCTTCTATAGGAGCAATGCTCTATTTATCACAATGGTTTCAAACTACCATTCCTGGATGAATATTTATGTAAGAAACAGAATTTTTAACACATTATCCTCTAGTGATGCATTTTTGCGCATCTATAAAAGTCACTTTATGAAACCATTGTGATAAATAGAGCATTTGCTTCTATAGGAGCAATGCTCTATTTATCACAATGGTTTCAAACTACAAAATTCTATTTTTTTTCTACAGGAGCGTTCTGTTTCACTTTCACCTTGCTTTAAGCAGCCACCTGCCCTAAATACTAACTAATTAACACAATTTAGTGGCTGTTATAGAGAGTTTTTACTGTATTTCATCCCATAAGCAGACGGCTTCTATCAGTACTGAATATGAACAAAAATGTTCAAATTATGGTCAACAAGATAGGTCTCCTACAAAATGAAAATAGCTTGATATTACTCTTTTTAGTAGTGAACAACAGTATACAAATAAAGAGACATGGATAGATACTGAGACTGGTTGGATTGTAATTTTTAAATTTTAAAGGAAAGGGGTTAATCCTCTCAGGTCAAATATTTCCATTCTCACAAACAGTTTGACATTAAGATTTCATGACTCTATGACTTTGGCCAAAGAAATAACTGTAGAAACATATCCATCAAATACCATTGGCAAACAGGACAGACACTGGTCAGAAAGTAGACAGGAGAGGTTTGTCAGAAATTGGGGTTGCTGACAAAAGTAATGATAGGTTTTCTTTTCTGTTTGTAGGGCTACAGATCTCAGCGGGAGTACATTGGTTGCCAGGGTCCCATTCCAGGGACCATTGATGATTTCTGGAGAATGGTTTGGGAGCAGAATGTGTCCGTTATTGTCATGCTGACACAGTGTAAAGAAGGCCAGAAGGTACACCAAGAAATAGTTTGTGCTCATATTTATACCCAGACATTTTAAGGCAGCAAAGGGCACTGATTTTATCTGTCAGAATAAAAATGTACATACAGTAAAAACTTGATAATTTGAAGTTTTAGTAATGAAGAATTAAGAAATTTTTAGGCAGGTGGCTGCTTAACCCTTTCCCTCATATAAACATGTTCTCACACATTTGAAAACAGTAAACCCAAATGCAAACAAAGTAGACCTAGTAGACTAACAAACAGAAAACCCTGGGTATGGTCGTTACTCTGACAAGAATTTTGAAAGGGTTGTGTACCTTTGACAACTTTCAGATTAGTGACATTAACACTAAGCTTAGTGACAATGGCACTGTCCTGTGATGTCACCAGCAAAGAAATAAGTTTTTACAGTCAGTCTTAACACACTAAGTCTTTAAGAACTGTCTGCATCTTGTTATCTTTCTAATAAGCTGCCACCTAGCTGAAAGACAGACATAAAATTCTTTTCCGTGTTCACTTTTACCCTTTACTCCATAAAGATGCCTTTTGGCACCTTTGCAATCAGAATAGACCAATATCTGATGGCTCTTGTGTGAGTTGTCAGACCTGGGTCTGTTCTATTTGCGTATGAAATAACATACATGTAGATTTATATCTGCAGTTTTTTCTATGCCTGTAAAACTTTCCGTTTTCTGTGATGCCATTATACAAATTGAGCTATTTCTTATGAATATTCCATGGAGTAAAGGATTAAACAAGTTTCATTGTATTATGTAGGTAAAGTGTGAGCAGTACTGGCCGGATGATGTGAGGGAACCCAAGCAGTATGGAGAAATCATTGTTGAAGTAACCTCCAAGTCCACCATCAACTCATATGACTACAGGATATTCAAGATAACAGTAGTAAGTATAGATGAGCCAATAGAAGATAGAATAATCTAGACTCTTTTGGGCAGGTGGCTGCTTAATGAAGGGTGAAAGTCATGCATACAGTGTTTATTTGGATAAGAAGCACATAGGTTTTAGTTCTCATATGGGACCAGTAACACCAGAATTATGGTCCTCGACTTTATTTAAATGAAGGCATTCTATATGTCAAGGTTAACCCTTTGCTATTCACATCAATATACCTACCTGTAAATAGTGAAGACCCCGATGAGACAGCTCCTGCAGGAGCTGTCTCATCAGGGTCTGCACTATTTACAAGTTGATTGTGCAACCGGTGCACTCCACACCAGTGATTGCACAGCAAAATACTTTTACACAGTGAAGATATATGTAATTATACAACAAGGTGTGGGTAAAGAAAGAGAAATGTATTTTAAAATTCAGCAAGAGAAGGGTTAAGACAGATGTGGCAGAGGAGGCTGCATAAAATGTCCCATGAATACAATGCTAGTTTTAATGAAGTCCAGATATGATAAAACCTTTTCAAAATTTGGCTTATCATATGTACACATATATAGTTGTACATCTGATTGTATATTAACCCTTTACTTCATAAATACACCTGTCTATGCCTTTGCAAACAGAGTAACCCCAGATCAGATTGCTCCTATAGGAGCTATCTGATCAGAGTCTGCTCTGTCAATGTGGCAATGTCCTTTGAACAATTTTAATTTATGAAAATTCTGATCAAACTATAAGGGTTGGTTTGGTTTTCCAAGCAGAAGTATTTGTTCAAGACTAGCCCTTTATTCATTTAGATTGTATTCAGTCTATTATTCACCACCATATTTTCAGACTTAACCCTTTACTTCATGAATATGTATGTAAGAAATAGTGAAATGAAGAATATTAATTACATGATTTCTTTCACAATGGCATTTGGCGATGACAGAAGGTATATAATCCTATCTGCATGTATATTATTTCATGAACAAAGTGCACTCTGATCAGAATCTGTCTGATCTGGGTCTATGCTGTTTGCAGTGGTGTCGCAATGTGTATCTATGAAGAATTGCAGAGATGTTTCTGATATTCTAGAGTTTTGAGTTTGACAGTGGGTTGCTTATGCCTTTGAATGTAGGTACGTATGTAGTGTCATTTGCAAACAGTGTAGATCCAGATCAGAGGGCTCCTGAAGGAGCCCTCTGATCTGCGTCAGCACTGTTTGTCATTCAAACTCCTCACAAAGTGTACTCTTTCATACCCAATGGACTTTATTGTTTTGAACAATAACCCTTTCCCTGTTCTATGTTTATTACAAATTTCAATACCTACTGAATATTCATGGACAAAATAGTAATAATGAAATATGGAAGGTGACACATTGTAGACATATTAGAAAGCAAAGAAACAGACCTATCAAATTATATTAGCAAACAGAGCAGATCCTGATCAGACAGCTCTATAGGAGCCGTTTGATCTGGGTCTACTCTGTTTGCAAATGCGTGAAAACATGTGTATATGAGGGAATGGGATAATGGACTATTCCATTCTGAAAATTCAGCGTTCAAAAGGTTAATTCAAACCCCAGAAGCAACAGCTGATATAGAATTAAATGTATTTTCAGGGCAACAAGTCCATGACTGTGAAACATTTCCATTTCCTAAGCTGGGCAGACTTCTCAGCTAATGTGCATACCAGCATTCTCATAGACTTCATCAAGCAGGTTCGATCCCATGTACAGCCACCAGACAGGACTGGGCCAATGATAGTGCATTGCAGGTAAGTCACAGGACTGGAGCTACATCATTAGAACATTACTAAAAATAGAAAATGGAAGTCAGACAGGAGATGCCACACTAAAGCCAACAACAACCCCAGAAACTCAAAATGAAGTGTATGCTCCCCTATATAGGAAAATGGACGAAGCGTACCATTGCCGAAGCGTACCAGGATTGCGTACCATTTCCTGGACGAAGCGTACCAATAATAAAAAACATAAATTATATTTGAATATAACACTTAAGTATTATACTAATGTATTATACAGTGTTTTAAAAATATACTCTTACAAGATTACAAGTATTGGACATCATATGCCGACTTATTAGATTCTGTGTAAGAACCCAATATGCCGATTTCTTGACATCGCCATACAGGAAATCTACAGGTTACAAGTTTCCCCAACACAGTCATAATACATGTAAACTGCACAAATAAACATTAACAAAAGTCACATGTATTGGACATCATATGCCGACATTTAAGATTCTGTGTAGAACCTCATATATGCCGACTTGTTGACATCGACATACAGGAAATCGACCATTTACAAGTTTCCCCAACACAGTCATAATAAAATGCACAAGTATCCTTTATAAAAAACAAAACAAACACCTTAGATGAACCTTATATTCTGAATTAGTTTTAAATAGCCCAAGATTTAAACAATCCAACTCTATTTACGAATCATGACCTGCGTGTATTGCGAATGATCTGGTATGCACTGCATTGAGGGTGGCACGCATTGTGGAAAATCCAGAGATTTGATTGTACAGTAATCAATAATTTAACTCTTTCCCAATTCCAAAGTTCATTACCTACTGAATAGTCTTGGCCAAATTATTTATAATAAAATATGGACTAAATTAAAGAAATAGAACTATTAAAATCCATTACCAAACAGAGCAGACCCTGATAAGATAGCTCCTATAAGAGCCGTCTGATCTGGGTCTATTCTGCAGATGCGTGAAAACATGTTTATATATGAGGGGAAGGGTTAAAATATTTTAACTGCAAATATACTAGAAATAAATTAAATAAGTATGCATGTGCTTAGAAATTGTCGTACGGAGGCCGTGCGAGGATCGTGCGGAAAAAGACCGATTTTCGGTGGACATGTACAAATGTAGCAAAAAAAATCGTACGTACGGATACGCTCGATCAGTATACACAAATAAGCGTACAGTGATCGTAGACAAAACATCGCAGCCCGTAGACTTCTACGATGCCAAACAAAGTCGTAGGAAAATCGCAGAGAAAGAAATCGTACAGCCTCCGCAGCAAATGTAAACTTGTCATAAGCAAACATAGCAGACCCTAATCAGAAAACTCATATAAGTGCCGTCTGCTTTGGGTCTACTGTGTTTGCAGAGACGTAGAAAAGCGTATTCATGCAGTAATGGGTTAATAAACGTGAACGGGTACGAGTCTTTAGAAATGTGCTGCTGAGTGTATGTGATATGACATCGGGAATATTAAATTTGCAATGACACACTGTCATAGGAATTTTGGCCATGACAGAAACTAGAGAATCTGATATAGTTTCGTGAGCAAACAGCAGATGATTCCTATACGAGCCGTCTGCACAGGGTCTACTGTGTTTGCAAATTCATAACAAGCGTACGCCCATTCTGTCCGTGTTCTGTTGTATGTAACTATAGTTAGTGTTTCTATTCATTTATATTAGGTTTAGAACCACTACATGTTAACCGGGACTGAAATAAAACAATAAAAATAATATGTGTTTATTTTCTCTTGTATAGAATATATGAAATTTCAGCTTTGTCTCAAAACGCCACAAGCTTTATTTTTTTGGCCCCAAATGTTACAAAACGTCAATTTAGGGACATTTTAACTTATTTTAGACATATTTCATGAGCCTAAGGCCTGTGGAAACAAATACCCGATTATAACGTTTACTCCATAAACATTCATGTAAGAAAAAAATATGATGAGTATTATTAACTGATTTTTTGTAAAGACATGTAGGCTATAGATAACATTTTGTAATTCGTAAACTACATGATTGTATAGTTATATTTCATAACCAGACATGGTAGGCCCTGGTCAGACCACAGGGGCCGACCCAATCAATTTTTTAGACCATGTAGACCCACGAAATGGTCCCCTGTGGGTCAGACAGTCTCTAAAGGTGTTGTCTGATCTGGATCTACTCTGTTTGCAAACGTGTATTTATGGAATAAATGGGCTAATATATCAGATTAGTGTAATCCAATTGGGTTTCTCTCGCATCGTATTATCAATACACATCGGCATTCACACACTAGCGCGTGGCCGAATGTCATGTGATTATGGGCACGTGCCAAATACACACTGGCACATAACAGTGAAAAATGTAAGGGAATATCGGTAATGGAACGAAGCTAAGTTCAAGTGTAAAAATTGTCTCAAAAACGATTTCTCATCCTGTTTTTGCACTCTGGCTGTTTTATTTTGGGTCTGACCTGCTTGCAAATACTTTTTGTGTATGCATATGATCTTTGTTAACTTAAACTCTACGTGGCAATTACCACACAGTGAAACCCTTAGTGGAAAGTTTACACATTTCCGATATTCGCTGTACATAAAAAGTGATTTGGCAGTAGCCAACACGCTGGATGGATGAATGATATTCTCAAATTCAAAGTACGTATTTTGAAAGAAACTTTGGACACCGTATTTAGGATCTTCCTCTTGTCTAGGAAAGTCGGTGTATGGGCCATACGTTGGATACGGGTAACCGTGTGTCATGACAATACTATGCTCAATTAAAACACATTACGATAAAATAATACATTAATAACATTTTTTATGTTTTCATATATAACAATAATAAAAATATTTATACCAGTTTCATATATTTGGTAAATGGTACGCTTAGACCGAAAATGGTACGCTTTGGTAATGGTACGCTACGGTAATGGTACGCTTTGTCCATAAACCCCTATATATAGAGTCCGGTAAACGGACATTAGCCCACGCGAATGGTAGCCCCCTTGCACTTTCCCCCCCTGAATTCTCTATGGGCGGACATTAGCCCATTCGTGTTTTTGTACAAGACGGACGTTAGCCCCCTGGTAATATATCAATGGCTGACATCAGCCCACCCAGACAGTAGACCCCTGGAGATTTGCCAACTAATTGCTGGATGCATATTAGCCCCCCTAGTAATATATTCAGGGCTGACATCAGCCCACCCTGACAGTAGACCCCTCGAGATTTGCCTACTAGGTCTAGTTTTGTTTTGCAGTGCTGGTGTGGGCAGGACAGGTACATACATTACTCTGGATCATCTGATGCAGTTTATTGAGGACCATGATGACGACGAATACATCGACATCTTTAATATGGTACTAAGCCTGCGGGAGAATCGACCCCACATGGTCCAGACTGAGGTTAGTACTACATGTAGTTGAACTTAGCATGAAGTATCCCTTTACCTGATAGAGATACCTTAACAAAACAAATTAAACCCAGATCAGATGGCTGCTGTAGGAGAAACTATCTGATCTAGGTCTGCTCTATTTGCTATGAAATTATACAAATCTGATTCTTCAGTTTCCGCCATTGTTATAATTCGTGATTCAGCTAAAACATATTTATTCAGTCAATATTTCTTGCATCAATATTCATCAGGCCTCGGGGTATAAGCTGGATCCAGATGAGTGACTGAGAAACTATGTTTTTTAACTTCATCCAAACTGCGTGCCTGACACTCTTATTTTGATTTTTAAAAAAGATTCTAGATTTACTGGTACTTTTAGAATTATTCAAAGAGATTGGATCTAAAATAGCCTATGAGGTAATGGGTTAATGGAATAAGTTGATAAGTCTTGAAATGAAAGTGTGAAATGGTATGAAGTTCAAATCACGGCTATCATTACATTTATAGATCTGTTTAGCTAGAAATCTCAACTCTCTTGATTTGCACTTTGTGGAGCATAGTTGATCATTCCAAAGCTGAATATTCAGAGTGGATCTGTTATTATATTAGTGTGTAACCATAGAGTCCATTCTGTATGAAAGGTTCTGCACTGTTTCTTATTCAAAATCCTCCTGAAAGTTTTACCCATTACCTCATAGGCTATTTTTAGATCCGACCTCTTTGAATAAATCTATCGAAAGGGAGCATTAACTAGAGAAAAGGATTTTTTTTTAGAATTTTGTAGTTTGAAACAATTGTGATAAATAGAGCTCCTATAGGAGCAAATGCTCTATTTACATGTATCACAATGGTTTCGCCAGGTAACTTTTGCAGAGGCGTCAAAAGGCGTCAATATGAGGGAATGGGTTAAGCCTTTCATGCTGAATGGACACTACAGTTAAAGACTGATTCCACTGTGAAAATTTGGTGAAAGGGTTTATACTAAATTCACTCTGCTGTTCAACAATGATGGATCATCAGAGCAACGGATAAAGGTGCATACTAAAATAATAAAATTGTGGGCACAACATAGGGTTTGGTGAAGAAATAAAGAAGTTATTCTTGAAAATGTTTTGATTTACACATCTTGTCTGCAGCTGGATCATTCCTCTATGAACATTCAACATTCAGAGGGTTAATTTTGTTGCACTGACACTTCTGTGTTATTGTAAATATTCTTTTATTTTGTATTTCAGCAACAGTATATTTTCATTCATGACTGTGTAAAAGAAATCCTGGAAAGAAAGCAGCAGGCTATTTATCAGAACTTGGGCTATGGTATGTATTGTGCATGTACAAATACCCATTGAAACCATAATTGTTATGCTTCGTATGCTAAATAATTATCATCTGTAAAATTCAATGCCTAATGCAATTCTAGAAAAGTTAATTTCTTGTTTGTTCCTTTTCTAAAATGTTAGGGTCAAACAGCTTGGATCCGGATTAAATGCTGATTTACTCTTAGCTGGGTCCAAGTTTGACATAGATAATCACAAAACCATCATTGGCATGCAAAAATTTGAGAATGCAAACCTTTGTTGTAATATATATGCACAATGATCTTTATTTGCGACTTACTGGTATTTGAATTCAAGGGGTTTGAGATACAGATTGTATTTGTGCTTCTTGTGTTGCTGTGGAATGGACTTTTATATAGCATCTCCTGTCTGCCTGACTTCTGTTTTACTTTTACAACACTAAGTAATTTGATTGCCAATAGAGTAGACACAGGTCACACGGCTTCTATAGGAGCCGTCTGATCAGGGTATGGTCTGATCCAATAGTTTCTGTCACTGCCAAAAATGCCTGTGTCCATGTGCTATTATAACAATTTACCCCGTGAATATTCATGATGTCATTATTTCTTACATAAATATTCATGGAGTAAAGGGTTAAAGATTTAATTGGAATTGAGTCAATTATAGTACCTTAATAATTAACCTTTTGAAATGCCCACCAGTTCTATATTAGTTCACCTGGTACAAAGTGCCAAAGTGAGCTAGTGGGATTGCCATGTTAATCCTTTCCCTGTTCTATATTTAGGCCAAATTTCAATACCTACTGAATGTTCATTTAATAATAGCTATAAAGAAATATGGTAGGTGGAACATTGTAGACATTTAAGAAAGTAAATAAACAGATCTATCAAATTCCATTAGCAAACAGAGACCCTGATCAGAGGGCTCCTATAGGAGCCGTCTGATCTGGGTCTACTCTGTTTGCAGATGCGTGAAAACATGTTTGTATGAGGGAATGGGTTAATGTCATTGTCAGTTGTCAGCCATTTCTTTAATCCTTTGCCTATGGAAGATTTATGCATGAATTGATCACTTTATGAATATTCATTAACCCTTTCCCTGTTCAATATTCCTGTAAGAAATTATGACATCATGAGTATCAATGAGCCAAACAATTTAAGAAATTATGAACAAAGGAATTTTTTTTTGACTGGCACACAGTGTAGAATCTTCTCTATAATTCCATAAGCAAACTGAGCAGACCCTGAGACAGTTCCTACAGGAGCAGTCTGATCTGGGTTTACTCTGTTTGCAAAGGCATAAAAAGGTGTTTATAACTTTCACATACCCGGTAATAGTCTGTAAATGTAAATAACTGTCTGTCAGATTTGTTTAAATTGTTCTGGTCTGCTGCATAAGTAGGTCATAGATTTTAAATAACAGTTTCTTTAACCCTTTCCCCCATAAAAACGTGTTTTCACGCATTTACAAACAGAGTAGACCCAGATCCTAGAGGAGCCGTCTGATCAGGGTCTGCTATTTGCTTATGGAATTTGATAGATCTGTTTCTTTAGCTTCTAAATTGGAGACAATGCCCCACCTTCGATATTTTATTATGATTATATTGTCCATGAATATTCAGTAGTTATTGAAATTTGAAATAAATGTAGAACAGGGAAAGGGTTAAATGATGTCTCCTCCTAAACCAATCACTGCACTTACAGTAAATTTCACAAGAATGATCTTTAGGTTACCCTCTATCAAAGTTATATAAATTGTTCAGAATCACTCAATAAGTAGGTCACAGGAGCTAAAAATAGATTTTAACTAACAATTTCTTTAAAAAAAACACCAACGATAACAATAATACGACTAGAATAAAAATATACATGAAATGTTTATATTCACATGTTTCTTTTACTCTTTGCATGCTAGAGATGGATTCTCCTGCTATTTCTGACCAATGAAAACAGTTTTGACCCGGATCAGGCCTGATCTAAGATCCTAACTGTTTGTCACTCAGGCTCAACTTCTGCAAACAAAAAATCAGGAAGAAAATTAACAGTTTAGCAAATGTCGCAGATGACAATAATTATTGAGCAGCAGATGACCATTGTGCAGATGACAAAATTACTTAGCATGCAAAGAGTCAAACCAGTTATGCCATAATAAAGTTTTTTTTCTCAATGATTTCTTAGCATAAAGGACAACTCTAACTAGGTTACTTCGGTGTGTATTGTGCATGCTTAGTTAAAGGCAGATGTTTTTTTGAATTTCAGAAGAGGAGGAAAATCTGTACCAAAATGAGCCCTCCCTGTATGAGAATGTGCAGATGAAGCCTGAGCAGAGAACGAATCTTTGAAGAGGTGCTGGCAATCACATAAAAACATAAGATTAGATGTTCAGCAATACCAACTGATCTATCAGAATGGCAGAATAGACTTTTATATATTTCTGAACTTTATTTATATTTATGCTTTATCCTGTCTGTAAACTTTGCACTTTCCTGTATTGTTGGAAGGCAGATGTGAAATGAAATAATTGTGTGTTGCCTTACCCATTACATATAGATGTGTTTTTTACACCTTTGCAAACAGACAAGACCTAGATCATATGGCTCCTGTATAAGCCCTCTGATCAGGGTCTGCTCTGTTTGCTTATGAAATTATAATAGATCAGACACTACAGTCATTTTCTTTACATGGATACTCAACAGTAAAAGAGTAAATACTTAATGCTAACCTGTGTCAAACTGGTAGAATTGTATGCTTTGCATTACACATGCTCATGTTTCACATCTTATTACATGTATATGTATTACCACCATTATCATATCTGCCAGTGGAGTTCAGAGCTAGTTCCTGGTTGACAGGAGGTATTTCATTGCAAGAGAGCTGTAGTTATGAGTCATGTTTTCCATCCAAGTCCCCATTTCTCAGACAAACCCCTATCTTGTTGGTACTCCTTACAAAGACATTGTATAATCAGTTCCAATATGGTAGCAATTGGTAGAGAAATATTGGAAACTATAGCATAGTTCTCAATACCTGTCTCTTATCACTACCGCATTATGTAGTGTTATCACAAGAAGATATACCTGTAATCAACCGGATCAACCAGAGGATCCGTATAAATCAAATCAATACTTCAACCAAAAAACTACAGTAAAACCTCTCTATAATGGCCACTAAATTGTGTTAATTAGTTGGTATGTAGGGCAGGTGGCTGCTTATAGCAAGGTGAAAGTAAAACAGAACGCTCCTATAGGAGCGTTCTGTTTTACTTTCACCTTGCTTTAAGCAGCCACCTGCCTTTTACACAAAATACTTGATGTAATTTAGTGGCCGTTATAGAGAGGTTTTACTGTATGTATATTTAGTTAGACAAAAGGTTAACATTTATACACAATGTGTATTTTTTAACCATTATTTTTCCTTATTTCTGTTTGTAAAAGTGTATACTGTTAGTGTTATATTGATAGTCTGGAGATATTGCAATTTTCTCTTTTATTTTTATTGTCAAGCTGTTTTTGTTTTGGCCTGAAACTTGTTGTGTGTATGTCCCATGAATCTGTGTAAGCTTTGTTTTGTCCTTGCTCAACTGTTTGTTTGTCATGTGTATGGAAAATATGATGGCTTTTTTTGTATAAACTATGTGTTTGATATTTTTTATATACATTTACATTCAATATTGTTTGCAATGTTCTATTTGCACAATAGTTGAGCGCATAACAAAATGTGCAATTTCACAAGTTTTCCATTTATTACAGAGCTGAGCCTGATGGAAAGCAGATTATATTTTGAAACAGTGTTAACCCAAAACATAGCTCCTTTGCAGATTTATTTACAGGGTAAATTATCCTTACTGTGAAATAAATAGAAAACCTGTCATAAATTCAGAGCTATGAGCTACAATAATGCTTTACCCACTGTACAATAACTGCTTTTCTCTAAAATTAAAATGCTTTCATTCAATGAACCCCTTAACAATTTTGATCTGTTTTTATTGAAAATAATGCGATACAAATTTTTCAGATTTTCATTTGATCATTTTTTTTATTCTTTATTGCATTATATCCTAGCAAAATTTTGGCTTGTAAGTTTTGTGTTTGAAACCAGTGTTTTTTTCCATTGTTACAAATACCCTCTCACAACTATTGAGGTTTGCAAAATTCGAAATTTATTGCAAATTAAGATCAGGGACAAATGCTACCATGCAGCAGTTTAAATCTCTACTCCATGAATAGGCAGTTAACCCTTTCCTTCATAGGCTATTTTTTAGATCCAACCACTTTTAATAATTCTACCAAAAAGGAGCATTTACTAGAGAAAAGGAAAATTTTGGAATTTTGTAGTTTGAAACCATTGTGACAAATAGAGCATATGCTCCTATGGGAGCACATGCTCTATTTATCACAATGGTTTCATTAAGTGACTTTTACAGAGGCGTAGAAAGGCGTATTTATGGAGGAAAGGGTTAAATGCCTTTGCAAACTGAGTAGACTCAGATCAGACGGCTCCTGTAGGAACCAACTGATCAAGGTCTGCTCTGTTTGCATATGGAATTATACAGATCTAACTACAGCTTCTGCTGTAGCCATAGTTTCCTGTGTTAATGTTCCGTTATAAAAAACATGTTTATACCCCTACTATCAAAGTTTGAAGGGACATACATGGACTGGAATCTCCCTGGTGGCTGATGGGGCAGGTGGTCCATCCATCCATCCACATTTAAACATGGGTATTTGCTGTCCTGAACTCCTCATTCAGTTTGAATGTTATTGAAGTTATATTTGGTATACATGATAACCATCAATATTAAATTAGTTTAATTTAGTTTTTGTTATATTTGGTATTCAGTTTTGATTTGTTTAGCTTGGGGCATTGCACAATAATCTCCCTTTGAACTTTGAGTCGCAAACTCCTTCAATTTGAAAGTTATTGAATTGATACTAGTTATTGAATTGATACTTGTCATACATATGATAATAACCATGAATAATACATATGCAAGACTCTGTGTTTAACACTAGGCATTGCAGAATTACCTACCCCTTACTTCGAATAATTTTTTTGTCATTTGAGCATGTAACAGGGGTAGTAGCATCAGCCCTTGGATTTGCAATCAAGCCTGTCATGTGGGATATTTATCACCATTAGTGATAGTTCTAGTTGATACTCATTTTCTTACAAAAATATTCATGGAGTAAGGGTTTAGGCAATTAAACATGTTGCATGGTATTGGTAGATGCTTATAACTCTCAAATAGGAAACATGCTAATCAGGCAAAAAACACATGAAAATATTTTTCTTATGTTGTAGCTTATGCATGTACAGTGGGTATGTAGCAAGCAACATTATTGGGAAAGCTTTGATGGCTGCATAATTCAAATGGTTTGAAATTTGCCAAACCTGAGCTATGTTAAAATATATATGACCAAAGCTGTTTTTATTCATTTGTTAATGTTTTTATAGGGTATGTATAAATCTATATATTTCATAGAAAATATTCATATTACATAGAGATTGGGTTGTTTAAAGTTAGTGGTTTATTAAGAGTAGTTATATACATTGTACACATAACAGTTGTAATTTTCAAAAAAGTTCTCTTCTCTGCATGAAAGTAGCAAACTGTTGACCAGAAGATATTCATAGTACATGTACATAGAGATTGGGTTGTTTAAAGTAAGTGGTTTATTACAGAGTAGTTATATACATTGTACACATAATAATTGTATTCTTCAAAAAAGTTGTCTTCACTGCAACAAAGTAGCAAACTGTTGACCAGATGCTTCAATAATTCGTTTTCAAAGGTTATATCAAGTTCAGGTATCTATTCAGTAATAGATCAAAGGTCATAGAAACAGTACAGAAAAAAATCATATATCGATCAGCATGTACCATGAAAATAAAAACATGGCAATGAGCATGTTCCATTGAAATAAAAATGTATCATTGACCATGTACCATTTAAATAAAAAAAAAAGTGTCATTGAGAATGCACCATTGAAATAAAAATGACACAAAAATGATTTGATAACTTTATCCAAAACTGTCCTAATTACACTCAATACACACATTCCTAATTTTCTTTGCAAGTAGTTTGGATCCAGATGAGACTAGGAGAAATTTGGTTTATCATCTGGATCTAAATTAGTTGCCATTATGATAGTGTTTGGAGAGAAAAGTCATGACAGTCCTACTTCCATTTTAGAAATGTGCTGCTAATGTTTAACCCTTTCCTCCATAAATATGCTTTTCTACTCCTCTGTAAAAATCATCTATTGAAACCATTGTGATAAATAGAGCATTTGCTCCTATAGGAGCAAATGCTCTATTTATCACAATGGTTTCAAACTACAAAATTCTAAAAATTTCCTTTTCTCTAGTTAATGCTCCTTTTCGGTACATTTATTCAAAGAGATCGGATCTAAAAATAACCCATGAGGGAAAGGGTTAAGGTTTTATGATACTTGTGGTCTAAAACTTGATTTTCTTACATTTGATCTCATTTGCCTTTGTCAACCCTTTACTCCATAAACATGCCTTTCAACGCCTTTGCAAACAGAGTAGACTCAGATCAGACAGCTCCTGTAGGACCCGTCTGATCAGGGTCTATTCTGTTTGCTTATAAATGATATAATATATAATTCTATAGTGTCTGCCATGGCCAAAACAACCTGTGTCCATGTGTTATTTTAATGTTTAATCTCATTAGTATTCATGATGTCATTATTTCTTTCATGAATATTCATGGAGCAAAGGGTTAACATACATGGTAAAGTGAAATAAAAATTTTGGCCTACTGCCTTTTATATAGACCTTTTGTAGGTAGGGTTTTGTTGTTGTATACAGTGTAAATACAAATATTTTTATACATATATATACATTTTTCCATTGTTTGTGAATAATTCTTTGCTAATGTATTCATTTAAGCAGATTTTAATGTATTGTTTGAATATAATATTATATATATATATATTACATAATTATATGTAAATGTTTTCCATATTTTAGAGCATTCTCTTCATTGTCCCTTCCAGATAACGTATTTACTTTCAATCATAGGAACATAGTCTGAGAAAAGACTTAGATACTTACAAGAAATGTATATAGAAAGTACTTAAAATGACAGAAGAATGTATAATTATTTATACACTATTTTTTTATAAGTGTGCTGTCATATCTGACCTTGTTGTCTTGATAATACTTACGTTGTGTGCTTTCACAAGTTTACCAAAGACAGACCGCCACCCCACACAGTTTTTACAATTTTTTCGCATCTAGTGCCATAGACAAATATGATAAAATGCCTCATTGACAAGTTGAGAGTTTTTCAACCCTTTCCTTCATATAAAAGCTCTTCACATCTTTGCAAACAGAGTATACCCAGATCAGATGGCCCCTACATTAACAACCTGGTCAGAGTCTGTTCTGTTTGCTTATGAAATTATAATAGATCTGGCTCTACCAATTCCAAACAGTCACATATGCCATTATAGAACTTAATCAGCTAATTGATATTCATAATTTCATTATTGCTTACATGAATATTCAACGAAAGGGTTAACTTTAGCCTTGTAGATGCAAATCTGTGATATGTCAGCTGATAGTTTGGATGTGATATGTCAGCTGATAGTTTGGAGCCGAATTCCATTAGGTTTTGTTTGAGATACATATAGTTTTTAACCCTTCACTCCATAAGTATGCCTTTCTACGCCTTTGCAAACAGAGTAGACCCAGATCAGACGGCTGCTGTAGGATCAGGGTCAGCTCTGTTTGCCTAATATATACATAATACATGTAATGTAATATAAATATGATTCTACAGTTTCTGCCATAGTCAAACATTCCTGTGTCCATGTGCTATTATAACAACTAATCTAAGCAATATTCATGATGTCAATATTTCTTACATGAATAATCACGGAGTAAAGGGTTAACATCGGATGGCAAATGTTTCTACTTTGAAAATTGATGAGGAAGACATTTTTTACCAATGATAATGCTGCATACTGATATTTAGCCCTTCGACAGCTAATTAGGTGTGAACTGTCTGCTAATTAAGTGTGAACTGCAAAACCCTTAATTTTCTTTCTAAATTTTCTTCCATTTGTATCACAGTTATAGGCTACTCAATACCTGTGAAATCAGTTATGATCCAGATGAGACACAGATTAACTCTAGAGTCTCATCAGGATAAAAACTGTTTGAATGTTTGAGTGTTTAGCTCCACTTTTTCAAAAAGTGGAGCTATTGTCATGACCCTCTAGTTGGCGCTGGTTAACCTTATTGTTACTGTGTTTATTCCAAATTTCAATATTTACTGAATATTCATGGACATAATATTTATAATGAAAGATGGAACATTGTAGCTTTTTTAGAAAGTAAAGAAACATATCTTTAATTCCATTAGCACAGGGTAGACCCTGATCAAACAGCTCCTATAGGAGCTGTCTGATATTGGTATACTCTTTTTGCAAATGCTTGAAAAGGCATTTATATGCAGGAAAGGTTTAAATGAAGGTTACAAGACATTTAGCCAGAAAACAATTGTTACAACAACTGTCAGGTTAAGCAAGTGAAGTTTGTTGTCCATTTTGACAGTTTTTCCCCACTTGTGGGAGCAGTACATTAAGCTGGTTGTACAAACACAATTAGGGACAGAAACCAAATGACTTTTATATTATTGTTTGCTTTACATATGATTTGTCTCCAGTTTTGGGTTTGATACATAATTATGTTCATACATTGTCACACTGTATACCTAATACAATACTAACTCATTAAAACATTTTTTGTCTTCCTTGTAGATTCATGTTTTATAAGTGACAATGAGTAAAATACCTTCATCAATCTGGGTCTACACTATTTATCAACATTGATTAAAGAATCCTATAAATTAATCAATGTAAATACTGATCAGAGGTCACATCTACAATACTAAGTGTGTTGTGGTGTATGTTGTTTACGTGTTGCGCATTTTGGTAAATACTTATCGCTTGATTTCCGTAGTTTAACCTTATAAACATGCCTTAGCAAACAGAGTAGATCCAGATCAGACGGCTCTTGTAGGAGCCACCTGATCAGGGTCTGCTCTGTTTGCTTATGACATGATATAGTTCTGATTCTACAGTTTTTGTCAAAGCAAATTTTTTTCACCTGATCAGAGTCTCCTCTGTTTCCTTATGAAATAATATGCATGTAGATATGATTCTACAGTGTCTGCCAATAATAAAACATCCTTTGTTCATTATAGAATAGGCCATTATGAAAAAAATAGCTATGTATTTATGATATTATATCTTACATGAATATTCATGGAGTAAAGGGTTGAAACAGGGTGGCAGGGTTTCACATAATTCCATAAAGTCAGCACCATTCTACCACAACATTTTAGAATTCTGTAGTTTGAAACGATTGTGATAAATAGAGCATTTGCTCCTATAGGAGCAAATGCTCTATTTATCACAATGGTTTCACAAAGTGACTTTTACAGAGTCGTCAAAGGTCGTCAATATAAGGGAATGGATTAACCCTTTGAACGCTCAACTTTCCAAGTGGAATGCTCCATCATTGTTTGGCCCTTTCCCATGTTCTATGTTGATTCCAAATTTCAATACCTACTGAATACTCATGGACAAAATAGTTATAAATTAATGAAATATGGAAGGTGGAACATTGTACATAGCCATTTTAGGAAGTAAAGAAACAGATCTATCAAATTCAATAGCAAACAGAGAAGACCCCTGATAAGATGGCAGCATTTGATCTGGATCTACATTGTGAAAGTAGTTAGCTATTACAGATACTGTTGAGTGGCATACAAGAAACACATGTATTTAAATTATTACCCTGTCATCAGAATTCAGACAACTTAGGCAAATAATGTAGACCCAGATTAAACAGCTCCTGACGGAACAGTGTGATCAGGGTCTTCAATAGTTACTACTATGTCCATCTATTATAAAGTTATTCAAATTGTGCTAGATTTACTTGTTCAGCTTTACAAACAGATGGAGAAGGAATATTGTATTACTTCCACCAAGAAGTCAAGAGTAAATCCCCTAAAGACTGTTTTCCTTCTGGTACTGTCTGTTTATTTGTCAGTGATGTATTGAAATTATGAGCTTTTTTTAATGAGACTTCAATTAAAAACTTGTTTCTTTATTTCTTTGAATTTATGTTATGTCTTTAGAATTTGAAATCCAACCTTTGTGAATATGCTTGATATGGATATCTGAATATTCTCCTATTAATGGGTATCAGAATATCCTTCTTTAGGGTGTCTGAGTATCTTTCATGTGGGTATCTGTATATCCTACATATGGGTATCAGGGTACAAAATATATTTTATTCATACACTTTGTATATGGGTTTTATATTAGTTTATATAAAATAATTACTATATTTAATCATATTTTTGTTGAACTCTTTTGCCGACATGTGCTCACCTTTGCAATAATTTTGAATCCAGATGAGATGCTGAGTAACTTGGCATGTCATTAGATCCAAAAATGTTTAATATCATGATTGCTTTTTTTAAACAAAAAGGAAGAAGACTGAATAATGAAAACTGAAGCAACCAACACATATTACAGATGACCTGTATCTACTCTTTCTGTGAAGTCTGGATGACCAAAATGTATGTGAAATGCTATCTCGATGTCTCATTTGGATTCAGACTCTTAGACTGTTTTACATTGTTATGTAAGTTTTCAAAACGAGGCTGAAAATAACGAGGGTTTTTTAAATTAGGCAGGTGTGTTTTTGCAGTTACAGAAATTGTTTAGGGTAAGGTTTAGAGGGTAATGATTTAACCCTTTCCTCCATGAATATTCATGAAAGATATAATGGATGTCATGAATATTAATTACATTAATTTGTTGTAATATCATAATGCCACAGGATGTGTTGGTCAGGACAGAAACAATAGAATCATATCTATATTATATCATGAGCAGACCCTGATCAGAAGGCTCCTATAGGAGCCATCTGATATGGGTCTACTGTTTGCATAGGCATAGAAAGGCGTATTTATAGAGTAAAGGGGTTAATCTTTGGTATGCTACCCAGTAACAAACAGCATGGCTCCAGATGAAAGGAAGAGTATCTTACTGTCTGATCAGGATCCATGTTCCATGCTGATAAAACTTTTCAGTTGAGTCTGAGTTCGCTCTCAAGTTTTTGATTGGCTCAAATCTGACCAATCAAAAGCTTGAGAACAAACTCAGACCCGACTAAAAAGCTTTATAAGCATGGACCCATAATGTTTGACACTTTGGTTATATCTTTGAAAATAAATAAAAGCATAAATTTGAAGACATTTTGTAGCTGGGAATTGTTGCTAATACCACTACAGATTAACCCTATTTACTCCATAAATACGCCTTTCTATGCCTTTGCAAACAGAGTAGACCCAGATCAGATGGCTCCTTTAGGAGCTGTCTGATCAGGGTCTGCTCTGTTTGCTTTATGATATAATTTAGATATGATTCTACAGTTTCTGCCTTATCCAAAACTTCATGTTCCCATGTGCTATTATAACAGATTGATCTAATTAATATTAATGATGTCATTATTTCTTACATGAATATTCATGGAGGAAAGAGTTATCACTAAAATCATGCTTCCACCAAATAGAATAGTGTTGAAACTCTGTGAATGTGGGGGAAATGAGTGCATTGGCCAGCATTTACAAACACTGTAGACCCAGATTAGAAGAGATCTGTGATCAGGGTCTGCACTGTTTGTCACTCAAAAATCCTCTAGCAAATGTAAGCCCTTCATAGTTGAAGGGAAATTATTCAGTTAAACACTGACTGACCATTCCACTTCGAATAGTTTGCATTAAAAGTGCTAGTAACTGATGTGCCTTTATACTCATTTCACTCTGAAAACAGTAGTTCATGCTACAGTAAAACCTCTCCATAACGGCCACTAAATTACATCAAGTATTTTGTGTTAAAGGCAGGTGGCTGCTTAAAGCAAGGTGGAAGTAAAACAGAACGCTCCTATAGGAGCGTTCTGTTTTACTTTCACCTTGCTTTAAGCAGCCACCTGCCCTAAATACCAACTAATTAACACAATTTAGTGGCCGTTATAGAGAGGTTTTACTGTAATTATTATCGTATGCAATAACTCTCAGAGTGTATAACACTGTTTATCTAGTACTCCATGAATACTCCCATGAATACATGTACATTGTAGTTGTTGACCGAGACGTTGGACACGCTATCATAGCTTCATGTATTAACCCATTTGCTCCCACGATCCCATATATGGGACGTAGGCAAACAGGGTAGACTCTGATCAGACGCCGCATAATGCGGCGTCTGATCAGAGTCTACACTGTTTGCTGATAGGAGATTCAATATAAAACAAACCAAAAATGAAAATTAGACCAGACATTCCGTAGATAAAAAAAATGGACTAATCCAATATATAAGCATGGAAGAATCCACTGGGGACAAATGGGTTAACCTTTGCCTGCTAAATGCGACCATACTGGCATTTGCAAATAGCTTTGATCCAGATGAGACACCAAGTAACTCTGCATCTAATCAGGGTCCAAGCTGTTTGACACTCTGTCAAAAGTTTCTCAAAAGTTTTTTAACGATTCTAAAATAAGTAAATTTTGTAGCAGATCAAATTTGGAGTAGACATTACTTTTCAGCAGGCAAAAAAATCAACCCTTTCCCTGTTCTATGTTTATTCCAAATTTCAATACCTACTGAATATTCGTGGACAAAATAGTTACAACGAAATATGGAAAGTAGAACATTTTAGCCATTTTAGGAACTAAGGAAACAGATCTATCAAATTCCATTAGCAAACAGAGCAGACCCTGATCAGACGGCTCCTCTAGGAGCTGTCTGATCTGGGTCTACTCTGTTTGCAAATGTGTGAAAACATGTTTATATGAGGGAAAGGGTTAAATTAATATATAGTTTGATGTATTTCTTTGAGTGCTGCTAAACACTGTACTAATTATTATATGCAGTATAATTATATAACAGATATTAAAGTTTATTTTCTTATTCACTGTTTTGGTTTTTGTATTGGTTTAATGGCATCTCCCAACTTTTATGTCATCATTCAGTTGACCTGTGTTTGTCATGGATTATCACATCTTTTTTCTTATATTGACCCAGGTCAGACAACTTTCAAACAATACTGTTGATCCGATTTAACCTTTTGAATGTGAGAAATGCGTGCAGTGGCATTTGTAAACAGTACAGACCCAGATCAGAGATCTAGAGGAGCTCTCTGATCAGGGTCTGCACTGTTTGTCATTCGGTCATTTCATTTAAGCAACAACTCCAAAATTGTTGAACGGAAATGACCAAACATCGCAGGAATTGCCCTGTCAAAATTGTATAAGTGAGTCGGGCCCAGTGCACAGACAGGACACAGGAGCTAATGTGTTTTAACAAGTTCCTTTAACCCTTCGCTTGCTATTCACGTCAATATATCTACCTGTAAATAGTGAAGACCCAGATGAGACAGCTCCTCCAAGAGCTGTCTCATCTGGGTCTGCACTATTTACAAGTTAATTGTGCAACCAGTGCACTCCACAGCAGTGATTGCACAGCGAAATACTTGTACACATTGAAGATACATGTAATTATACAACAGGGCATGGGTAAAAATGGAGAAATGTATTTTAAAATTCAGCAAGAGAAGGGTTAACAGCATCAGTATAGTGGTCTTGAGATCCCCTACTACCAACATCTGAAATGCAGAATAGGAGTTTATCAAAGTTTTCAGATATCGGTGTGATCCACGTGAGGTCCTCTAATAAACTTATAAAATAAAACCTGTTCCGGTCCGCTACATAAGTAGACAAAAGTTGCTAAATAAATTTAATTGAGCAATTTCTATAAAGACATCTAAATCACTGGACTGACTGACCAACCTTCAGAGAAATGATTCCCAGTCCGTCCTCTATTATAAGATTATGTCTGGTTCCGATGTAATGAAAAATGTTGAACCCCCCCCCCCCCCCCCCGGCCATAAAATATTGACCCTCCGGTCATAACATTATATGAACCCCTCCCCCATAATAGTATCACCGTGGTCACAATATTATTACCGGGCTGTGCTATTCCGATTCCCTTTTATCGAAGAGCATGGGGGTGTTACTATTTCATATGTGGAATGGCTTCCAGGAAGATTTAGATTGCGATATGCCCAAATCTTATGAAATTTATTCGTAATAAATTCTGGCGAGTTCCGTCATTGGTGGGTTTGGTCAAAAAGTAGGTTACTAGGTCATCAACAAAGGCATTTTGTGCGGATAGGGGTATGATGCGTTAGTGAAGGGTCGTTACCGGGAAGCTTTTTTTCCAGGCTTGCGGATGAAAAAGTTTCTTCAAATGCTTTTTAAAGTTTTAAAATCTAGGTTGTGACTCACACACTGAAATCGTATAGGCCTACACGGGAAGGGACTTTGTTAACTCTCAATATCCATTGCTTCCCTAAAGGAATGTCTGGTCTAAATGTTCATTTTTGTTTTGTTTTATATTGAATTTCCTATCAGCAATCAGAGTCTACACTGTCTGCCTACGTCCCATATATTTGATCGTGGGAGCAAATGGGTTAAATCGTCGTATGTTGATGTAGCAGCGGCCGTATTCATAATTGTGTAATTCTCACGATGCGTTTGATTTTACCCTTTCACCGGATCAAAAAAATAACAATACTTTACTCCGTAAAATAGATCTATCTGATTAAATTTGGATCTAGTGCAATGTTGTCCCTACCTCCGATTCGATAAAGATTTTTAAGAGACTATTGACCGACTGAATATCAATTATGTTTGGATCCTAATGAGACGCAGAGTTACTCCACGTCTTACCTGAATCAAAGTTGTTTGCAAAACATGAGCCAGATCGTGTTTAGCCTGATACTGTGTAGGCTAAGGGTTACTCTTCTAAATTGGTTCCCCGTTGATAATCGTTGGTCAATGACCTCCATATATTGTTATCCCCGCTAGTCTGTTGACAAGCTGTGTAAAGTAACATCATGTTTTAAGTTTTCTATGCACTGTGCTTTAAGTTTTCGAGATTTATGCACTGTGTTGGGGATTTACCTGAAAGCTTGACATATCAATATGGCACTGGGATTGCTGAGTTCGGATTCGTGGTTTTTACTACAAACTTTGATACTTGCAGTGCTCGTATATGTTTCGTTTAAAGTTTTGTCTTTTTGGGCGTTCGTGAAACGAATGGAGAAGGTATTCAAAGGTGCACCGGGGCCAAAGGAATACCACTGGCTGTTCGGTACTTTCCTCTATGTAAGTAGATCCATCGGGTGCTGGAGAAATCGCCTAATGACGAAATCGCCTACAATTAGATATGTAGTAAACCAATTGGAGATTTCGCCTAGAAAGCAATTATATAGTGATTGTATTTCACACCTATGGTACAGGTAAAGATAACGTGACAGAACTATAAAGAATGTTTGTAACAAGAATAAATTGTCATGTTGTGTTGTTTTCTTGATCAATATGACCAAGATGGGACAGCTAGTGCAGCCCCTGATCACCACCTGGATTTTGACAGCCAATAACCCCCCCTTTCCATACTTTTACAGGGGTTGGGGTAATTATATACCGAATATTTGCAGAAAGTGAAAAATGACTCTAGATCTACAATGTTTCACCTTCCATATTTCATTATAACTAGATTCTATTTTGATCATGAATACTCAGTAGGTATATGTAAACAACGAGCAGTGAACCGTGAATGTACTTTACAGTTTGGTATGTTTAGGAGTGTCGGCATTGCTGCAGTCCATCTAACGTAGATGTGTACTTTAAGTCTTGCGATCACGATTTTCTCATGCAGGTATTTATGCTGACAGAATGTTGATTCAAATTTCATTTCAATTGCCGATTTAATTTCGGCAGATGCAATTTTAAAGGAGTCGGGTTTTTTTCAAACATTCATAACTTCTGTAAATTTGTGTCCAAATTGGACGCGGTTTCGGTATATCAAAATAGCATTGTCTCAGGGGGATCTGCGTAACAGTCTTTGGTGGGTTTTTTCTTTGAGCATGAAACATGAAAAGAAACGCAGCGGGGACAGAATTTCAAAGATATTAAATCTAAACTTAGGATTTTTCTAAAGCAATTCTAGTGATTTACATATTGGCCAATTGCAATAACGTGAGTCCGAAAGATGACTGTAATCTCAGTTTAAATGAGTACAAACTCGTTCGTTAAATGGATTTTAACCCTTCTCTTGCTGAATTTTAAAATGCAGTTCTTCTTCTTTACCCATGCCCTGTGGTATAATTACATGTATCTTCACTGTCTACACTTGTGTCTCTGTGCAATCACTGCTGTGGAGTGCACTGGTTGCACAATCAACTTGTAAATAGTGCAGACCCTGATGAGACAGCTCCTGCAGGAGCTGTCTCATCTGGGTCTTCACTATTTACAGGTAGGTATATTGACGTGAATAGCAAGCGAATGGTTAAATAAGTTCAAACTCGTTCGTTAAATGGATTTTAAATGTTGGTTTGGATAGGATGATGATGGGAGATTGTCAATATTTTGAAAAGCAACAATCACATAAATTAATATGCATAATCACGAAGTAAATACAGATCTTTTCCCAGGATCAAAACATTTCTTGCTCATGTGGCATTATGAATATTAAGATCTTTAATATTCATACAGTAAATCTGTATTTACTTCGTGGCATAATCAACTAGGTTTAGAAAAATGACTTGGCTGTATTAAATACCATTTTTCGATGACACGTGCTGAATGTACCTCGCAACATTAAGCCATCTACAATTTTCGAATTCCTGATTACAGTTGCAAACATTTGAATTCCATTGATTGTACAAAGAATACAAAAGTATAGGCCTTCGCTGAGGCAGATTCAGGCTCGGATTTAGAGGGGGCGGAGCCGGCGTACGCCCACCCCCTAAATTGCCAAAAGAATTGTTTAGTAATATTTTAGATCTATATACAGTAAAACCTCTCTATAACGACTTCTAAATTGTGTTAATTAGTTGGTATTTAGAGCAGGTGGCTGCTTAAAGCAATGTGAAAGTAAAACAGAACGCTCCTATAGGAGCGTTCTGTTTTACTTTCACCTTGCTTTAAGCAGCCACCTGCCTTTAACACAGCTCTTTTTCAACATGTATAATTACAAACACACTATTTATTATCTAACCCCCCCCCCCCCCCGCCCCCTCCAAAAAAACTTCTAACCCCCCCCCCCTAATCTGAAATCCTGGATCCGCACCTGAGATTTGTATTTGGTTCAGTTAGTCCTATCTTTCTTTTAGTTTCTTCTATAAGCGGCTTAGCCACGTGCATCTAATCGACCACCGAACAAGTTACCGAAACCAGTATGTCATAAATAAAAGTTTGAAATATTCAAAGCTTTGATGATAGATATTGCAGCAGCCAATGTTGCTGTTAAGCATGCATGTATTTTAGTTCTCCCATCGGTGCACCGCATATCGTTTCACATATACGAACTAGCCCGTGTGTCTGTACAAAAAGGCTCATTTGATGCCCAATATTCAAATAGCAAATATGCACCTTTTGGCGAAACCGGGTATTCCATTTTGTTTATGTAATCTACACCTTTTGGCGAAACAGGATGTCCCATTTTGTACATGTATTTTGTTATTTTTCAACTTCTTCACCTTAAATTCAGGGGAGACAGCACGCAAATCACAACGCTAAACTGTGATAAGAAGAGGGGTTTAACTTAGTAGTGTTCAAAGAAGTTAATTAACCCTTTCCCTCATATAAACGTGTTTTCACTCATTTGCAAACAGAGAAGACCCAGATCAGACGGCTCCTATAGGAGCCGTCTGATCAGGGTCTGCTCTGTTTGCTAATGTAATTAGGTAGATCTGTTTATTTTGTTTCTAAAATTGCAACAATGTTCAACCTTCCATATTTCATTATCACTAATTTGTCCATGAATATTCAGAAATTTGGAATAAACACAGAACAGGGGAAGGGTTAATGAAAAAGTAGTAAAGTCGAGCAGGAAAAACCACACACAAGACGCAACCATCACCAAAACATCGATAGAAAGCAAGTAATACACAAACACACATACACATAGAGACACCCCCCCCCCCACACACACACACACACACATAGACACACACACGAGATGGAACTTTTAAAAATGAAGCAGAACAAACACACACGTACAAAGACACCAGACAAACATAAAAGTAAGGGTGAGTACGCACAGGTTGGCGGCATTTTGATAACCTTAATTTAGTCTGACATAGTAGCAAATAGTGTAGACTCTGATGAAGCTGCTCCAGGGTCGGTTTGGGCAGGGTATGCACTCTTTTTCTAAAGTTTGTCAGAAATAGATATTAGGGTAGCCTGCCCTATACAAACATGTCTCCCCTTCCAAGAAGGGTGACACATTGTTTTAGTGTGCACTCTTCTCGTCCTTCTATTTCTTCTTCTCATACAAACCTTGTCCGGGCCAAAGCTCAGTGTGAGCTTTTGGGACACTTGAATGTCCGGCGTGCGTCGTGCATCGTCAACAATTTGCTTGTGAACACTTCTAGTGGTCACAATTTAGTCCATTCTTCAAGAAACTTTGTCAGAATGATTGTCCTGATAAAATCTCGGACGAGTTTGTAAGTTGGCCACGTGGGGTCAAAAACCAGGTCACTAGGTTATATAGTAGGGAAACCCTGTGAACAATTTAGAGGTCACATTTTCAGCCCAATCTTCATGAAAATTTGTCAAAATGATTGTCCTGATAAAATCTCGTATGAGTTCGAAAGTGGGTCATGCTGGGTCAAAAACTAGGTCACCAGGTCAAACAGTAGAAAAAACCTTGTGAACACTCTAGAGGTCACATTTTCAGTCCAATCTTCATGAAACTCAGAATGATTGTCCTGATAAAATCTCGAACTATTCTGAAAATGGGCCATTTGGGTTAAAAAACTAGATCATTGGGTAAAATAGTAGAAAAACCTCCTGAACACTGTAGCGGTCACATTTTAGCCCAATCTGCATGAAACTTGATATCAGAATGATTGTTTTGATAAAATCTCGGAAGACTTCGA
Organism: Azorinus chamasolen; assembly: GCA_963576725.1. Lineage (NCBI taxonomy): Eukaryota > Metazoa > Mollusca > Bivalvia > Cardiida > Solecurtidae > Azorinus > Azorinus chamasolen. Next base: position 34,892,901 of record OY755237.1, on the reverse strand, counting down.
AAGTGGGTCACATGGGTCAAAAACTAGGTCAAACAGAAAAACCATGTGAACACTCGTGGTTCTACATGAAACTTAGAATTATTGTGTTGACAGAATCTTACATGAGTCTGAAAGTGGGCCATGTGGGGTCAAAAACTGGGTCACTAGGTCAAATAGTAAAAAAATCTTGTGAACACTCAAGAGTTCACATTTTTGTCCAATCTTCATGACAATCAATCAGAATGATTGTCTTGGTAAAATCTTGGAGAGTTTGAAAGTGGGTCCCATGGGGTCAAAAACTAGGTCGCTAGGTCAAATGGTAGGAAAACCTCGTGAATACGCTAGAGGTCACAGTTTTAGCCCAGTCTTCATGAAACTTGGTCAGAACGATTGTCCAGAAAAAATCTTGGAAGAGTTTGAAATTGGGTAAAGTGGGGCCAAAAAGTAGGTCACTAGGTTATATCTTAGAAAAATCTTGTTTACACTCCAGCGACCACATGTTTAGCCCATTCTTCCTCAAACTTGCTCAGAATGATTGTCTTGGTGATATCAAGGTTGAGTTTGATCATGGTCGGGCGAGATCAAAATGTAGGTCACTAGGTCACATCTTAGAAAAATCACTTTAGAGGTCACATTTTTAGCCCAATCTTCATTGGTCAGAATGATTGTCTTGATAAAATCAATATTCTAAATCTTTGAAAATCTTGTTCATCAGAACCACTGCTCATGATCCACTATCAACATTGTTCCCTTAAGTCAATATTGGCCCCATCCTGAGACTACCCAGCAATAATCTTAAATCTATGGTAATCAGGTGAGCGATTAAGGGCCATCTTGGCCCTCTTGTTTTTGTCTTTTGACCTAGGGCTTAGATACTTTACATGTGGGTGTATCATCATGAGATGCAGTGTCTCTTGCCATGCTGACCTTCATGTGACATTGGGTCAGCAAATGCTCTATTTAAGTATTTATCACAATGGTTTCAAAAAGAGACTTTTACAGAGGCGTCAAAAAGCATCAATATGATGGAATGAGTTAACTGAGATATGAGAGATTTATATTTTACGAATACTCTGGATAACTCATGTTTTATTACAGATGCCCCTGGACAGTGAAGGACGCATATGCTTTTTCATAGACAACTGTAATAAGTATGCTGAGAAAGGCTACATGTTTATATGGGCTGCCTTTAGGATTCCTTTCATCATAGCTTCAAGCCCTAAAATCATGGCCAAAATATGTAAAAGTTCCGGTAAGAAATTTATGTTCTTTCTTTGATATCCGTACAAATACTTTAATAAGCTAGTAAACATAGAGTTGGTGGTCAAACTAATTGCAACAGAATTTCCTTTTTCACTGTGCAATAGGCCAAAGTAACATAACTATCACGGACAAAGTTGCACTCTTGAATGTGTACCTCAAAAAGAGAAATTACAAATTTAAATTGCAAAATTTGTAGCCGATTTTTACCTTTAATATTTAATTTGGCAATAATGATTCACCATACCGAATAACCCTTTACTCCATAAATATGCCTTTAAACCCTTTCCCTGTTCTGTATTTAGGCCAAATCTCAATACCTGTTGAATATTCATTAACAAAATAGTTATAAAGAAATATGGAAGGTGGAACATTGCAGATATTTTAGAAAGCAAATTTACAGATCTTTAAAATTCTATTAGCAAACAGAGTAGACCCTGATCAGACGGCTCCTCTAGGAGCTGTCTGATCTGGGTCTGCTGTGTTTGCAAATGCGTGAAAACATGTTTATATGAGGGAAAGGGTTAACACCTAAAAGCAAAGAGTGAAGACCCAGATCAAATGGTTCCTGTAGGAGTTGTCTGATCAGGATCTGTAGGAGTTGTCTGATCAGGGTCTGTAGGAGTTGTCTGATCAGGGTCTGTAGGAGTTGTCTGATCAGGGTCTGTAGTTGTCTGATCAGGGTCTGTAGGTGTTGTCTGATCAGGGTCTGTAGGAGTTGTCTGATCAGGGTCTGTAGGAATTGTCTGATCAGGGTCTGTAGGAGTTGTCTGATCAGGGTCTGTAGGAGTTGTCTGATCAGGGTCTGTAGGAGTTGTCTGATCAGGGTCTACTCTGTTTTGCTAATGGAATTGCATAGAGTCAGAAGTATTTGCCCTGACCAAAAGTCTATACAGTAAAACCTCTCTATAACGGACACTAGTTTGTGTTAATTAGTTGGTATTTAGGGCAGGTGACCGCTTTAAGCAAGTTGAAAGTAAAACAGAACGCTCCTATAGGAGCGTTCTGTTTTACTTTCACCTTGCTTTAAGCAGCCACCTGCCTTTAAAACAAAATACTTGATGTAATTTATAGGCCGTTATAGAGAGGTTTTACTGTATTCATATACCAATATAAAAAAAATAATCTAATCAATATTTATAAAGTTCGATACTTCTTATATGAATATTCATGGGGTAAAGGTTGAAAAATGCTTAGAAATGATGTCAACTATACATTTTAAACTTGTCTGTTTTTCAAAGAAAAAATTACAGTCAAACTTCGATATCTTGAACTTCAAGGGCCTGTACAAAGTTTGAGATAACACAGGTTCGACTCATCCGATTTGTAATCTGATAAATATCTCAAGTTCACAGCTTAATGCAGGTCTAAAATAATGCTGAAAGCTCCTGCAGGAGTGGCACCAAAAGATGTAACCATTATATTGATACACCTACATTTTGGAAATTATTGACCTGATGGCAAATACTTTGAATACTTATATGATATCGAGGTACTCTGTGTCTCATCAGGATTCAAGCTGTTTGTCTGGATCTACTCTGTTTGCAAAGGCATCAGAATGCATTCATTTCTATCAAATATAGGGTTATGTTGCAATTGTATTGTTCTTTTCAGAACCAAAGGCATTAAACATCGCTGGAGCATATAGACTTATTTTACCATGGCTTGGTGAAGGTCTTCTGGTTGCTAATGGGGACAAGTGGGCCAGAAACCGCCGACTTCTGACACCAGCTTTCCACTTTGACATTCTCAAACCCTACATTAAGATTTATAACGAATCAGCTGACAAACTTGTGGTAAGCATACATTCAGTAAGAATAAGGCTTCCAGCCATCGATAATGTTTGCAAAAATTCATAATGTTTTTCATTTGATCAGTTTTCATTTTCTTATTAGCTCGTTTGTTTGGGTTTTTTTGAGAAAAAAATACGAGCTATTGTCGTAACTCCAGCTTTTGCATTGTCATCGGATAAACCACTGAATTGGATTTGACCAAACATTACAGACAATATGGCCCTTTTGTTATACCCCATTTTTGTTAACCCTTACTGTGCAGGACACGAGTCACTTATGTCTTTTGCAAACAGTGAAGACCCAGATGAGAGGGTTCCTAGAGGAGCCCCTCTCATCAGGGTCTGCACTGTTTGTCATATTACAGTTTTCTTAAGAAAAATCCCTGAACATTCACCATAAGTTTGACCTGTTTGAATTTTAGAACAGTCCATTTGAAAAGTCAGCGTTGTAAGGGTTTAAATATAATATATTGCTTTGCACATGTCGGTCTCTCTGTCTGTCTGTCTGTCTGTCTGCATGTCTGTCAGAAGATCAAACCGATCAATAACTGATAATGATAAATGGCTTGGTGTAATATCTTGCTGTGGTGGTTGGTCATGACCACTAGATGACCTCTATTCTTTTTTCACTAGGTCAAAGGTCAAGGTCACCATGACCTTAACTGGTGAAATGGTTTCCGATCAATAACTGCTCAAGGGTTTGGCTTAGGATCTTCAAACTTGCTGTGGTGATTAGGTATGACCACTAGATGACCCCTATTGTTTTTAGGTCACTAGGTCAAAGTCACCATGACCTTAACTGGTGAAATGGTTTCCGATCAATAACTGCTCAAGGGCTTGGCTTAGGATCTTCAAACTTCCTGTGGTGATTAGTCATGACCACTAGATGACCCCTATTGTTTTTGAGGTCACTAGGTCAAAGGTCAGGGGGTATACATGTACATGTTTTACAAACATCTCTTGTTAACGCTTTACTCCATGAATATTTATGAAAGAAATGATGACATCATGAATATTAATGAGATAAATTTTAAAAATGGTATATTAACACAAGAAATTTTTGCCAAGCAGAAACTGTAAAATCTGGTCTATATTATTCCATAAGCAAACAGAGCAGACCCTGATTAGATGGTTCCTATAGAAGCCGTCTCATCTTGGTGTACTCTGCAAAAGTGGTAGAAATGCGTATTTATGGATTAAAGGGTTAAAGCAACATGACAAATGGCAAAGTGAAAGCAATAGTGCTTGCTATGGTTTCAAGACTGTTTCTATTTATTGGTTTCCAGGCAAAGTGGGACAAGCACGCTGAGAAGAGTGAGCGGTTTGAGGTGTTCCAGAATGTGTGTCTATGTACATTGGAGATCATACTACGTTGTGCTTTCTCCTATGATGAGGATGTGCAGTCCCAGGGGTAAAGGCAGATGAGTGTTCTACAGTGGCATCTTTTTAACCCTTTCCCCGTATAGGCTATTTTTAGATCCAACCTCTTTGAATAAATCTACCAAAAAGAAGCATTAACTAGAGAAAAGGAAAGTTTCAGAATTGTGTAGTTTTGAAACCATTGTGATAAATAGAGCATTTGCTCCTTTGGAGCAAATGCTCTATTTATCACAATGGTTTCACAAAGTGACTTTTACAGAAGCGTCAAATGGTGTCTATATGCGGGAATGGGTTATAACATGGATGTCTTTAACCCTTTGCCTGTTCTATATTTATTACAAATTTCAATACCTTTTGTATATTCATGGACAAAATAGTTATTATACTCCAGCAAACTTGTCTGGCAGTCAGTCTGTCTGTCAACATTTGAACATGATCAGTCCGTACGTCCGCAATTGAACATGAGTAGCTGGGATCACGAACTCCTTCTTCAGTTTTAAAGATATTAACTTCATATTTGGTATACATAATAACCATGAATAGTACAATCTAATTGTGCAAGACGCAATTTTTATGTGTTTTCCTCTGAGCATTGCAGAATTATCTCCCCTTGAACTGAGTATTTATTTTGGCATTTTGCCTTCAAACATGGGTATTTGGATTTGCTATCAAAGCTGCTGTGCGAGGATATTCCATCACCTATAGTGATAGTTCTGGTAATGAAATATGGAAGGTGGAGCATTGTAGCCATTTTAGAACTTAAAGGAAAAGATCTGTCAAATTCCAGTAGCAAACAGAGCAGACCCTGATCAGATGGCTTCTACAGGAGCAGTATGATCTGGATCTGTTCTGTTTGCAAATGTATGAAAATATGTTTATATGAAGGAAAGGGTTAAAAGCAAATAGTTGCTTTCAGTAATAATTTCTCGCGAAAATGTACAGACTTAATTTGGTTATAGGTTGGAAAATGTGGAGATTTCGTATTATGCTGCCATTTGTCAAATGTGGTAGTTTGTGTATTAACCCTTTCCTCCATAGGCTATTTTTAGATCCAACCTCTTTGAATAAATCTACCCAAAAGGAGCATTAACTAGAGAAATGGAAAATTTTAGAATTTTGTAGTTCTTAAACCATTGTGATAAATAGAGCATTTGCTCCTTTAGGTTTCAAGAAGTGGTTATAATACAGAGGCATAGAAAGGCGTAATTTAATTAATTTTTATTGTAACTCACATTGTGTGTAGCTGATGTCAGAGACCCAATTAAAACATTTTCAAGAATAACACCTTTATTTCTCCACCAAACCCTTTGATTTGACCACACTATAGAATCGTCTCTATGAGAAGATTCTAAAGAATGGCCACAACATCGGATTTAGTAAAGAAATGACAAATTTAGTACAGTGTATTTGAATTCACATCGTGATCCATTGCTCTGCAAATTGTTTTACATTCTTGACACTGATATTGCTCTGCGATGTACACTTAGATTTTGTTGATTTTATAATGTAAAAATATTGACCATTACCTGTGGTTTTAAACCTTTACTCCATAAATATGTCAATTATTGCAACGATTGAGCAGGTTGATCTGGGTCTGCAAAAATTGTCTGGCTGAATGTTTACAGTTATTATGGTATACATGTATATGTCACAGTAGAAATTGCGATTCAGGACAATTGTCGATTCTCCTAGGACAGATTGAGATCGCAATCTTTCCTAGGACAGACTCTGATCCTAATACATGTACATCGTTAGGACAATCGACGATTCTACTTGTACAGATTCCAAACACAGTCTGTCCAAGGACAAACTGTAATTCTATCATGAAAATTTACAATTCTACTAGAAGAATTTAAATTATTAGATTTAGATATGACACTTTAATTCTTCTATGAAAATTTACAATTCTAATAGAAGAATTTATTATTATTAGTGTTATATATGACACTTTAACTCTACAAAGAAAATCTACAATTCTACTGGAACGCTGGAAGAATATATCATTTTCAGATCACAAGTCTATATTCAAAACATGACAAACAACACATAATTGTGAATGATTTAAAAAGAGGATCGGAGTTTGTCCTAGGAGAGGTTGTGATCGCAATCTGTCCTAGGAGAATCGACAATTGTCCTGAATCGCAATTTCTACTGTAACATATACTTTGTCAAAATACATGTGAAAAAAACCACCACCTCCTCAGCTCTAAATGATTTCCTGATCAACATGTATGAAAAAGATATTTTTTCTTTAACCCCTTGTATCCTTTCATTTACAATTTTTTTAAGATTATTTTACTGAGTTGATATGAAGTTTTGGTTGATTTCAGTGAGACCAACCCATATGTCCAAAGTGTCAATCGACTACTAGAGTCTGTGTTTATCCGGATGACGTAAGATTTCAACTATTCATCACCAGAATCTGCTATTAAATTGACATTAATACAATGGCGTTTTTTCTTATGCTGTCTGCAGTATATTTGGAGAGAACATGTGCTTTCCTATTTAATACATTCCAGATTGATACATGAGGAATTTGTTTGGATAATCTTAGTGTAATATATTACGTTTAGTACAAAAGAAGCCGGCTGATCAGGGTCTGCTCTGTTTACTTATTAACTAATATATATATTTATGAGTTTCTGTCATGACTCAACTTCATGTGTTCATGTGCTAATATAAAATGTAATCTAATTAATATTCATGATGTCATTATTTCTTAAATAAATATTCATGGAGTCAATAGAGGGATATGAACACGATATTTTGGCCATGGTAGAAATTGTAGAATTGGATCTATGTTATTTCATAAGCAAACAGAGCAGTCTGATCTGGATCAGCTGTGTTTGCAAAGGCACAAAAAAAATTCTATCAGATAATAGATTAATAGAATTCATTGCTTTATTTAACAAGAATTATGAGCATGAGAGCCCTTTTTCTGTAGATCTTATGCAGAGCTACAGATAAAGGTGTGTACCCAAATACTAAATCCATCATGTCTCCACCAAACCCTATACTGTGACCACTCTTTAGAACCATCTCTTCGAGACGATTCTAAAGAGTGGTCACAGTATAGGGTTTGGTGGAGAAATGAAGGAGCTATCCTTGAAAATGTTTAGATTTACTTAGTCTTTACTAGTCTGTTTAGTTTTATTCTCTAGGAGACCATGGTATCTCTCAGACACATTATACTGGTTCTCGGCACATGGCAGACAGTTCAGGAAAGACTGCAACTATGTTCACAGAATTTCTGAAGAGGTCATTGAACGGAGGAGGAAAACACTGGTACTCGTTCTTTATCATAAAACCAGGGCTGCAAATATGTGCATACTGAACTATCGAAATGTCTTATTTCTGAGTTACCTCCCCTGAAACGATTCTAATGAGTAGTAGTCTTATTTCTCAGTTACCTCCCCTGAGAGGATTCTAATGAGTAGTAGTCTTATTTCTCAGTTACCTCCCCTGAGACGATTCTAATTAGTAGTAGTCTTATTTCTCAGTTACCTCCCCTGAGATGATTGTAATGAGTAGTAGTCTTATTTCCCAGTTACTTCCCCTGAACGATTCTAATGAGTAGTAGTAAGATAGGCTTTGGCAGGAAAATACCAAAAATGTTTTACAGTTTAACCCTTTCCCTGTTCTATGGTTATTCCAAATTTCAATACCTACTGAATGTTCATGGACAAAATAGTTGCAACGAAATATGAAAGGTGGAACATTGTAGCCATTTTAGAAAGTTAAGAAATTCCATCAGCAAACAGAGTAGATCCTGATCAGACGGCTCCTATAGGAGCCATCCGATCTTGGTCTACTCTTTGCAAATGCGTGAAAACATGTTTATATGAAGGAAAGGGTTAAACTCGACTATTTGGACACCCAAATATGTATCATTATTGATCTTTAACCCTTTCCCTAATATAAAGTGTTTCACGCATTTGCAACACAGAGTAGACCTGGATCAGACTGCTCTTATAGGAGCTGTCTGATCAGGGTCTGCTCTGTTTTCTAATGGAATTTGAAAAATTTCTAAAATGACTACAATTTTCCACCTTCCAAATTTCATTATAACTATTTTGTCCATGAATATGCAGTAGGTATTGGATTTTGGAATAAACATAGAACAGGGAAATTGTTAACACAGGTGGCAGCTTAAATACTGGGAGATTTCTGCATGGCTTTCACCCTGCATTAAGCAGCCACCTGCCTACATAGACATAAATTATTCATTACTAAAATTTCGTAGTAGCGAGTTTTCACTGTACTTAGATTTCCTATATATGCCTTTTATCTGCAGCTCAGTAAAATCATACTGACCACATTACTTCACTTGAAAACTGGAATCTGACTCAGTTTATTTATTTATTTTATCTATGTAAATAAAGCATGAATTAAAAACTACAAATATATTTATATTTCTGGATGATTTTAAATTGTTTATTCTTCCATATGCAATTACAAAATATTGATTTTGTGAATGTGTGATGATGATGATGATAAGGATAAAATATAATACACATGTGATGATAATTATTGTAACGATGATGATGATGATGATGATGATTATGATGATGATGATGATGAGAATAATGTTTGTGCTTTGTATACTTGCTTTTAAGATGGCAGGTGATGTACCAGTGAAAAAACATCTAGACTTTCTTGACATTCTGCTTCAAGCACGTGATGAAAACGACAAAGGTCTCACACTGCTAGAGATCAGAAATGAGGTTGACACTTTCCTGTTTGAAGGTACATGAACTGGAACTAACTCAGTGTGTATTTGAGGCCTGCACTGGATTGATTAACCTATTTCCTGTTCTATATCTAATCATAAATTTCAAAACCTTATGAATATTCATGGACAAAATAGTTATAATGAAATATGGAAGGTGGAATATTGTAGTCATTTTAGATACTAAAGAAACAGATCTATCAAAATTCCATTAGCAAACAGAGCAGACCCTGATCAGACGGCTTCTACAGGAGCCGTCTGATCTGGATCTACTCTGTTTGCAAATGCGTGAAAAAGCATATATATGAGGGAAAGGGTTAACTGACTTAATCAACCTTTTTCTACCTTTATCGCTGTTAGTATTTGGACACTCAATAACCATTCACCATTGTTTTTATAAACCTGAATAAATCCGTTTAGCACCATTTTGGTAACTTAAAAAGTAGACTGGCATAGTAGCAAACTGTATATAAACTTTAATCAGAAGTAGTTTGATCTGGATCGGCCCTATTTGCCTAATATATGTCTGTCTGTCCGAATTCTTACGGTAAATAACGCATCTTTAATTATCTTTACAAAATTCATAGAAATCTGGTGTAGATATTCATGAATATAATCAGAGTACCGGTATCTAGCAAGTTTATCCTGACAGGATGTCAAGCTTAACCCATTACCTCATAGGCTATTTTTAGATCCAACCTCTTTGAATAAATCTACCTAAACGGAACATTAACTAGAGAAAAGGGAAATTTTAGAATTTTGTTGTTTGAAACTATTGTGATAAATAAAGCATTTGCTCCTATAGGAGCAAATGCTCTATTTATCGTTTTGGTTCTACAGGTGAGTTTTGCAGAAGTTAAAAGGCGTCAGTATGAAGGAATGGGTTAATAGTTGGCAGAGTAGAAAACAGTTGTTACATAATACACATTCAGCAGATCGTGAACAGTGCTTCAGAGACACATGCTCCTTATGAAGCTTTTGCAGTATTTTCATTCTGCATTTAACTGTCATAAAGACTGGCAACTTATTTCAAATGGCCACTGTGCATACTACAGTTCTGCTTATTTCCTGTTATATAAGTGTAACAACACTTTGGATGCTGACTTTGATAAGAGTCCAAGCAGTATGAAAGCGTATACTTGTGACAGGAATTGGAGTGACAAACATTTCAGATCCTGATCAGAGTGCTCCTCTAGGAACCTTCAGATCCTGATCAGAGGGCTCCTCTAGGAACCGTCAGATCCTGATCTGAGTCTACAGTGTTTGCTAAAGCCAATACACTTGTTTTCAACATTCAATGGGTTAAATAGTATGTATAGTACTCATATGTATTCCTGATCTACTTTAGGTCATGACACTACTGGCAGCTCCCTTTCGTGGGTGTTGTACTCATTGGCTGAGAATCCTGAGTGCCAGAAACGATGTCAGGCAGAAGTTGATGAAATCTTGGATGTCAAAGACACAGAGGATATAGAATTGTAAGATGAGTGTAATCATAAGGAGTTTATTGCTATATTTACCCTTTCCCTATTCTATGTTTGTTTCAAATTTAAATACCTACTGAATATTCATGGGCAAAATCGTTATAATGAAATAAGGAAGGTTGGATATTGTAGCCATTTTAGAAACTAAAGAGCCAAATCTATCCAATTCTAATCCTATAGGAGCCGTCTGATCTGGGTCTACTCTGTTTGCAAATGCGTGAAAACACGTTTATATGAGGGAAAGGGATAATACAGATTTTGTGAAAATAATCAATTTCAGTCAGAAACAAGGTTTTCTATAATTGAGGTAAATCTCACAGTGACCTGAAAACAATATGAGGCACTCTGACATCCCAAGATGTACTCACACACCGAATTTGGCACTCAAGTAATATAGGACATATGCTCTAGACAAGCTGTACACAGACACATGGATACACGGACACACAAGGATATTTCGATTACTATTTATGCTACCAAATAAAGAAGAATGAGAGCTTGTAAGTGAGTGAGTGAGTAAGAGAGAGAGAGAGGAGAGAGGGGTAAGAGAGATAGGGCAGAGAGAGTGGCAGCAATAGGGGTAGGAAGAGGGAGAAACAGACATAGAGAGAGAAAGACACAGAGAGAAACAGACAGGTGCACAGAGAAAGAGAGGGGGCACTTATGGGTTGGCTAAGACTGGAGTTAGAGAATAGATAGATATTTATTCAGGTAAAGACACATGGAATATACATCTATGACATATTAAAGTACCTACTAGTGACTATATATGACACATTTTATAGAACTATCACTCTACCATAAATCTGAAATTCTACCTAGCTAAAGATCAAAGTTAAAAAAAATTACAGATAATAAACGTTTATAGATAATAATAAGTGTTATTAGTATTGTAGACATTTCATTTTATGCTATGGTACCTACTGGTACATTGAATATTGTTATTAAACTATAATCTTGCACATGTGTGTATATAAATACCACAACTGATTTGACAAAAGTATGATATGTATTGTAGTATGTCATAAAGTTGGATTGCCCAACATTTGTCTCATATTTTCTTTCCCAAAACGTTTTTGCTCACAAAAAATATATGTACATTTTTGCCCTGGTTACACGATTCACACATATTCTAACAATCTTAACTCTTTCCCTCATGAATAATTATAATACAAGAATCAAGCAACTTATGAATATTCATTGACTACATATTTATAATGATTGGCTAAACAAGGGAACTTTTGGCAATTTTGGAAACTAGAATCGGCTCTACGAGGTATATTATTATACCCCCCACAACGAAGTGTAAAGGGGGGGGGGGTGTATACTGGAATCACTCCGTCCGTTTGTAGACGGAATTTTGTCCGGAGATATACTCTGCCATCCTTCGACGGAACATTTTTAAATTATGCAGTATTGTTGATCACCATCTGAAGTTGTGCACCTGCGATTGCAGTTTTGATTTGTCATTTCGTTATTGATTTATCTCCCTTTTCGTACTTTTAATAGACGAAATTTTGTCCAGAGCTTAGCTCTGCCATCCTTCAATGAACATTTTTAAATTATGCAGTATTGTTGGTCACCATCTGAAGTTGTGTACCTGCGATTGCAGTTTTGATTTGTCATTTCGTTATTGAATTATCTCCCTTTTCGTAATTTAAATATCATCATCATCATCATCATCATCATCATCCTGTTTAGTTTATACAGGCCAGAGATTAATCCTTTAGCAATATATATGAAATTTAATCCTTAGCTTTACTCTATCCTGCCTTAACAGAACTTCTTTTAACAGATTTTGTTTTCAATTAAGTAGTATTGTTCAACACCATTTGAGATTGTGCACCTACAATTGCAGTTTTGATTTGATTCTTCATTTATGAATTACTCTCTTTTTTAACTTTAACAAATGAAAATTTAGCGGTCCGTAGCTTTACTCTGTCATACCTCAACAGAACCTTTTTTAATTTTGAAGTATTGTTGAACACCATCTGAAGTTGTGCACCTGCGATAAGGATTTAGACTTGTGTCTTCTTTTCATTAATTATCTCCCTTTTCATAAGTTAACAAATGAAAATGAAGTGCAACACACACACACACACTTCAAATACCTATACACACGTAGGTTTTCATAGGTCTTTGCTTCAATGGAACTTTATTGAAATTGTACTCCTGTGATTTTGATTTTACTCCATCACATCATTATTGAATTATCTCCCCTTATGTTTAGTTACAGTTTAGACCATGAGATAGATATAATAATAATATCTCAGTTGATGGGTAGTACTACAGATTGAAGCTGTCCTGCATTGAGTTGATGGGCAGTGCTATGGATTGAAGTTGTCCTGCATTCTCCCCATCTCTGTGTCAAATGTGCTAGTGGGGGTATTAATCACCTTTAGTGATAGTTCTAGTTCTGTATGCAAACAGAGCAGACCCTGATCAGATGAATCCTATGAGAGCTGTCTGATCTGGGTCTTCTCCATTTGCAAAAGCATCAAAAGGGGTTTCTCTGAGGGAAATGGTTAAAAACATGATTGGGAACTCCTTGTCCTATGTAAACATTTTAGTTTTATATGAATCTGGCTAAACGAAAACCAACCTTTCAGGCTTTACTCCATAAATACGCCATTCTAAGCCTTTGCAAACAGAGTAGATCCAGATCAGATGACTCCTACAGGAGCCATATGATCAGGGTCTACTCTGTTTGCTTATGATATAAAATATACATGTATATAATTCTACAGTTTCTGCCATAGCCAAAACTTCCTGTGTTCATGTGCTATTATAACAGTTAATGTAATTGATATACATGAGGTCATTATTTCTTACATGGATATTCACGGAGTAATGGGTTAACCCATTCCCTCATATTCACGCCTTTTGACGCCTCTGAAAAAGTCACTTTTTGAAACGATTGTGATAAAAAGAGCATTTGCTCCATAGGAGCAAATGCTCTATTTATCACAATGGTTTTCAGAACTACACAATTCCAAAACTTACCTTTTCTCTAGTAAATGCTCCTTTTCTGTAGATTTATTCAAAGAGGTTGGATCTAAAAATAGCCTATGAGGTAATGGGTTAAGGCTTTGTAAATGATGTAGAATCAGATCGATCTCCATGCTGGAATGTGGCGTCTCATCTGGTTCTTCACAGTTTGTCTTTCAGCAGAGCCTTTTCTGTTTAGCGGACTTGTGTGACAGTGTAGAAATTAATCAGATGTTGCATTATAAATGTGGCAAATGATCTGGTTTTACACTGTTGGCAAAGTCAAAAAGTTGGTATTCATACAGTGAGACTCTTGTGTATTTGAATTCAATATGACAAGCTTCATTTATGTTCTAATTTAGGTCTGATTTCCCGAAGCTCACATATCTCACGATGTGCATTAAGGAAGGAATGCGTCTTCACTCTCCGGTTCCCATGGTTACAAGACAGTTAACCAAAGACTTTGATCTTGGGGACAGGGTTGCACCCCCAGGCTGTCTCGTCCAGCTGAACATCATGGTTCTCAATCACATGGAGAACATCTGGGGGAAAAATCACATGGACTTTGTGCCAGAGAGGTTTACAGCTGACAACATAAATAAAATGGACCCGTTCCAGTATGTCCCCTTCTCTGCTGGTTCCAGGTAGGCATGAGTTTAACCCTTTACTCCATGAATATTCATGTAAGAAATAATGACATCATGAATATTGATTAGATTCAGTTTTATAATGGCATATAAACATAGGAGATTTTGGCCATGGCAGAAACTGTTGTGTCATATCTATATTATTTGCAAACAGAGCAGACCCTGATCAGATGTCTCCTATAAGAGTCATCTGATCTGGATCTACGCTGTTGTCAAAGGCATAGAAAGGTGTATTTATGATGTAAAACGGTACGATGTACAATTTACAACAAATATAATCAGTTACAGAGATTGCATGTATCATTTGGGAGTTTGTGATTCAAATCTGATATGTTCGCTTTGATAACCCATTTACTCCCTCAATCCGATAAATAAGGAAACATTGTGGAGATGTATTGAGCAGGTTGACATGGGTCAACACTTTGCTACTATGTCAGTTCAAATTTATAGTTATCAAAATGGTGTCAAATTGAATAATGAAGCTATATAAACCTGTCAGGAGAGCAGGGATATAATAAGGGTATTCAGAAGACGATGTTGCTTGGGTTTCTTGGTGTCTGATCTTGATTTGTTTTCTGTTTGGCCGTTATTAATCCATTACTCCATAAATATTCATGTAAAAGATCAGGACAGTAATTAGTTGAATTTTAATAATGGCTCATGATCACAGGAAATTTTGGCCTTGGCAGAAACTATAGAATCAGATCCATATTTTCTATAAGCAAACAGACTGATCAGACAGCTGGATCTACTCTGTTTGTAAAGGCATTAAAGGCATATTAATGGAGTAAAGGGTTAACTTTCTAAGTCTAATTTCTTTGTGAATCAGTCTAAGTTTCATTTGAGTTCATGCAAAAATTGTTTTGTCGATTTGACTTTTAGAAAATAATTTGTGATGCAAGCAGTGCAGACACTGATCGGAGGTTCAGGAGCTCCCTGATCTTTGTCTACACTATTTGTCTATGTCTCTATTATGGGACACTTTGCACAAATGATTTATTACATGATGGCTAAAATGGAAAACCCACAACAATTACATCTTTACCTTTTATTAACAAAATATGAAGATCTAAATTGACCTTCATGAACATGAAGAGTGTGGCAGTTGTGGTTCTGAATGCAGCGAAAAACCCGCAGAGATGTAAATTTTAAATCCTTAAAGGAACTAGCTGCGACTCCCCAAATACTCTCAGGAAGGGTCCAATCCCTATCCGACATCCGGCCTGGGGTCCAATCCCCATGGCCACCTCCGGTAGCTACCAACTCCGGCCTGGGGTCCAATCCCCATGGCCACCTCCGGTAGGTTCCAATCCCTACCAATCCCTATACCAACTCCTTTCCCTACCCTCCACAGATGTTTTCCTCATATGGAGGGTACTGACCAACGGACCCAGCGTTAGGATCAATCACTGGATCAGTAGGCCAGCCAAATACTGACCGACAAACCCAGCGTTAGGATCAATCACTGGATTAGTCGGCCAGCCAAAGTGGCATTCCTAAAATAACGGATCGGTCGGCAGCCAGTTCCTTTTCCACATTGCACAAATGAGCAATAACTTTCAATAATATTAACCAATAAACATTATAAATCAATACATCTCCCCGGAATTTTCCGCCGCACCAGAACAGGTAAAATTGTAATTATGCTTCCTAACTACAATTTCAGCCATAATATCAAATATTAAAACAATTGCACTGACTGATCTATTAAAACAATTGCACTGACTGACACTATGTCCACTGCATAGATGCTTCCAAGCTCTCTAGCACGATTGAACCTAAATGTTTATCCAATATTAAAACAATTGCACTGACTGACACTATGTCCACTGCATAGCTGCTTCCAAGCTCTCTAATATGATTAAACCTAAATGTTTATCAACAGGGTTTAGGATAACCTGCTGTCTTGAATACCAGTAATAGGAAAGCGTCATACAAAAACTACACAGGAAATTGGCCAATGGTCAACTAATATGTAGCATGCTGAGCGCTGTCTGCAAGTACACCACTGTCCACTTAAACATCCTGCAATGAAAATAAAAGCCCAAGTACACAGAAAACAATGATAAGCAACATGTATGTGTATTAAGGTATATGTGAAAACATAACAAAACCCATCACTGAAAACAATAATACATGATAAAATATTTACAAATTCAAAAAGATGTAAAAAGGGTGGGTGGGTGGGTGTTAAATTACAAAATATTTTTGGATTGAAGAAAATGGCGCGAAATCCGACACGATGTAGCAATGTTGTGAAATTTACGTAAACACCGGCTATCGGTGCTTCCGGAAACTGGCGTACAAACTATAAACACGTTACCATTTTAGCCAGTAATAAATCAGCCTATTTGAAGCAATAGCCTTTATTATTACATGATGGCTAAAATGGAAAACCCACAACAATTACATCTTTACCTTTTATTAACAAAATATGAAGATCTAAATTGACCTTCATGAACATGAAGAGTGTGGCAGTTGTGGTTCTGAATGCAGCGAAAAACCCGCAGAGATGTAAATTTTAAATCCTTAAAGGAACTAGCTGCGACTCCCCAAATACTCTCAGGAAGGGTCCAATCCCTATCCGACATCCGGCCTGGGGTCCAATCCCCATGGCCACCTCCGGTAGCTACCAACTCCGGCCTGGGGTCCAATCCCCATGGCCACCTCCGGTAGGTTCCAATCCCTACCAATCCCTATACCAACTCCTTTCCCTACCCTCCACAGATGTTTTCCTCATATGGAGGGTACTGACCAACGGACCCAGCGTTAGGATCAATCACTGGATCAGTAGGCCAGCCAAATACTGACCGACAAACCCAGCGTTAGGATCAATCACTGGATTAGTCGGCCAGCCAAAGTGGCATTCCTAAAATAACGGATCGGTCGGCAGCCAGTTCCTTTTCCACATTGCACAAATGAGCAATAACTTTCAATAATATTAACCAATAAACATTATAAATCAATACATCTCCCCGGAATTTTCCGCCACACGAACCACTGTTCGCCCCAAAATTCCAGATTATCATGTATGCTATACATTGTTATACACATACCATAATGGTAAAATACCTTTACAACGAGGCATAATGTTCTGCTAAAATTTAGCCTCCACCGAGGATTAAACCCACATCCTCACGTTTCCTTCGACCACGCTGACTGCTTTGAATTGAAAATATTCTAATATGCGGCGGTCTAGTGTAACACGCCAGACTATCAGTCAGGAGCTCAAATTCCAGTCCCTCGGAAATTTCAGATACACCTGTCAGTGTCTCTAAACCGCACCTCCTCTCTACCCGGGAATCAAATGTTAATGGATATTAAATGGGTACCTGTGAGGTTCACCAGCCTGCACCGCGGCTGCATGACCGCGTAACACGCCAGCAGTGCTCAATATTGTAGGCGAATGGCCAGGGGAGCAAATGCACAGTCGGCTAAGCGGCCATTCGGACTGAGAGCAGACTACAACTAGGTACCCTACTAATAGAATCGGACTGCAGCTCAAACACCTTGTTTATTTACAAGCTGTAAAATTAAAAACACAATGGGTAATGATCTGTATAATGGAATAACACAAATGACATGAATTCACAATCATCCAGTTTAAAAGAAACATGTCACATATATTCTTTCCACAAAATATAAAAACGTAACACTTCTTCGAACTCCAGAAGTAACACATCATTGCCAACATCAGACAAATGCACATCATCTCCAA
Organism: Azorinus chamasolen; assembly: GCA_963576725.1. Taxonomy (NCBI): domain Eukaryota; kingdom Metazoa; phylum Mollusca; class Bivalvia; order Cardiida; family Solecurtidae; genus Azorinus; species Azorinus chamasolen. Next base: position 34,874,924 of record OY755237.1, on the reverse strand, counting down.
AGTAAATCCCCAGTGTATCAGCAGTTATGTACACATGAGACATTAAATGCCTCCCAATGCAACAACTTTTTCCTACCCATTTCATCCACTAGAATAGATGAACTGTCCTAGGATAGTCTTGGAATTAGTGCAAAATTACTATCTTAACCTGTGGTAACGACAGATGTCAGGTCATTGGAACCTAGATATAGCATGATCACCCAAGAGGTTGAGATTACAGACAGCCAATTATTGTACTTTATGGATAAGCTGGTCCCAATGCATGCCCCTATTACCAGACTACCTAATGCTCCTGGCAAATATAATCTCACACTTTTGCAGAAATCTTCCCGCTTCTATGCCCAATAGACATACAAATCTCGGACTATCCAAACATCTGAAATTAAATCTTAGGTATGCGCCATAACCTATACACGTATGAAATATACATACTGTCATCCCATTTCAATGCTTCATCCAATATATCTCTTAATGTATTGGTAGACCATAGACCCATCTGTTTGATAATCTGCTCTGTAACACCCTGCCTGTATAACCATATAGCATTGCCAATGCGAAGTCAATGAGTTTATAGTTAGGCTAGTTTAATAGCAACACTCAACCCTAGCAGTCAAACAACCTTACTCAAAACAGCACAAATTGGTAGCTAGTTAAAGTCGAACCATCACTATAATGGCGGAGTATGCAACTATGATCAGGGGACTTTAGCAGACCCTGCATATGCTCATATAACTTGAAATGATTTATCGGTCTCCCAAAAAGTCTCCCTAACCTTGCTGACTTCTCCATTTTAAGCTGAGGGAAAGAGAATCCTTTATACATATAACAAATAGAGAGAAACAAAATCAGGACCAAAACTTCTCCTTATTTTGAGCTCCAACCTGACCCCTGATGATGTATATCACTTAGAAGCACTGGCTTGTCATTATTTGGGGAACTCGCAACTAGTTCCCCAACCCAAAATAAACCAAAATTCCAAAGGTATAATCTGTCCTAAAAAGAACCAGTTCATAATTAAAGTAACAGACACGAGTAAGCTCTACAGATGCAAAATCTGGCATACCATCACCCTATGCTGAAAATAGAGTGCTGTAATGTAACTATTAGCTGTGCTATATAAAAGGATAGAAACATTTCCCCCTCTGAGAGGTTTATAGCCATGCCTGAACAAAGCCATAGGTATCTCTGAAACAAGTAAAGTGCTCCAAGGCCCGTCGATACACCAACTGGGTATCGCCAGCTCTCAAAAGCTGTCTGGCTCCAATTCGAAAATGTTCCATAGATGGCTCAGCACTGGAACCAGATGTTGATCTGCCTCCAGTGTCACCTGTCAAAAGCGTTCCATCTGAAAACGAGACAAACTATACTCTCCATCTGAAAATAAGACAAACTATCAGCAATGCTATTGTCAATTCCTGTTATGAGATCAGCCCCAAGAAAATATTGAGCAAGAGACATTATAGAGTAAGCACCCTAACTAAAAACATCAAGATTTGGATGTTTGACTATTGATGACCTGCACGACTGATTTATTGTAGGCTCGCATCTGAACAGCTCCTTTATTCACCAACCATTTGCCCCAAATATACAGAGAAACCATGTTATTAATATTGTAAAATACATGTACTCTACAAAAATGTCATGTCCTCACTAAATCCCCGTTGAACCAATGACCCAGGCCAATGGGCCGATGTCCAATGACCCTGAAAGTATGCCCCAAAGTACTTATCCTTGGCAGGAGAGCTATCTGTAAACAAGCAAACACAGTCCGTCTTAAAAAAATTGAGATACCCTTTTTTTTTTTTTTTTTTTTTTTGAGGATCGAACCCACGACCTCATGTTTCCTATTCCATCGTTATAACCCTTAGACCACACTGACGGCTATATTACAGTCCTGAAAATTTTTAAATCCAGTTTTCGTTCCATTTTAATTGACAGTGGTAATGTGGACTATAAAACCTGCATGATGCATGATGAATTTCTAACAATATGATTGCCCTGTAACATCAGACAGACACATGAAATTCAAAGAGCCTAGAAATGACTGCGACTCCCATAAAGTGATACTATGTTTATGCTTCAAGATATCCTGAATCTGAGTAACAATAGTTTGGAATTTTCCAGAGGATCTCTTTTTATGATCATCATAACTTAGCGGAAAACCAAACTGAAAGCCCTTGTATAATTTAAATTAACGATATCCGAGTCAGGATATATATTCAAATATGAAACCATAGCATCAAACTTCAATGGGGGATTCTGATAGTGTAAACATACTATTTCCTAAAATTATTGATGTGCATACAAAATCCCTGCGACATATTCTAGTTCACATCCTGTTCAACTGGCAGAATACCAAGTTTCAAGTTTTTTTCAAAGTTTATTGTGATATAGGCCACCGGCCACCTATTCTGTCAATTCGCTGATTGTAGGAGCCCTTGCTGGCCAGGCATACATGGTCATACCTACAACGATAGAAATTGTAACCCCGTCATGAGTTATAACCACAACAGGGTTGCCACAAACCTGAGGAAACAAAATTCCCCGACATAATTTCAAATTTCCATGACACATTTCATCGCGAAACTTGGCCTTTCTGTCATAGTTTCTGTAATATGTTATGGATGTTTTAAAATATATACCATTCATTCTCATGTTTTCAAAATTCCCTCACATTAGCCTATATTTTCAAATTTCCATGACAGTTCTCAAATTCCCTGACAATTCCCCGACCTTGAATATTTTTATTTATTTATTTATTTTTTTAATTCCCTGAAGCGTGGCAACCCTGCATAACAAGAACAAATTTTCATCATAAGGTAGATTCGTCAAGCAAATGAACCTATTGACCAAGGACTACCTCCCGTATCAGTGCCATGTACCATACTAATTCTGATTTTCAGATTTTCTTAATAACAATTGTTGAAAATACAGTATTTTATACGTATCCGTCCACTCACATATAGATTTGACCTTTTCTGTTCTACTCTGCTTCAGCTGTCTCTTTTTTTTCTTCCTTTTTTACATTTGTGTAAAAGATGATATCGAGCTACTTTCGGTTAAATACTTTCGGACATGCCATGGTGTCCTTTGGAAAATAAGCATGCGGTCCTACAGTCATTGACGATACTAAACTGAAATGACGAGGCAGGCACTGTTGTTAGTGTCCCTTTCTAAAATTATGACCAAATGAATATAGTCCCCATACCAAATTTTCAACAACAAATTTATCATCTACAGAATGCTGCACGCATTGTCATCCTATCATCGGCGCATCTTAGAGCCGAAACAGGGAGGCAGAATCTATCTTTTTATATTTTATATCTATGTCTCTATTATGGGACACTTTGCACAAATGATTTATACAATAAACCCTTCCCACTAATCACAACTAGACTCAGTGTCTTGATCCAAGATCTCTGACACTTAATCAGCATAGTTACTCAAAAGCTAAAATGATCGAATGGGAAGTAGACCAAAATTGCGCTACAGTAAAACCTCTCAATAACGGCCACTAAATTGTGTTAATTAGATGGTATTTAGGGCAGGTGGCTGCTTAAAGCAAGGTGAAAGTTAAACAGAACGCTCCTAGAGGAGCGTTCTGTTTTACTTTCACCTTGCTTTAAGCAGCCACCTGCCTTTGACACAAAATACTTGATGTAGTTTAGTGACCGTTATAGAAAGGTTTTATTGTAATTTAGTGGCCGTTATAGAGAGGTTTTATTGTAATTTAGCGGCCGTTATAGAGAGGTTTTATTGTACATCAGACTTTGAGTAGACATTACAGTGGGGAAATGGTTAATTAAGAATTATTCATGTTTGTAATGTGTTTTAGGAATTGCATTGGCCAGAACTTTGCCATGAACGAAGAAAGAGTTGTCCTTGCAAAGCTGATGCGAAAGTAAGTAAATGTAAACACAGTTAAAACACTCTAATCTGAACATCCAGGGCTCAAGCAAGAAGGCGATTTAGGAGAAAAAGTCTCCCTAACCTTGCTAACCTCTCCCTGTTTTGAGCTGAAGTTTTAATATACAGTAAAACCTCTCTATATTGGCCACTAAAATGTGTTAATTAGTTGGTTTTTAGGGCAGGTGGCTGCTTAAAGCAAGGTGAAAGTAAAACAGAACGCTCCTATAGGAACATTCTGTTTTACTTTAACTTGCTTTAAGCAGCCACTTGCCTTTAGCACAAAATACTTTATGTAATTTAGTGGCCATTATAGAGAGGTTTTACTGTATAGAACATAGATGGAGATACAAAATCAGAACCAAAACTTCTCCCTGAATCCCAAAACACTTCCCCCTGATAGAGAGCTCCAGTTTGAGCACTGATCACTCCATTAGTATCAGTGTCAGTCCTTAATACAAGTGGCAGCTTAATCCTTTCCTTGTTAAATAATCATGTAAGAAATAATGACATCATGAATATTTATTAGCTAATTACATAGATCTGATTCTACAGTTTCTGCTATTCCCAGAAATTTCCTTATTTACATGCTATTTTAAACATTCAGCTAATGAATATTCATATGTACAATATAATTTTTATGGATATTCATGTTGTAAAGGGTTAAACATTTTGTAAGCTGTTATTATTATGCCCCCATTGACGATAGTCAGGGGGCATTATGTTTTGCACATGTCCGTCCGTCTGTCCGTCCGTCCGTCTGTCCGTCTGTCACACTTTTAGGTGCAGTTGGTTGTCACAGTTTTTCAAGTGTTATAAGTCAGTAAGTTCTAGACTTATACACATGAAACTTCACATACACATCAATTACCATCTGTGCTATCATTTGGCACCCCTACCATGCTGCCTGCAAGCCCAAGGTCGAGGTCAAATGACTTGGAAATTTTACGTGCAGTTGGTTGTCACATTTACGTTCATTTTTTTGTCACAGTTTTTTCATTGTCTTATATCTCCCTAACCACTAGCTATTGCCATGGAATTGCATATACACCCTAAACACCATCCATACTTTCATTGCACACCCAGTCCATGCTGCCCACAAGCCCAAGGTCAAGGTCAAATGACTTGGAAATTTTACGTGCAGCTAGGCAAGCACCTACACGGGGGCATCACTGTGTCTTACAGACACAATTTTCTAGTTTTTGTCTTGTTTCAGTTATTTCTGTATCATAGATTCACATCACAGTTTCATACTCTGATATTATTCTTCATTTCAATTTCAGTTTCACCTTCACCTTGGACCCAAATCACAAGACAAAAAAACGTCTGACTGCAGTTATACGGGCAGAAAATGGCATTTACATGTATGTGGAGAAACGAAATGTCGCCAGAGTACAATAGTGATGGAAGCTTTCTGGATAGCATATTATTGGGATGGTATTATCATGACATGCCAGAAATGCTTGTAACGATATTCACAAGTAACAATATTTCAAGGTCATGTGAATATCATTACAAGCAGAGTTTACTGTATGTGTTTTGCCCCAGAGAAAGGATTCTGATATGTATATACAGTAAACCTCTCTATAAATGCCACTAAATTGTGTTAATTAGTTGGTATTTACGGCAGGAGGCTGCTTAAAGCAAGGTGAAAGTATAACAGAACGCTCCTATAGGAGCGTTCTGTTTTACTTTCACCTTGCTTTAAGCAGCCACCTGCGTATAACACAAACTACTTGATGTAATTTAGTGGCCGTTATAGAGAGGTTTTACTGTATAGGTTCTTGAACATGTCCCAAGAAAAGAACAGTGATACATTAGTGAAGGATTATAAAGCAGTACCAGATGAAACCATGATGAACACAGGAATGTTTTAACTCTGGTAGAGACTGTAGAATCAGATCTATATACATGTAATTCCTACAGTTGCCAGCTGATCAGGGTATACTCTGTTTACTTATGGAGAAAATGTATACAGTAAAACCTCTATAACGGCCACTAAATTGTTCCTATAGGAACGTTCTGTTTTACTTTCACCTTGCTTTAAGCAGCCACCTGCCCTAAAAAACAACTAATTAACACAATTTAGTGGCTATTTTAGAGAGGTTTTACTGTATATACATGTAATTAAGTAATCAAACAGAGCAGACCCAAATAAGAAGACTCCTGCAGTAGTCAACTGATCAGGGTCTACTCTGTTTACTTATGGAGGAAATGTATATTTGATTCAACATTTTGGACCATTATAAAAAAATTCGCTTATTCATCATGCCATTGCCACCATTATAAAACAATCAGCTTAACCCTTTCCCTGTTCTATATTTATTCCAAATTTCAATACTTACTGAATATTCATGGACAAAATAGTTATAATGAAATATGGAAGGTGGCACATTATAGCCATTTTAGAAAGTAAAGAAACAGATCTTTCAAATTCCATTAGCAAACAGAGCAGACCCTGATCAGACAGCTCCTATAGGAGCCGTCTGATCTGGGTCTACTCTGTTTGCAATTGCATGAAAACGTGTTTATATGAAGGAAATGGTTAATAATTTCTCTAGATGAATGTTTATGAGCAGCCATCAGGGCCTGCTCTGTTTGCGAATGGAATTTTAAAGATCTGTCTGTTTAGTTTTTAAAATGGCTATAATGTTCCATCTGCCATATTTCATTATAACTTTTTTGTCCATGAATATTCAGTAGGTATTGAAATTTGGAATAAATAGAACTGGGAAAGGGTTAAGTATTTGGGCAGACAAACATGTAGGGAAATATTGCAGTGTACTGTAGACCCAGATTAAACTGAACTGCAGCTATGTCAGTTTAGTTATCAGCATGCTGTCAAATGGAGTTATTTCTTGGTGAGGGGAGAGTTGATGTTCTGAGTATTAGTAACAAACAGGGCAGATATATTATGTGTGTATGTCAGTGTACATATCTCTTTTTTAGCACTTGTAAGTAAATGTTTTATTCTTACTAACAGCAACAAGCAGATTTATTTAACCCTTTTCCTCATGAATATTCATGTCAGAAAAATGAGACCATGCATATTTATTTATCAATTTTTAGCTTGTCTGTTTCGAAGAAAAATCAAGCTATTGTGGGTCGTAGGTATTGGCCTTGTCATCAGCGATGGCGACTTACAAAAACTTTAATGCAGCTCATTACTTGAAAAGGATTAGAGGTAACAACATGAAACTGCATAGGTTACTATATATCATTAAGGGGAAGGCCCCTATATAAGAACCATAACACTTGATTTCAAAATTTTGGAGTTATGGCCCTTAGTATTTTTCAAAAATGTTAAATTTAGCTGGACAAGCACCAAATCAGACAAGCCTTGGCACCACACGCGGATCTTGTTTTTATAAGGGAATTAGGAGCAAGGGAATTTCTTAACATGGCAGGAACATACACAAACAGAGCATACCCTGATCAGTCAGCTCCTGCAGGAACTGTTTGATCTAGGTCTACTCTGTTTGCAAAGACATGAAACGCTGTCTCTATCAAGGTTAAGGATTAAACCATTCATATATCTATTGCCCCTTTAACTGACATATGCAAATACTGTAGTATCACAAATTATTTTCTAAAGGTCACATGGGCACAAATACTAGTAGAAACACCCTTTTGAAATACAAATGGAGTGGTTCATAATACATATGATATTTGGAAGAGTGCACTTGGAAAAGGATGCTTAATTGGGTTACCTCTATCTTGTTCCTGCAATCATTTAGGCTTTCCCTGTTCTATATTTAATCAAAATTTTGATGCCTCCTGAATACTCATGGGCAAAATATTTATAATGAAGTATGGAAGGTAGAACATTGTAGCCATTTTAGAAACTGAAGAAACAGATCTTTCAAACTGCACATGCAAACAGAGCAGACCCTGATCAGACGGCTCCTCTAGAAGCCGTCTGATCTTGGTCTACTCTTTTTGCAAATGCATGAAAACACGTTTTTATGAGGGAAAGGTTTAACTGTTCCAAACATACTACCTCCAAAACATATTACCTCTAACTGTTTATCAGAATTAATACAGGAAAACACCGTTAAACTGAACTTTAGTAGAGAAGAATTGAGAATGCTTTATGTAGGTGGCTGCTTAAGGCAGGTTGAAAATCACCCAAAAAGCTCCATGAGGACCTTTCTGCATGATTTTCAACCTGCACTAAGCTATCACCTGTCTCTACTATTATTACTCTTATTCTTTTTTGGTGGTTGCATTAGAGGGGTTTTACTGTATCTTGTCATGACTTTGTAAATTGTAAAGAATTTATGATTTTATTTTGATATGTTATACATTTTAACCCTTCGCTTGCTATTCACGTCAATATACCTACCTGTAAATAGTGAAGACCCAGATGAGACAGCTCCTGCAGGAGCTGTCTCATCAGGGTCTGCACTATTTACAAGTTGATTGTGCAACCAGTGCACTCCACAGCAGTAATTGCACAGCGAAATACTTGTACACAGTGAAGATATATGTAATCATACAACAGAGCATGGATAAAGAAGGAGAAATGTATTTTAACATTCAGCAAGCGAAGGGTTAACATGGAGTATAAAAATAAATTACTGAAAGCCAAACGCCAGTTTTATTTGTTTTTGTTCAACCATTTTAGTCCTGAAATGAGGAAGAACTACAATTTCCACCTACCAACCTCGAACATTGTAACATTTTATCCTTTACCTGTTAGAGAGTCACCTTTTCACGCCTTTGGAAACAGAGTAGACCCAGATCAGACGTCTCCTGTAAGAGCCGTCTGATCGGTGTCAGCTCTGCTTGCTTATTGATCTGATGGATCTTATAGTTCTGTCTCTATGGTTTCTCTCGTGGCCAAAACATCATGTCCTGATACACCATTATAGATAACAATCAATTAATATCAATCAGGTCATTATTTCTGAACCCTTTCTACCATGAATATTTATGTAATAATCTCATGAATATTAATCAGATTAATTTGTTATAAAAGCCAACGCATGCTTGGACTCACCCATGGACACCTCCCCCCCAAAAAAAAAACCAAAAAAAAAAAACCAAACACACACACACAAAAAAAACAACAAACAATTATGATCGAAGTATGTAAAACTAGCCTAAAACTATCTATTTGTACCTTAAACCACTCCGAAAAACAATAAAAACACGACCCATAAAAAATCCTATCGGGTCTATATATGTATTCAATACATAGACGGTACGAAACTTTATATTACGAAATTAACGTTACTGGTGGAAACTAAAGTCAGTCTCTGAATCAGACTGGGTATATCTTGAAAAAGGTATACAAAGATATATTGGGGGGGGGGGGGGGGGGGGGGGCGTGAACTGTGGACAAGAAATCAGGAGAACAGTGATACAAAAACATACTGTATAACAAGAGCCCAGCTATATTAACCATTCTCTTGCTGAATTTTAAGATGCATTTCTTCTTCTTTACCCATGTCCTGTGGTATAATTACATATACATTGTATCTTCACTGTCTACAATTATTTCTCTGTGTAATCACTGCTGTGGAGTGCACTGGTTGCACAATCAATTTGTAAATAGTGCAGAACCTGATGAGACAGCTCCTGCAGTAGCTGTCTCATCTGGGTCTTCACTATTTACAGATCCTGCTCCTGCAGGAGCTGTCTCATCTGGGTCTTCACTATTTACAGGTAGGTATATTGACGTGAATAGCTAGCGAAGGGTTAAGTAGAGTAGAATTTACCTGCCAGGTAAATGAGGTTTGCATCATTTATCCCTTTATTCTATAGATAAGCCATTGTCAACAGGATGCGTGTGATCAGGATCTGCTCAGCTTGCTCATGCAATAACATAGGTATTACATTCTACAGTTTCTGCCATAGCTAAAAACACACGTGTTCCTGTACCATTATATTAAACAAATCTCTGTTGTTATTTCTTACATAAATATTCATTGAGTAAAGGGCCATGGTTACTTTACAGTAGAACCTGTCTTAAGCGACCATCAAAAAGAGCTCTAATTATGGCTCTGTAAGATAGGTGGTAGCTTAATGCAGGTCAAAAGTAATGCAGAAAGCTCATATAGGACCTTTCTGTGTTACTTATGCCCTGCATTAAGCAAACACCTGTTGTTTAAGTAAATGACCACTTAAGACAGGTTCAACTGAACTATTAGTTTCGTACAATTAAACAGAATGTGGTATTTCTCCAAGTTGTGTGCGCTGGGGTATTTTCTTTACACATTGTTAAGGACAGCGCACAAATAAGTTTAAAAGTTGAAATCATATTTTAACCCTTTACTCCATGAATAATCATGTAAGAAATAATGACACTATCAGTATAATAAATGTATCGCTATAATAGCATATGGCACAGGGATGTTTTTCGTGTTTTCCTTGACAGAATCATATCTATATTATGTAATAAACAAAATCAGATTTCTCCTTCTTTGTTTGTAAAAGCGTGTTTATGGAGTAATGGGTTAAATTTAGCTGTAGTATAGAAGCTTTGGTATGCTATCTACTGAATGCTTCGAGTTCTGAATGTGTTGGTCTCTTATTCTCTTATAAATAATAGTACAATATAATTAACCCTTTGCTTTATAAATATTAATGTCAGAAATAAAGAGATTGAAGATAATGAAAATTAATCAAATGGACCTTTTATAATGACACTATGAGCAAGGGACTTTTTTATCATGACAGAAAATGTAGAACCAAAAGTCTGTTACATGTACTTCATAAGCAAAAAGAGGAGACCCTGATCAGACGCCTCCTAACAGGAGTTGTCTGATCTAGGCCTGCTCTGTTTGCAAAGGTGCAAAAAGGCATTTTTATAAAGGAAATGGTTAAATATTAAATACATGTATATAATTGTAAAATATTTCTCCGGTGTTAGGAGGGTGTGGTGACATATGGAAAATGGACCGTTTAGAAATCTCGAGCATTCATTATAGTCGCTCTATTTCAGCTAATCTATTATATAAATCATGAAGTGTGAATCTTTATATCCTTAACGATGAGGGTTCTTTATACCAATATCTCCTACCCTGTTCAGACAATACCTACACGCAGTGATAAATGTACATAGTAAACAGATTGAGGTACGCAACTGATACCAGCCTACCTGTACACTGGAAGGGACATACATTTTAACCCCAAGATACAAGTGAATACTGCAGTATAAATATACATGTACAGTATGACCCCGCTAATGCGACCACCAAAAATGGGCATAATTCTGGGTTGCAGAGGCAGGTGGTAGCTTAATACAGGACAAAAGTAATGCAGAAAGCTCCTAGAGGAGCTTTCTGCATTACTTTTCTAGGAGCTTTCTGTATTACTTTTGACCTGCATTAAGCAACCACCTGCATATAAAGACACCCATGTTTGTTCATTAAGTGGTCGCATTAGAGGATTTTACTGTACATCCGTGATTAAGTTGTCGCATTAGAGGGGTTCTATTGTACTTGTATAATACCGGTCACAAGGGATTTATATAATAGTGAGTTAAACGTTTGTGCCTCTTCAAAGACCTGAGACTTACACTTTCAACTATGGCGCTGGAAGTACTGGGCGGGTTCTTTATCTGGTCTTTGCTTCAAACACTCGTAATAGCAGCGCTCGTTCTGACTACATTTAAAGCTGTATCATTTTGGATGTTCGTGCAACGCATGAAGAAGATCTTCAAGGGGGCTCCGGGTCCTGAGAATTATCACTGGTTGTTCGGTTCTTTGCTGAATGTAAGTAAATCTGTATGTTAGAAAAATCTACTAATCTAGATCACTGACTGGTATAAACTGACAAATATTTCTATACATGTATATACCAAAATATCTATGTATCTATCTATCTATCTCGCTCCAATTCTCTCTCTGTCGTGAATATCTCTCTGTCTTTCTGCCTGTCCCCATCTGCCGTTCTGCGGCGTGCAACAGCTACGGAATTTACAAGTTGTTGTAACAATACCTTTAATATGTTTCCATATTCTGATCTATTTCACAGTTGTCCAAAGACAGTGAAGAACGAATGCACTCTATCATTGACATATGTAACAAGTACAGCGACAAGGGCTATGTGTTTGTATGGACGGCATTGAGAATTCCATTAATCATGGCTTCAAGCCCCGAAGTCATGGCCAAAATATGCAAAAGCTCTGGTGCGAATTCCCGTTTTTGTTCACATAATTATTTTTAATATCTATTTTTATGCACCTACTATAATATGGCCGGGACATACTTGTAGCATTTCCAACTGGATGTCATTCTGTCCTTCCGTCTTAGCATTGTTTTCAGGACATTTCCGTAGTGCTAACAGATCAGCGTCAACTCTATTTGCTTCTATATACATATTATTTAAAGTCGTCAAACTGGTGCATAAATTAATTATTCAGCTTTACAAACCGGTGAAAAAGGAAGATATTAAGGTGTTCTATGTATTCTTATCCCTTTCCTTTATATAAACGCATGTTCACGCATTTGCAAACAGAGTAGACTCAGATCAGACAGCTCATATAGGATCCGTCTGATTAGGGTCTGCTCCATTGACAATGGAGTTTAATAGATCTGTATCTTTAGATTCTAAAATGGCTACAATGTTCTACATTCAATATTTAAGTACATGTATAACTATTTGTGTCTGCATATAGTCAGTATTGAAATACGGACTAAATATAGAACAGGGAAAGGGTTAAGTGTAATTTTGATACTGATATATGTTTAGATGGTATGTTTAAAGCTACAGCGACACTATTTTAAATATGTCATATTAACATGTTCCAGAACCAAAAACATTGAATATGGCAGGATCATATAGACTTCTTCGACCCTGGCTCGGTGAGGGTCTTCTGGTTGCTAATGGTAACAAGTGGGCTAGAAATCGCCGCCTTCTGACGCCAGCCTTCCATTTTGACATTCTGAAACCTTACATCAAGATTTACAACGAATCAGCTGACAAACTTGTGGTTAGTGTATTGACATATTCATACAAATAATTTATAAAATGCACGTGTGCACTTGTATTGGGTTTAATATTCAACTAACAGTACTTCAGGTAATATAAGCATGGGGCTAATGTTCATATTTTAATATTGTAATCAGAGGTCCAGCCAAGATGCGTAGATTAAAACATTTCAGGAATAAATCCTTTATTCCCCCAACCAAACCCTATGTTGTGACCACGTTTTAGAATTGTCTCGAAGAGACGATTCTAAAGAGAAGTCACAATACATGTATAGGGTTTGGTGGACAACTGACGATTTTAGTATCTGAGTACACATACATTTTTCTGTTTGTTCTTATTTCAATGTTTTAGTTTTGATCCATTTGCTCCCAGTGGATTCTTCCATGCTTATATATTGGATCAGTCCATTTTTTATATAAGGGGTGCCTGGTCTAAATTTTCAATTTCGTTTTGTTTTATATTGAATTTCCTATCAGCAAACAGTGTAGACTCTGATCAGACGCCGCATCATGCGGCGTCTGATCAGAGTCTACACTGTTTGCCTACATCCCATATATGGGATCGTGGGAGCAAATAGGGTAATTGATGTGGGATATCATTACGATCTATGCAAGAAATGTCTAATTAATGAACGCACGTATCTGTAATATGCTCTTAAATCAATCGAATGTAACATCTTAGCTAGCTATTTATACTTTGAAGGCGATATTTACATAGTGGTAAAGGTACACTTGTTTTTCAGTTTTGAACAAGCAAATGGGAATATCAATGGGAAAGGAACGATCGTTTGTGTGGCCATGTAAGCGTTATAAAGAGAACGTAATACAATATTGTGGATTAGATTTGTTAACTTTTCACCTGATAAAGACACCTTGTTCACGCTTTTGCAACTGGGTCAGACCCAGATAAGATGGCTCTTGAAGGAGCTGTCCGACCAGGGTCTTCTTATTAACCCTTCTCTTGCTGAATTTTAAAATACATTTCTCCTTCGTTACCCATGTCCTGTTGTATAATTACATATATCTTCACTGTGCACAAGTATTTCGCTGTGCAATCACTGCTGTGGAGTGCACTGATTGCACAATCAACTTGTAAATAGTGCAGACCCTGATGAGACAGCTCCTGCAGGAGCTGTCTCATCTGGGTCTTCACTATTTACAGGTAGGTATATTGACGTGAATAGCAAGCGAAGGGTTAATATGCAATGATATATAGCTGAGTCTACAGTTACTGTCATGTCCAAAATTACTTTGTTCATATAGATCTACCAGAATAAAACATACTGATTAATATTCATGAAGTCGAAACGCTTGTATAAATATTCATGAGGTTAATGGTTAAAACCTGTTTATTTTCTGCAATGTTAACGTAATTGATATTTCTCACGCAAGTCTATCAACCGTTCCTCTATCTGAAGAGGATATTTCGCTCTTCTACTAGTCCGATTTCAAAATAATTCGATACAGATGTTCATTGCTTGATAGTTTACTTAATTCTTGGGGGAAAAAAAGATTGTCATACCAAACAAATTGCAACCGTGGGAAGGACTAGTTTCACATATATGATTTAAAGTAATTTGTTCAAACTCTTTCTAAATTATCCTACAACTACTTACCAAATTAGAATTTAATTTTATAAATATTATTCTCAAACCTGTTCAAGCATTTGTAAAAACATGGACACCAGAGACTGGGCCATATTACTGTGACTATAGAAAAAAAACCCTTTAAACTCGCAGATATGATTTTTTTTAATTTCATTGGTGAACTTTCAACAAACAGTTTTCAAAACATTGCTTTTCCTAAAACATATGACGTATCTGGTCTGACTAGGTCAATAAATATGGTTGTAGTGAAATTAAAACCTTTTGCTTACAACATTTCAGAGAGTATGTTGATATTGATGGCCTGTAAACCCAGGTAAGTGATTCAGGCCCACTTGTTGTAATTAGCTCTTACTTCATCAACACACCTTTTAAGGCCTTTGCGAATAGCGTAGACCTAGACCAGACCGCTCCTGTAGGAGCTGTCTAATCACGGTTTATTCGTTTTCTTATGGAAAACACGAGATTTGATTCTACTGTTCCTGAAATTACAGAAACATTCTCCTATTCCTTGACTATATAAAATTCAGTTAACCCTTTCCTCCACAAATACGCCTTTCTACGCCTCTGTAAAAGAATCTTTTTGAAACTATTGTGATAAATAGAGAATTTGCTCCTTAGGAGCAAATGCTCTATTTATCACAATGGTTTCAAAACTGCACAAGTCTAACATTTTCCTTTTTTCTTGTTAATGCTCCTTTTCGGTAGATTTATTCAAAGAGACTGGGTCTAAAAATAGCCTATGGGGGAACGGGTTAAAGAATAAACATTCATATAGTAAAGAGTTAAACACATGTTACAGTATTGGTATTGATGTATTTTAACCACCTACCTGTCAGAAACGCCATTTTACTCTTTCGCTGCCAAAGTTTGTCGTCTGCAAACTTTGTCGTCTACTAATATTTTCTTCTTTTTTCCACATTCATTATTGTTTCGTAAACAGTCACAATAACAGTTTGGATTCTGATGAGACGCCGAGTTACTCGGCGTCTCATCTGGATCCAAACTGTTAGCATAGGTATATCACAGATGCGACATTGGCAACGAAATACCTAACGCATTTGCAACCAGAGCTGACGCAGATCAGACGGGGTAGGAACCATCTGATCAGGATCTGCTCTGTTTGTTTATGGAATAATATAAATATGATTCTACAATTTCCGCCATGTTCAGCTTTCCCTTATTCAAAATGCAATGGAGAATATTCAGAAAATATTGATATTCATTAAATCATTATTTCTTATATGAATATTCATTAGGTAAAGGGTTAAGGCAACATTATGTATTGTTATACATGTATTAGGTCAATATGTCGCTTCTGTTTTTCATGGTAAGGCAAAATGGGACAAGCACGCTGACAAGGATGAGCGGTTTGAGGTATTCCAGAATGTGTGTTTATGTACATTGGAGATCATACTACGCTGTGCTTTCTCCTATGATGAGGACGTCCAGTCCCAGGGGTAACGATAAATTAGTCCTTTGTATTTGATTCGTAACTTAACCCTTTCCCTGTTCTATGTTTATTACAAATTTCAATACTAACTGAATATTCATGAACAAAATAGTTATAATTGAATATGGAAGGTGAAACATTGTAGCTATTTTAGAAAGTAAAGAAACCGATCTATCAACTTCCACGAGCAAACAGAGCAGACCATGATAAGACGGAGCCGTACTAGGTACTCTGTTTGCAGATGCGTGAAAACACGTTTACATGAAGGAAAGGGTTAAAAAGACAGTTTTGTGAACCTGTAAAGTAACAGTGGCGTCAATCGACTGTTACAATCCTTGACACTGTTGCCATTCTTGTACATTGTTTCAATGGTTTCAGAGAGACTAACCCATACGCCCAAAGCGTCAATCGACTGTTACGATCATTGACACGGTTGCCTCACTTGTGCATTATTCCAATGATTTAAGAGAGACTTTTCCATACGCTCAAGGCGTCAATCGACTGATACAATCCTTGACACAGTTGTCTCACTTGTACATTATTTCATTGATTTCAGAGAGACTAACCCATACGCCCAAAGCGTCAATCGATTGTTACGATCCTTGTCTTTCCGGTTTATGTAAGAACACATTTTATTATTTCCTTGTTTGAATGTGAAAACAATATCCTTTTGTGTCTGTAACTCATTCTCTCCTACTGGTGCCTTTTTGCATCTCTGTTAAACTTATTCAATGAAGCCATCGTAATAAATAGAACATGCTCTATTTATCACAATGGTTTCATAACTAAACGATTCTAAAATTCTCCTTTGCTATAGTTAATGCTCCGTTTCGGTAGATTAATTGAAAAGAGGTTTGGTCTAAAAATAGTCTATGAGGAAATTAATTAAAGACCATTTTTTGTAGGTAATTCGAGAGAATTGCGAAAGTAATTCTACACTTTCCATGCTAAGTTCGACACGTTTTGCATTTGCAAACAATTTTGACCCAATACGGGTATTCAACTTGTCATCAAGATCAATACAATCGGGCAATAATTTCTTAAAAGTTTGAAATAATTGGAAATAGTTTTGTTTCAGAATGATAAGGACTAAGTGTATTATTCTGTATGTCAATTACTACTCTTGCCATTGTAGAGCAAACGTTCTTTGCACACATTGCCATGCCTTCAGGTCTGAAATATAAATTGTAAGCATATGGAAGTACATGTATACATACGAAGTGTATATCCGTGTAATCGCGTGGAAAGATCAGACGTGTGACTTTGATTTAGTGAATATAGACAATTTGTTTAACTCTTTCCCTAATGAATATGCATGCAGGAAATAATGACTGTATTAATTAGATGATTTTATATGTATTAGTTTTTGGCCATGGCGGAAACTGTAGAATCAGATCTATATTATTCCATTTATATATAAGCAAACAGAACAGAATCTGATAAGACGGCTCATACCCTTTCCCTTACATAAGCGCATTTTGACCCACGTGCAAACGGAGCAGATCCTGATCAGACGGCTCCTATGGGTCTTCTCTGTTTGCAAATGCGTCTCTATCAAGAAAAGTGTTAACACGGTTGATGGATGTGAATGGATATCTTATAACATTTTTATACATACAGAAAAATCTCTCTATACTGGCCACTAAATTACATCAAGTATTTTGTGTTACATGCAGGTGGCTGCTTAAAGCAAAGTGAAAGTGAAAGTGAGCAGTCACCTGCCCTAAATACCAACTAATTAAGACAATTTAATGGCCGTTATAGAGAAGTTTTACTGTAGAAGTTCGACACATGCTTTCAATATTGTCCTGCAGGAGACCATGGTACCTGTTTGATACATTATATTGGTTCTCTGCAAACGGCAGACAGTTCAGGAAAGACTGCAACTACGTCCATAGCGTTGCCGAGGAGATTATAGAACGGAGGAAAAAAACGCTGGTACCCGATCTTCCAACCTTTAGCCTGCTGAGCAGCGTTCGTGTGTAGAATATGCATTCTACTCCAGTCTCAACTTTATATAGCATGTCTGTTCTAAAGCACGAGAAAAATTTCAAACACTTTGGATTTCGATGAGATGACTTGCATGCACTTTAACCCTTTCCCTCATATAAACGCATTTTCACGCATTTTCAAACAGAGTAGATTCAGATTAGAAGGCTACTGTAGGAGCCGTCTGATCAGGGTCTCCTCTGTTTATGAAATATGTATAGAACTGATTCTACTGTTTCTGTTATTACCAAAAGGCCCGTGTTCAAATGTCATTACACAAATTCAGCTTACAAATATGTATGGGGTCATAACTTCTTTGTAAGGAAAGAGTTGAAGGATCTTAACAGCTTTCAGTAACCAAGTTCTTAAGCAGTCACCCATCTCTACCTGTGTTGAAAATACCGGAGAATACCATTTTAATGTGGTCACGTGGTTTGAAGTTACATGTAGTTACAACAATTGGCGGGAACACATATATCGCAGTTGCAATAGTTCGGGACCAAACCTCATACATGTATTACCTGTACGGCTGTAAATATTACAGGTCACTGCAAAGGGAGGTTGTCTCTTCACAATATCACCATAGTTGTTTCAAGTCAATATATTTTCGAACATATACTTTTATTCCTTTTTTCTACACTCGTCATACCTTCGTATCAGTTTCTTTAAGTGCGCTGTTTTTTTTAAGTAGACCACACATGCAGAATAATATAAGTACTATCTTACAATATTACCAAATGTACCATAAACGGGACAGCTAATTATACACATACATGTTTACAAGGAGACAGAAGGAGACGCCACAGCGAAAAAGCACCTGGACTTTCTTGACATTTTACTTAGAGCACGTGATGAAAATGGCGTAGGTCTCACTCCACTAGAGATCAGGAATGAGGTTGACACCTTCCTGTTTGAAGGTACATGAAGTGTTTACTAGCTTAATGTGTATTTGAGACTTGCAATGGATTGATACACCGATTTGTGTTGACCTATTTCTACCTTAACCCTTCTCTTGCTGAATATCAAAACACATTTCTCCTCCTTTACCCATGTCCTGTTGTATAATTACATATATCTTCACTGTGTACAAGTATTTCGCTGTGCAATCACTGCTGTGGAGTGCACTGGTTGAACAATCAACTTGCAAATAGTGCAGACCCTGATGAGACAGCTCCTGCAGGAGCTGTCTCATCTGGGTCTTCACTATGTACAGGTAGGTATATTGACGTGAATAGCAAGCGAAGGGTTAATTACTCTAAGTATTCGTCCACCCAATATCCCAATCCATCAGTTTATACTGACATTGTAGCAAATGGTGTAAACCCTGATTAATCTACTCCTCTAGGATCAGTTTAATCAGGGTATGTGCTATTTGCCTGAGTTTGGCATATTACTTATAGCAATTTGGTTATCTTTTTACAAAATGCATAGATAAATGTGTAGATCTTCAGCTTTCTCAGTCTATGCCCGAATAGTGTGGTATGTTGAAGATTAACTTTATTAAAGTACCCCTATAAGTATTAAGATAATACGTATTCAAACAAATTACGCAAATAGTACAGACCCAAATCAAACTATCCCCAAAGAAGCAGTTTGATCAGGGCATTCACTACTTGCTCCTTTGTCATTCTAATTGAAAGTTATCAAAAAATTGTCAAATTGTCTTGTTCAGCTTTACAAATCCATGTATATTTGGTTGCCGAATACTTACACTAATTAGAGTACAGGAAAATCCCTCTAAAGTGGAATTCTAGTAGAGAAAAATGTAGATGCTTTTAGACAGGTGTGTGCTTAATGCTGGATGAAAGTCATGCAGAAAGCTCATAGAAGAGCTTTCTGCATGAATTTCACCCTGTACTAAGATGCCACCTGTCACCAGGACCGATACTTGTACTAAATTTAATGTCCGGTTTAGAGGGGTTCTACTGCACCTTTATAACTTATAAGACATCGAGAGAATTTTTTATAACGATGAAAACCGGAATGTTTTGCCATGGAAGAAACTATAGATCAGATGGGTCTTACAAGAGCTGCCTGATCTGGATGCACTCTGCTTGCAAATTCGTTAACATGCACATCTACTCAACAAAGGGATATTAAGCAATTGCTGCATTCCAATGTTTATTTGTATCAGTTTACTTATTACAGTAAACCCTCGATTATTTGAACACTAAAGTACGTATTATTATCATCGATCTTTAAGACAGGTGGCAGCTTAATGCATGTGAAACTCATGCAGAAAGCTCCTCTAGGAGCTTTCAGCATGACTTCACCATGCATTAAGCTGCCACCTGCTTAAATGTGTCCAAATTATTCTATACAGAATATTCGAATAATCGAGATTTTACGGTATATGTATTTATTGTTCAGGCCATGATACCACTGGAAGTTCCCTTTCGTGGATTTTGTACTCGTTGGCGGAGAATCCCGATTGTCAGAGACGTTGTCAGGCGGAAGTTGACGAAATCTTAAACGGAAAAAATACAGAAGACATAGAAATGTAGGATATATATTAACCATATACCAAAATTGTGGGAATATCTTACACAGAGGGGTTCAAATGATGATGTGTTCTAAAGCATTTCATACTTCAGAGTGACAAAGTTTAAAATGTGTGCATTTGTACTTAAAGGCAAACACCGGAGTTTGTATATTGCAAATTTGATCAATAAATTATATTCACGGAAAGAATAGACATACTTTTGCCACTTTAACTTTTAATATAAAGTGTAAAAATTAAGTATATATCAATAGTTGTCTTTTTTATTCCATTCGTAAACAATAGAATACAATGGTACAGTTTTCTCAGTTCTGTCCCATCATACCCATTTATATGTATATTATTATAAGACCTTCAAGTTTATTGTCTGTGGTGTAAGTTATGTTTTAGCATGCGTTGGTGTTTCTTAAACGTACGAGTATTTGATCGTATTTTGCAAATTCCAACCCCGATGTCTGCTTTTAAGAAATTGCATATATATACATGTAGAACATACGATTGCACTATTTTATATTAATTCTTTCGCTACGGCGTACTGTCGTGTTTATCTGGAAACTGTTTGAAAAGATGTTCAACACTCGAAAAAATCGAATCGGAAGTAGTCAAAATAGCACCAGAACCAAGTTTGATCTGGCATTACTTTTACAACGGAATGGGGATTAAAATTAAGAGCATATCCTGATCAGACGGCTCTTACAGGAGCCATCTGATCTGGATCAACTCTGTTTGCAAAAACATTAAAATGCGTATCTGGAAGAAAGAAAGATTGTATGGTGACATCCTTGAAATATATTGATTCTTGTTTCAATATTTACGTCATGGCAAATACGTTATCTGCGAGTGTAGACATTAAACAACAGTTTGAACCACGGCATCTTTGCAATAAAAAGGATGTTGTTTCAGTATTTAGGTAGCTAGACTGATGCGTGTTGATGAATACGATAATTTCCACTTTTATGTTTGGCAAATTATTGATTAGCATGGTAGCAAGTTATTGATTAGCATGTCAGCATATCAATAACATGCTATTTATTAGCATGAATAAAGTTATTGGTTAACATGTTATGGATTCGCATGTTGGCATGTTATTGATTAGCATGCTATTGACTCACATTTATCGATTAGCGCGACGTACTTGGTTAGCATGATGTTTTATTAGCATTGTATTAATTGGGCATATCACTGAATTTTCAAGAGCAAGAACTGTCTTTGCATGAACCCCTAACCATTTGAATGTGGGGCACGTGTGCACCGGTATTTGTAAACGTTGTATACCCAGATTAACCTTTTCCCCGATGAATATTCATGTAGAAAATAATGACGTCATGAATATTAAGATTTTGTTTTCATAATGGCATATGAACACAGGATATTTCGGCTCAGGCAGAAGCTGTAGAATCTGATCTATATTACACCATTAGTAAACAGAGCAGACCCTGATCAGACAGAGCCTCTTAATGACTTTTAAAGGAGCCCTCTGATCAGGGTTTGCACTATTTTTCATTCAAAATCCTCTAGCAGGTTGATCAGAGAGATTCTCATGTAACGATACTGAAATTCAGAGGAACAAATATTCGAATGTACAAGATTGGATGATGATTTGATAAGACGCACGTTTCAATTCAATATACTGGCAGAGGTTCATATGTAACGGCACCGAAAATCAGAGGAAAAATGCGAAAACTTTCTTATTTATTCCAATTTAGATCAGACTTCCCAAGACTCGTCTACCTAACGATGTGCATCAAGGAGGGAATGCGTCTTCACTCTCCCGTTCCTATGGTGACTCGCCAAACCACAAAAGAGTTTGACCTAGGGGACAGGATCGCACCCCCAGGTTGTATAGTTGTCTTGAACATTATGGCCCTCAATCACATGGAGAATATCTGGGGTAAAAACCACATGGATTTTGTTCCTGAGAGGTTTACAGCTGACAACATCAGAAAAATGGACCCATTCCAGTATGTCCCCTTCTCCGCTGGTTCCAGGTGTGAATTTAGACTTGTCGATTTAATCCTTTACTTCATATACACGCTTTTACCGCCTTTGCAAACAGCGTAGATTCAGATCAGACGGCTCGTGTCGGGGTCTACTTGCTTTGCTTATGAAAAGATATAGATCAGTGTCCGAGGTTATAGAACTTCTGAGACTGAGTTCATTCTCAAGTTTCTGATTTGTAATCAATATTCAGGGCTCATTGTAAAGGGTTCGTGGCCAAAGTGTGGATCAATATCAGTCACTGCAGTATTCTCAAAACATGATATTGATTCAATATTCAAGAATTTGTCAATTCAAGGCCATCACTTACCAGAATAAAAATAATAAATACATATTTGTCATGTGTTTCAGGAATTGCATTGGCCAGAACTTTGCCATGAATGAAGAAAGAGTTGTCCTAGCGAAGTTATTGCGAAAGTAAGTTACAATAAAATTAAGCTATCCGTTCGACATATTTGTTTTAATTAACCCTTTATGTGGTGAATGTTCATTTAAAAAGCAATAATAGTATGAATACTAATTAGATTGGTTTTATAATGGTTTTTATGGAAATAATATTGTTTGGCCGTGGAAGAAACTGTAAATTCAGACCTGTATTATTTCAGAAGCAAACAGAGCAGACACGAATCACACGGCTCATACAGTAAACCCTCTCTATAACGGCCACTAAATTACATCAAGAATTTTGTGTTAAAGGCAGGTGGCTGCTTAAAGCAAGGTGAAAGTAAAACAGAACACTCCTGTAGGAGCGTTCTGTTTTACTTTCACCTTGCTTTAAGCGGACACCTGCCCTAAATACCAAATAATTAACACAAAATAGTGGCCGTTATAGAGAGGTTTTACTGTACAAGAATTATCTTATCTGTGTCTACTCTGTATACACATGTTTTCACACATTTGCAAACAGAGTTGACCCAGATCAGACGGCTCCTATAGGAGTCGTCTGATCAGGGTCTTCTCTGTTTGCTTTTGACATGTTAAAGAAAAAAATCCGTGAAAAGTTTACATTATAAATATCCATGATCGTTTCTGTGTACATGTTCACATTACCTTGATCGCTCTGTCTAGATTCACATTTTTACAATTCTTTGATCGCTCTGTGTACAGTTTTACATTTCATTCATCGTTCTGTGTAGTTTCAGATTTTCACATTTGCTTTACAACTCTGTGTACAATTTCACATTTCTTTGATCGATCTGTGTACGAATTCACAAATGTTTACTTATTTAAAATTCTACTTACAGTTTTACATTCTCCTTGGACCCCAGTCATAGGACAAAGAAGATTATCGCGGGAGTAATGCGAACAGAAAATGGCATTTACATGTATGCGATTAAACGGAACGTCGCCCATACAATGTCATGAAAGAGACATTTTTTAATAAAAAAAACGTGTGCTGTGTTAACCGTTTACCTATACATTTTGTATCATGAATATTCATGTGAGAAATAATGACATCATGAATTTCTATAGCTGATTTTTATATTGGTATATGAACACAGGCTTGTTTGGCTTGAACAGCAAACACTAGAATCAGATCAATATGTTTCCATAAGCAAACAATGAAGACCCCGGGTCTTCGTTTTTACAAAGGCATGAAAATTCGTCTCTATCAAGTAAAGGCTTAACCATATCCTGTTGTAAAATTTGAGGGTCTGGGAATAAGACTTATAAAACTTATAAAAAACCGAGAAAAAATGGAACAAACAATTTGCAAAATGGCGAACATGACATGTCGTCGGTTTTACCTTATTGGACTATTTCGCCGCCATGAGCTAATTCGTGATATCATTACCTAGGATACTAGGACGGATTACGATTGCAATATCTCCTAGGACAGACTCCGATCCTAATATTATCTATCCTAGGATAATTGGCTAGTTAAGACTAATATGCTTTAAGATCAAGGGATCAAGATCAATATTCTTACAAGCCACTTTTTTACTCAGGATTTCACAAATACAAATGATCAGGGTTCCAAGTTAGTTTAATTAGTTCATTATGTATAATCACATATTTACCCATTCTCTGATAGACAATGATATGAAAGAATTTATAACATTGTGAATATCCACTGACTGAAGACAAATGCAGCAAGACACAGGGTGAATAGAAAACATTCAAGAAAATGAGCCTAAACCTTCTGGATTCAAACTACTTAATCAGATAAGAGTCTGTCCTAGGAGAGATTGCGATCACAATTTGTCCTATGAGAATCGACGATTGTCCTGATTCTACTGTGGCATTATACTAATGATAATAAATCTGCATTTGCTACGAATAAATTCTGATTTTATTATTGAAAGTCCTTTGTTTGTTTTCCATTCCACAGTCCATTCCCAAGATGAATATGCAAGAAATAACGACTGAAGGAATATTAACCCTTTGCTTCATGATTATAATTGTAAGAAATAATGACATTATGAATATTAATTAGATTATGTTTTATACAGGCACATGCATGAACACAGGAAATGTTGAAAATGTCAGAAACTAAACAATCAGGTATGTATAATTCCATAGGCAAACAGAGCAGACCCTGATCAGACGGCTCCTATAAAGGCGTAGAAAGGAGTATTGATGGAGTAACGTGTTAAATAGCTGAAAATGAATAAACACAGAATGTGTTGGCCATGGTAGACACATTATAGTTAGAGCAATACTATTCAATAACCGAACAGAGCAGATCCTGAACAGACGGCTCAAACAGGAGCCTTCTGATCTGGGTCTACTCTGTTTTCAAATGTGTAACAAGAATACCAGTGGGCACAATATACGCCCGTCGAGGTTTTGTTCAACATAAACTGAGGTTAACATATTTGCTAAACGCAAATGCTAAACGCAAATTCTAAGTCCAGTTGTGCGACCTTGACCTTTGATATACATACCAGAACACACCCATGCTACTGTAGCATGTCCAGATAAACATTGTGGTGTAATCTGAGAAGGGTCCATCGAGCAGAATTTGAACTAAGATATATTACAGACAGACAGATTGACAGACAGCGCCATTCCACAATACGCCCCGTTTTTTCAAACAAATGAAGCTTGTGATGGTAGACAAATGTTCCACGTTTCAAGGCTTTATCTCAAAGGGTTATGTAAATAAGTGGGCTTTAACAAAAACTTTAACAAAAAATATCTAAATTAAAAAGGGCCATAATTCCGTCATAATGCTTGACAGAGTTATTTTCTCTTGCCTACAGATGACGCCTGTGATGGTGTTCCAAGTTTGAAAGCTTAATCTGAAAGGGTTATGTAAATAAGTGGACTTTAACAAAATCCTTAACCAAACATTCTAATTTAAAAAAGGCCAAATGTCAAAATCCTTGACAGAGTCATGTTCTCTTGCCTACAGATAAAGCTTGTGATTGTGAACAAGTGTTTCAAGTTTCAAAGATTTATCTCAAAGGGTTATGTACATTATGTGGACTTATAACATAAATTGAGGTCAACATATTTGCTTAACGAAATGCAAAACGCAAATTCTAAGTCCAATTGTGTGACATTGACCTTAGATATACGTACCAGGACACATCCATGCTACTGTAGCATTGCCAGATAAACACCGTGGTGAAATTTGGGATGAATCCACCAAGCAGAACTTGAGTTAGAGATGTTACAGACAGGCAGACATTTACCATATTTGCTAAACGCAGGCTAAGTCCCAGGGTGCGACCTTGACCTTGTATATACGTACCGTGTCTGGACACGCTACTGTATCATGTCCATATGTATAAACATTGTGGTTAAATTTGAGAAGGATCCACCAAGCAGAACATGAGCTAGAGGTGTTACAGACAGACGGACAGACAGTGCCATTCCATAATACGTCCCGTTTTTTTCAAACGGGCGTATAAAATGGAGTAAATGGTTATATGCACAATGCATGCATGTGAAATGGTCTATCCGTGTATAATGGACATTGTCCATTATATAACTAGGTGTTCCATAGTAAACACAAATGTAATTCACTTTGATTAAAATAAGTTCTTTTGGTAAATAGAAGAAACCATAGTTTCAAAATAAGGATTAACCAAATTCAAAATATCGTCTAAATACCTAGAAGTTTTATTAAAATCACTAACAATATCTGCTTAGCAGAAACTCCCTCTCGTGGCAATACAAAAACAAATCTGCAATAAGAGGGACTTTGCTTTCTAAAATGTCTACAATGCTCCACCTTTCATATGAATATTCAGTAGGTTTTGAAATTTGGGCTAAATATAGAACATTGAAAGGGTTAACTCTTTCCCTGATGTATATTCATGTAAGAAATAATGACGTCATGAATATTATAATGGCATATGAACACAGGACAGTTTGCCTCAGACAGATGCTGTAGAATCAGATCTATATTACATCATTAGCAAACAGAGCAGATCCTGATCAGACGGTTCCTATAGGTGCCGTCTGATCTGGGTCTACTCTGTTTGCAGATGCGCGAAAATGCGCTTACATAAGGGAAAGGGTCAAATGATGAAGTTATAGAATCGGTGAATAGACTAAATTCACAGGAAAATGTTGGTTTACAATGTTCTGGATAGAATCTTGCTCCAAGTGAAAGTGTCACCATTCTTAGCGACAACGTGTCCACAAATGTAGCGAATGAGAACATACATCCTCGTCGGAATGAAGATATGGAAATAAATCTGAAGAACCCGCTGACCCCTTTCCAGATGTTGACACTGTACTTAGTAAAGATGGGATGCAGGGTATGTTCAGGACATTGGCACTTGATCGAAACAGACTATAGTTGTGTAATATAATAGTTTATTAATGTACTAGTTGCTATAAATAAACTATAGACTTTTTCGATCAAGTGCCAGTGGTTCAGGGAGCTACAATTAACCCTTTCACCATCAATGTCGCCTTTGTGCACTTCGACAAATAGTGCAGTCCCAGATTAGACGCCGCCTTTTCAAGGCGGCGTCTGATCAGGGACCACTTTTTGTCTCAATCTCTAGTTCTATACCTGTGCTTTTTTCATTTAAATTTGCAAAAAAAATTTAATCTCATTTCCTTATTGTACCAAATGATTTAACAAAATTGGATTTCAGACGACAATTAGAAAGTTGGCGCCTAAAGAGTTAAACACCGGCACATCAGGAAAAATGGGCACATAAATATGTTGCTCTCTTTGAATGCTAAGCTCGAGACTCAGCTGCAGCTAAATCAGAAATGACAAAAGATTAACTCGTAGTGTTTTTCGACTCAGTTAACCCTTTCCTCCATAGGTTATTTTTAGACCCAACCTCTTTGAATGAATCTACCCAAAAAGGAGCATTTACTAAAGAAAAGGAAAGTTTTAGAATTTTGTAGAGTAACTTCGGGTAAATTCGACAGTCGGGCAATTTCGGCACATACTTTGTTATCCATTCGTGTTTCATTATAATTGGGCTGATCATTTCTCTCTGTGCAAACATTATGACGTAATAACATTCCATGACATTATAAGAACGTCATTGATTCTCTTGAGGGATTCTTTTGAAGAAATGTGGATCATGTAAATATTGACCTAGTGACGTTACACTATTTTTAGACGACGTTATAAGATTTCATAAGAAGGGACAGTATGTCAGGAGTGCTCTATCTTTAACTGTTCACTGTTCTTTGTCATTTTTCGCAAGTTAAATCTCACGCAGACATTGTTTTTATCTGTATGACCTTGATTTTCAAAGAGGAATCGTTTGCAAGCTATGATCAGAGGGGTGTCGAATTTAGCCGATATAATCTTGCATAAGCGGGTAATTTCGTCACCTACTGTAAGAAAGTACACATCCACTTTTCAGATATCTATGTGGCAATTTAATTTTTCTAAGAAACACAATTAAAGCTTATTAGAAGTAACCTACTACCTATTACACCTTCTATACTACCACTACTTACTACTACTAGAATCTACTACTACTTAACTAAAATACCTACTAACTACTATTGACTACTTACTACTACTAGATCTAGATTTACTACTACTACTACTACTACTACTACTACTAGATCTACTATACTAGATCTACAACTAACTACTATCACTATATACTAACTACTACTACTACTACTACTACTAGATTTATCACTAGTCTACTACTTACCATTTAGATTTACTAACAATTACTACTAATTACCACTATTACTACTACTAGCTACTAACTACTATTACTAATTACTACCACTATTAATTACTACTACTAATTGTTATCACTACTAACTACTACTAACTAGATCTACTACTAACTACCACTACTACTAATTAGTAATTTAGCTATCACTACTAACTACTAATACTACTAACCCACCTACTACTAACCCACCCACTACCAACCCACCTACTACTACATACTAACCTACCATCTACCACCACCTACTACTACTAGTAGTCCACTACTACCTACTGCTACCTACTACTGCTACTACTGGTCTACTACTACTACTTCTAAGTACTACTACTGCTGCTACTACTACTAAAATCTACTACTACTAACAACTACTATGTACTACTACTACTACTACTACTGCTGCTGCTGCTGCTACTACTACTACTAGTACTATGTATTATACTACTTACTAATACTTCTGCTTAGCACTTCCAATACTACCTTAACTTTTTAACAGATTCATTCGTAACGAAAATTTGTGATGTTGAGCGTGTCTTCATCTGGGATAAAGCCACGTAGACCTAATTAATTCTAGTGAACAAATGCTACAACTTATTTGGCGACAAGACCTCGCCTCAAAACGAAAGTGTTTACACAAATATGCGGATAGTGCTATGTAAAATATGTGCTCTGTAAAATATCCAAAAGGAGACTTTAATTTGTTTAATAAATCCTTTCTGGACAAGTAATTTGACAAGTGTCGAAATTGGCCGAACAGTGTCGAAATTACCCGAAGCACAGTATGTACAACAGTTACCCATCACTAGGCAACTGGTGGTGTTTTATACATTCATATCACTCGAAAATGTCTGGAACTTATCGTTATATACCATTTTGAAGTAATTTGTCGGCTAATTTCGACATGCATATTTTTACAAATTATTAAAGCTTAAGGTGTCGAATATACCCGATGTTACTCTAGTTTGAAACCATTGTGATAAATAGAGCATTTGCTCCTATAGGAGCAAATGCTCTATTTATCACAATGGTTTCAAGAAGTGGTTATTACAGAGGCGTATAAAGGCGTATTTATGGAGGAAAGGGTTAAAAAGAAACTTTCAGATGTCAAGTTAAGATTCAGCAAACCTGGAACAATGGTTAGATGACAAAATTTCTCAATTTGATTAAATTACCTCCAATGTTTCACGCACACTAAAATGCTGACCAAATAGAAATAGAGTGAAACAGCAGGTCCGTTTATATCACTCTTAGTCTATATTGTCAGCATTTTTTCTGATATCTTTCTTTGTGTGGTCAGTAGTTTCACAAAAGGACACTATGGAAACAGATATACAAGGAAACCTGGTCAACACACACCTATACAGATACCATAATCTCATTAATGCAATACCAGCTAATGACACGCGTCCAGATGATATAACACGTTTATGGCTATAATCAGATGATATAACACGTTTATGGCTATAATCACAACAATGGGAAACAGTAATTTTATAGTCTGTTCAGTGTTATTCATGAATTTTCATCATTTACAACATGGTGAATAAATTAGAAATAAAATTTAAGTTTATGGTTCGTAAAATATTCTATGGAAGCTTTTCGGGT
Organism: Azorinus chamasolen; assembly: GCA_963576725.1. Lineage (NCBI taxonomy): Eukaryota > Metazoa > Mollusca > Bivalvia > Cardiida > Solecurtidae > Azorinus > Azorinus chamasolen. Next base: position 34,844,811 of record OY755237.1, on the reverse strand, counting down.
TACTGTCAATATTAAATAAAGATTACTATAACTCTGATAATTTAACATCAAACGCTTACGTTTTTAACCCTTTCCCTCATATAAATGTGTTTTCACGTCTGATCAGGGTCTGCTCTGTTTGCTAATAGAATTTGATAGAGCTGTTTCTATACTTTCTAAAATTGCTACAATGTTCCATTTTTTTTATTATAACTATTGTGTCCATATATGTATTCAGTAGGTATTGAAATTTGTAATAAACATAGAACAGGGAAAGGGATTAAACCCGATTTTAAATAACTATCTATGCTGTTTCTACACAACGCATTCTTAATTTAAAATGTTAGAAATATGTATAAATTTGTTCAAGCTTTCTAATAATTACCTATTCTATTTCAATAAAAATATTTTGACATATATTTTAATGCCGATTTATTTCCTTCTTTGTCGATATCTATTTCAATGATAATTTAAAATCACATACTTAATATATTTATAACCATCTTTTAAACAATGTTGTAAATCTATACTGTTTCTACACCTCGCACTATTTTTTAATTTTAAGTGTTAACAAGCATTTAAGTTCTGCGTGTAGACCTAAGTACTAATTGCGTAAATTTTAGAAATGCAGTTCTTAATAATTCTTTGACATAATATATTTTTTATTTCCCTCTTTGTTTATAGCGTCAGCATTCTGGGATACCATGTTTTACCTTATGTGGTTAGCACTTTCCAATACCCTTCTTTACCTATGTGGTCAGCAGTTTCCTATATATGGTCAGCTAATTGGTCAGCGTTTTAGAACGTACCGATTATATGGCGGCGTTTGATTTATTCGATATAGGAATATGTTTCCAGATATTGTTTGGTTGACATTTAAATATTAAATTTTATGAAAATGTATGTTTGCTTGTATTATGAATATGTTGCATCAACTATTTCGCTTGTCAAATTCAAATAAGTGAATACTGTAAGTATCTTTAACCCTGTGCAACAGTCTTGAAAACTACAGAATAGTTCAATGACTTCCCTGCAATCAAGCACACCGCTTCCTGCAGACGTCAAGAAACAAAAAAGTTTGGTAAGTGCGGTAATTTATAAATAAAATGCACACCTTATATATTTTATTATGGTTACTACGAAGTAAATACAGCATTTTACTTCGTGTGGTCACTGTGTTCGATATCTAGACAGCAAGACCAAATTACAAACAGCAAGACCAAATCTCAAACAATACCACGCAATCCGGGTATCCTACTGTAAATTGCTTTCTTTTGCGCGCCTTATGATTCCATAAGATAATAGCATTATCCAGTTAGTAGATGGTGCTTACTTTTCCATATTTTGAAAACTGCCATATTGCATAGCCTACCTGTGACAGTGTCAAGGCACAGAGGGCCATTTCGTGGGCCGAGATGGTCGAAAAAGTCAAAGACCTATACAAAGACTGAAAACTTGTGTTATTGGTCTGAGCTGTCAATCCTGTACAGAGTAATGCAAAAAAATTAGGTCTAAGACAAAAACTGGCCAAGTTTTATCAAAAGAGCCATTGCACACTCTACGGTCGATGAAAATCCAAATATGGGAAAATGACGAGGATATTAACATATTTTCAATTGTACAAAATAGGTTAAATGCTCAATATGTTGCCTGAAAACTTATGTTATTGGTCTGAGCTGTCAATCATGTACAGAGTAATGCAAAAAAAATAGGTCTAAGACAAAAACTGGCCAAGTTTTATCAAAAGAGCCATTGCACACTCTACGGTCGATGAAATTCCAAATACGGGCAAATGAAGAAGAAATTACCATGATTTCAATGGTACAAAAATAGGCTAAATGCTCAATATATTGCCTGAAAACTTATGTTATTGGTTAGAGGTGTCAATCCTGTACAGAGTAATGAAAAAAAAATAGGTCTAAGACAAAAACTGGCCAAGTTTTATCAAAAGAGCCATTGCACACTCTACGGTCGATGAAAACCCAAATATGGGCAAATGACGAAGACATTACCATGATTTCAATGGTACAAAAATAGGCTTAATGCTCAATATATTGCCTGAAAACTTATGTTATTGGTTAGAGGTGTCAATCCTGTACAGAGTAATGAAAAAAAAATAGGTCTAAGACAAAAAATGGTCAAGTTTTATCAAAAGAGCCATGACACTGTGCGGCAGATGAAAATCCAAATATGGGCAAATGACAAGGATATTGCCATACTTTCAATTGTACAAAATAGGCAAAATGCTTAATATATTGCCTGAAAACTTATGTTATTGGTTAGAGCTGTCAATTATGTACTAAGTTATGCAAATTAATCATGTCTGAGACAAAAACTGGTCAAGTTTTATAAAAAGAGCCACACAGCACTCTATGGGCCAGATGAAAAAAAACCAACAACACAGAAACGGACAAAACTTGAGGAAATTTCCATTTTTCTAAAGATCTAAAATAGGATAAAATGATCAATTTGTTGCCAAAATCTAATACTATTAGTTAAAACCATCTATCCTGTACAAATGAATCCATATAACTCATGAATAAGAATACAGATCAAAGTTTTATTGAAAATGCCACCAAACATTCTATGGCTGATGGCAAAATCAGGAAAAGTGGCAAAATGTCAGCGATTTGCTAATTCTCCAAGCGCTGATAATGCACATATTATTTATTCAATTGCTATTTGACTCATTAAATAAATACAGACATTAATCGCATTTGCAGTGAAATACACGAGGCAATAATTACAGACAAACACTGCTGCAATTTGCAAACAACAGCATTAGCCACGAGCTGATGGAATTTCTCGCGTTTTCAACAGCTTTCTTCAATAATGAAGTCAACAGCTTGATAATAATACATCAGCTGACAGTTAATTGGCCCTCTTTTTTCAAAGCTATTTGGTACTTAAATATTAAACGCTGAACCGTAAACAAAATACAAAACAAAAAAATCGCCCCACCCGCTACCGGTGTTATTGTTTATACCTATCAATGTAGCATGCGATACAAATACACACGCTACATATCTAATATATCACAGATTTTACAAAATATGATATACTTACGCAATTTAAACTGTGTCCTGTAGATGTTGTACAAAAAATATTAAAAACAAATACAAATTTAAAACTGTATGTACGTCTATATCTCAAGATGGCTGCCGACAGATAAGCAAATTACGCGCGCACCGGCTACTCTCGCGAATTCTCGGTCACGTGTCATTGCCGCGTTATGAAACGGTATTTCCTTCTCTGTCCATTGGTAGTTTCTTATCTGTGTCTTTGTATAGGTCTTTGAAAAAGTAAAAAAAAATGTTTGGTCGAATTAGTGTTACATTATATACAAGGGCAGTGCAAGGGTTCCAACTCCAATTCACAGATTTCCCAACCCATTCGAAAAAACGTCTGGTTTCAGACAGCTAAGATGGAATAACCACTAATACTTGGTACGAACGTGAAACTGGGACATTGTACTTTCCAAATAATATAACTTTTGATACATTCTGACTAAGCCATAGCCAGTTTAATATGGCATTTTACATGACATTTTAAATTTCATTTTCAGGTGATTGTACCAACTCGCAGAAAAGTTCAAGATGGTTGTAGAACTGTGTCATTTAAAAGGTATTTTCTCCTTTTTCTTTTTCCAATCAGTCACTGTTTAAACTCATTAGAATCACCTCTCCAATGTGGGTCTAATAAGTTACAGCAAGATATATTTGACTAAGAAAAAGAGATTTTGATAAATCAGTACCCATCTGATCTACAGTCCTGGTTATATGATAATAAAATATGACTACATAATTATGTGTTGTGGAATAGCCTAGAATACAAATATCTAGATGATTTTCACATGTATAGTTGTATTGAACTAGACACGACAGCTTTCATATAAAATAGGAAAAAAGGTTTTCAAATACAGTGAAATCTCGATTATTCGAATACTAAAATACGTATTGGTATTGATCTTTAAGACATGTGGCAGCTTAATGCACGGTGAAAGAGGAGCTTTCTGCATGACTTTCACCATGTATTGAGCAACCACCTGCCTAAAAGGGTCTAAATTCTTCTATACAGAAAATCTGAGTAATCAATATTTTACTGTATAATATGAAAGCATGTGGAATGCATATAGATTATGTTTGTCTTCTTATATTTGAGCACAAACTCAACTGCAACTGCCATTGAAAAAACCCAACATTGTTTGCTATATTTGAGTAAAAACTCTCTACATGCTAATTGTCATTGGAAAACACATTGTCTGCTGCAATATTTGCAGTTGATGAATCCTATTTGTTTTGTAAAATACATTCAGATTCACTGATTCATCCATGTTATGTATGCTTTACCCCATCAGAAATACTATTGGAGCTCTGTAAGGAAACCTCAGTTGGAAACTCAGCCTGGACGGAATGCTTGGATAGAGGCATCAATGCATGTGGTATCCTGGAATCATTGTTGCCAGCTGAGGTGGACACTGGCCTTCTCAATGAAGTAAGCTGACACAAGAATGATGAATCATATTGAAGTCATGGCTGTGTTCACCTTAAACTTTAGCACTACTGGCAAATTTGTGATCACCTCTGCAAACATTTTGGATCCAGATAATATGAGTATTAATTAAGAATCTTAACATCTTAACCCATTCCCATATAGGCTATTTTTAGACACAACCTCTTTCAATATATCTACCGAAAAGGAGCATTAACTAGGGAAAAGGATTTTTTTAGAATTTTGTTATTCTGAAACCATTGTGATAGATAGAGTATTTTCTCCTTAGGAGCAAATGCTTTATTTATCACAATGGTTTCAAAAAATGACTTTTAACAGAGGCATCAAAAGGTGTCAATATGCGGGAATGGGTTAACATCTTAATGCCATGACAATGATTTCTAAAAGAAATGATAGAAAATGTTTACCAAAAACATTTCTACAGCGAACAATTTTAGCACACACACAATACAAAGAGAGCTAAAGTTAAAAAAAACTGCACAGAGAGCTGGAGTGAAACAAAAACTGCACAGAGTGCTGAAGTGAAACAAAAACTGCCCAGAGTGCTGAAGTTGAAACAAAAACTGCTCATTGTTTAAAATATAAAAGTACATAAAATGAGAAAAGCAATATTGTGAACTTTAGATGGATTCATTCACCTATTCATGCAAACAAGTATTGTATTGAAATGGTCCTTAATTCTGGCCTCGAATTTGTCACGTCAGCAAAGTAGATGGTATACACTATAAATTGCCCATCAGTGAAACAAATGCTACTCTATGTGCGGGTTTGTGGTTTGCCAAATTTACCATAAGAAGGTCACTGACCTACCGTATATATTCATATATATTGGATTTGCTGTTTCAGTTAGAGGTATTAGCAATAGATCTATGGAACTTCACAGTAGCCATGAAAACCAAGGGTAGTGTTCCAGCAGGGGCAAATGCTAAAAGTAAGTTAGCTATTAATTAACCCTTTCCTCCATAGACTAATTTTAGACCCAACCTCTTTGAATAAATCTACCGAAAAGGAGTATTTACTAGGGGAAAGGAAAAGATTAGCATTGTGTAGTTTTGAAAGTTTTTTGTAGTTTGAAACCATTGTGATAAATAGAGCATTTGCTTCTATGGAGCAAATGCTCTATTTATCACAATGGTTTCATAAAGTGACTTTTACAGAGGCATAATGGTAGAAAGGTGTATTTATGGAGGGAAGGGTTAAATACTTGTATTAAACCCTTTACCTCATGAATATGTGTGTAACAAATAATGACATTGTGAAAATTTATTAGCTGAATTATTATTATGGCATATGAAATAAGGGACATTTTAACCTTAAGCAGAAACTGTAGAATCAGACCTGTATTATTTCATAAGCAAATAGAGAAGACTCTGATCAGACAGATGGCTCCTGTTCTGTTCATAAGGAGACCTCTGATCTGGGTATACTGTGTTTGCAAAGGCATAAAAATGTGTATCTATGAAGTAAAAGACATTTTAAGTCGCACTTGAGACCTAAAGATGACAGCTACCCATTTGTGTGTCCACTCTGTACCTCTTATATGCATGAATGGAATTTGGAATAACCTGGCACAAATGTTCACAGCATCAAGACAACATGTTGCGCACAAGACCTTGGTCCGTCTCACAAAGGCCAAGGTACACTTAGGAGCCAAAGGTGATAACTCCCCAGTTTTGTGTCTTTTCTGTTACCCTGACATGCTAGTATGGATTTTGTAATAACCTGGCACAAATGAAGACACTGTATCAAGATCCAAGTCTGTCTTTCAAAGTTCAAGGTCACACTTAAGGACAAAGGTCATGAGTCCCCATTTTTCGTGTCTACTCTTTTACTCTGACATGCATGTAAGAATTTGGATAACCTGGCACAAATGTTCACAGTATCAAAACATGTCGTTTGCAAAACCCAGGTCCTTCTCTTAAAGGTCAAGGTCACATTTAGGGGCCAAATGTTATGAGACCCCATTTTCTTGTCTCTGCAACTTTGACTGGCACAAATGTTCACCCCATCAAGACAATGCATCACAACAAAGACCTAGGTTCATTTCTCAAAATTCAAGGTCACACTTGGGGACCAAAGGTCATGAATCTCCACCCCATTTAGCTTGTCTGATGCATAACCTAGGAGTATAGCTGAGTGTTACATACGAGTTTGGGGTTATCTGACTTTGACCTTGACGTTTTCCTCAGTCTTAGAAAAATTATTTCCGATGATATCTCCTACACTACCTCACCTAATAGTTTAAGAATACCAAATTTTGTAGGCTGATGCATCATGAGTACCAATATTTGTGTTTGGATTCACCTTGGAATAACAGAGTATTGCATACTCTCCTACAGCAATAGTTCTGGTAATATTTGAGTCCTACATTGCTGGAATTATATAGATATGATTCTATAGTTTCTGTTGAGGTAAAACAATTGTGTGTTCATATGCAACTCTAGAAATTCAACTAACAAGTATCCATGATGTCATCATTTCTAACATGAATAACGAACAGATAAAGTTTTAATACATATCCGATTCAAATTGTTGGCTTGTCACATCCTGAGCTGTTTTACATTTTAATACGGTATTGTTTAACACTGTCAGCAATTAATTTTTAAATGGACTATTCCAAAATTTAAACAGGTCAAATAAACCCTTTCATCTGAGTATACACTGTTTGCAAAGGACATATGTCACATGGGGTGGGCACAGCAAACAAAATATTTGCTGGAATAAGCCATTCACATTGATGGATTTGGCAAATAGTGCTCAGCCTGATCAAAGAATCATTCAGGAGCACTCTGACTAGGTCTACAATGTTTGCCTATGTCCTTTTAAGAGACACTGGCCACTTATTATTATACTACTGCAAAGGACATAAGTGACTCGTTACTGAAAGGGTTTAAAGAAAAATGTACATTTGTGTATTTCAAGAAATCGAAGCAGAAGAATATTAGTTTTCTAGTTGACTTAGCGCTATAAAATGATTAATGAAATGCCACAAAATAATTTTAATGGCAGCCAGCTACCTACATGGGTATGTATAGTTGTGTTATTTAATTGTTGTTTTAGTGCGACATCTTGCATTCACTGTTTTGGAATTTGCCTGTCAACCAACAGACCAAGATACAAGCTTGAAAAGACAAATTATGGTAAGAAATTTAGCTATATGCATTTATGAGATTGAATAAACGAAGATATCATCAACTATTGCTACATTACTTGCTTAAGTATTGGTACACCCTTTCGCCCCTCTCCATCATGTTATGAAGCTGGATAATTCATTTGGATATATAAACTTTAAATTAGACTGATATACAGTAAAACCTCTCTATAATGGCCACTAAGTTACATAAAATATTTTGTGTTAAAGGCAGGTGGCTGCTTAAAGCAAGGTGCAAGTAAAACAGAATGCTCCTATAGGAGCGTTCTGTTTTACTTTCACCTTGCTTTAAGCAGCCACCTGCCCTAAATACCAACTAATTAACACAGTTTAGTGGCCATTATAGAGAGGTTTTACTGTAGTAGCAAATAATGTAGACCCTGATGAAAAAGCCCATTTCATATTGTTTTTCTGTCAGAAGGATATGGGTAATTAGGATAACGATATTAACCCACTTCCTCATAAGGGCTGCTCCATTTAAATGTGTATGGGGGTGCAGGAAAGCACTTTGAAATTCGGCACACTGATGCACAACCAAATACATGTAGTATCATTTTTGCAGCAAAATCCACCCATGCATAGTTGTTTTTTAAAATGCCTTCCTAGAAAAAGGATTTTTTTTTAGAATTCTGTGGTTTCAAAACCATTGTGATGAATAGAGCATTTGCTCCATATGACTTACAGAGGTGTCAAAAGTCATTAGTATGATGGAATTAGATATACAGTTTAATAAGAAATCATGTTTGTCAGTTTAACTTCTGTACTGGAACATGCATCATTTCGTATATGTCTTATTTTAAGATGGGGCAGAAGGCAGGCAAGGCTTGCTTAGGTATTGCTTCTCATTTACCTGTTTGTTGTTTTTGGTGTTTCAACCCTTTATTTCATAGATCAACCTTTCACCAGAGTAGATTACCTTTGCAAACAGAATAGACACGAATCAGATGGTTACTGTAGGAGTCATCTGATCAGGGTCTGCTCTGTTAGATTACAAAATTTAATATATATTTTATTCATAGTCAAAAAAATCCCTTAATTGTTCATTGGCCATAGTACTATATATTCATAAATTCATGAATTCTTGTATAAATATTCATGAGGTAAAGGGTTAAACCTTGTTGTAAGGTTTTGTTCTAAGTTTGTTTGAAGATAGAATAAGATATTGTTTTATTAAATTACAACTGGAATCTTTAATTGATGTCTTGTTATTAACCCTTTCCCAGTCCTATGTATATATGGACAAAATAGTAATAATGAACTATGGAAGGTGGAACATTGTAGCCATTTTAGAAAGTAAAGAAAGAGATCTTTCAAATTCCATTAGCAAACAGAGCAGACCCTGATCAGACGGCTCCTATAGCGAGTGAATGCATTGCTATTACAAATTGTATAGAATCAGATATAAGATATCCTATGAGCAAACAGAGCAGACCCTGATCTAATTTTAGTCTACTCTGTTTACAAAGTTGTCAAATAGGCATAAATGGACTAATACTTTGCTGTATCTTTTAGTTGATAGTGAAAAAATAAGCTTACAAAGTTTTTAATTATGTGCTTGCAGAATGATATTTAATTCTTTTCCTGTTCTATATTTATTACAAATTTCAATCCCTACTGAATTTTCATGGACAAAATACTTATAATGAAATATAGAAGTTGGAACATTGTAGCCATTTTAGAAATTAAAGAAACAGATCTTTCAAATTCCATCTGAAGCAAACAGAGCAGACCCTGATCAGACAGCTCCTACAGGAACCATCTAATCTTGGGCTACTCTGATTACAAATACGTGAAAATGTTTCTATATGAAGGAAAGGGTTAATAGAAAAAGCTTTGCATGATATTTGATAAGGATAGATCTTATATTTCAAAATGAGTCCGTTCAGTTAAAAACAATATGACAAACAATGTGTAAAACCCTAATTGGATGTTTTGCCTTTTCTGGCTTTAACTGTTTGCTAAACTGTATGTTCTCCATAAGATTATGTGTAAATCACTGACGATGACTTGTCCTCTTTTAATCATGAAGTCGGAACTTTCACGATGACACCGCTGTGTACTGCGATTAATTGGTACATCACTACTTTCAGCCATTGCTAAACACTGCTGGATTTATGTACCAATTTATAGTTAACCCTTTCCTCCATAAATATGCCTTTCTACGCCTCTGTAATAATTTTGCTATTTTTGTTGCAGATTGTAGTTTGCCAGAACATGCAGATATAGATCTTTCCAAGACAGAAAAGGTAATGTTTTGGTAATTGAAAAAGATAATTTTAAGCTCCTCTGTTTCCAATAAATCATGAGCTATTGTCGTAACTCCGTCGTTGTCGTCTACGTCGTCCGAAATCTTAACATTGACCATAACTTCTTCAATTTTTCATTTACAACCTTCATTTTTGGTATGCATGTTCATCTTGACAATGACGACAGATGAGCGTTGGCACCCGCTTGCAGTGCTCTTGTTATGATGCATAGTGAAAGTAAGAACTCTGTCTGAAAAGTATATACAGTGAAACCCCGCTAATGCGACCACTTAATAAACAGCCACTGATGTCGTCTAAAGCAGGTGGTTGCTTAATGCAGGACGAAAGTTATGCAGAAAGCTCCTATAGGAGCATTCTGCATAACTTTCGTCCTGCATTAAGCCACCACCTGCCTCTGCCACCCAGAATTCTGCCCGTTTTTGGTGGTCGCATTAGCGGGGTTTTACTGTATTAGGAAAAGATTTTACTAATATTTTGTTTCATATGTACAGAAATTCACTAATGGTGAACATTATAAAGTACAATTATTCATTATAATTTGAGAAAGAGCAAAAAGTTTATAAGAGTATGAATAAACACAACTTTCATGTGTGCTTATATATTCATACCGTATATACTTTTAACCATTTCTCTCATAATTATTTATGACATTGTAATATTTATTATCTGAATTTTTATAGTGATGAATGAATATACTACATGATATTTTTGGCTCTGGCAGAAACTGTAGAATCATAGCTATTGAATTTCATATGCAGAGTATAGATCCTGATCAGACGGCTCCTACAGGAGCCATCTGATCTGGGTCCACTCTGTTTGATTGTGAAAAGCATTTACATGAAGGAAAGGGATAAAGAAAATATCATTTGGAATCTTTCCAGCAAGTGATTGTTATATGCAAATTGGCATCTTGGCAGCTCTAGGTGATCACTTAACCCATTCCTCCATAGGCTATTTTTAGATCCAACCACTTTGAATAAATCTACCGAAAAGGAGCATTAACTAGAGAAAAGGAAATTTTAAAATTTTGTAGCTTGAAACCATTGTGATAAATAGAGCATTTGCTCCTATAGGAGCAAATGCTCTATTTATCACAATGGTTTCAAGTAGTGACTATTACAGAGGCGCAGAAAGGCGTATTTATGGAGGAATGGGTTAAACAGAAATGAGTGTTCTTGTTCATTTCTTTCAGTGTATACAGAGACTGCAGAAGCTTCTTCTGGACACAGAGAGTGGTCAGGGTGGATCCACAGCAGGAGAATCATGGGACAAACAGAAACTGCTGACAGAACAAGACTTGTTTGCTGTTAAATGCTGTAGAGCAGAGGTGGTATGTAAATACAAAAACAAGTTTTTAAAATAGGATTTAGTCAGAAAAACAATGGAATGCTCTGTTTTTTTACTTTTGATATAATATAGATATGATTCTACAGTTCCTGCTGTGATAAATATTGCATTGTTTATAAAGAAGAGAATACCCTACCATGGCAGAAACTGTATAAAGGTTATAAAAATTCAGCTAATTGATATTCTTGCAGTCAATATTTGTTACTATATAGTTATCATGTGAGGTAAAGGGTTAATTTCAACAGTATTTAACCCATTCCCTCATAGGCTATTTTTAGATCCAACCTCTTTGAATAAATCTACCGAAAACGGGCATTAACTAGAGAAAAGGAAAATTTTAGAATTTTGTAGTTCTGAAACCATTGTGATAAATAGAGCATTTCTCCTAAGGAGCAAATGCTCTATTTATCACAATGGTTTCAAAAAGTGACTTTTACAGAGGTGTAGAAAGGCGTATTTATGGGGGAAAGGATTAAATAGCATCTTTGAGGTCAAGCTATTGTAAATCCATTTACCTTTTCAGTTCAGGCTATAAAGTTCCAAAGCTGACGATTTCTATTGTTTTAAGACAAATCTAACAACGAAATACCTACAAAAAGTACATGTATAACAGCAAATATGAATGGTATTGTTGTTTACTATACATGTTTATCTATCTGACAGTGTGTTGCAGTAGGTAGAGAAGATGAGTCACTAAGTCATTTGGAGACAGCCAAACAGCTTTTGCCAAAATTTCCCAAACAGGTAATTAAAACACTAAGAATTAATTTTTAATTCAACAGGCCTTTAAAAAATCTTAATCTGTTTATTTTAAATTAGATGGTAAGACAGTGGACAAAGTCTGTATCATTTATTGGAAGATAAAACTCATGAAAAAAATAGACAGTTTTGCTTCTCTTTAACATTTGGGTGTTGAAACAAGATAATTAGCGTGCCTTAACCCTTTTTCCTGTTCTATGTTTATTCCAACTTTCAATACCTACTGTCAATACCTACTGAATATTCATGGGCAAAATAGTTATAATGAAAAAATGGAAGGTGGAACATTGTGGCCATTTTAGAAACTAAAGTAAAAGATCTACCAAATTCCATTAGCAAACAGAGCAGACCCCGATCAGACAGCTCCTATAGGAGCCTTCTGATCTGGGTCATCTCTGTTTGCAAATGCTTGAACATGCGCTTATATGAGGGAAATGGTTAAAAGTTGAAGTGTTTTGTCTTGTAGCTTTTGTGTTTTCCTAGTTGTTATCTTTGTGAAAAACTTTTAACACAATATGTTTTTCAAGCCTTGATCATCAATTTTACAGTATGAGGGCTTTCATCTAAGTGCCATAATCCTGAATTTATGTTTTCTACAACAATTTAGGTACATGTGCATTTATAGTTTGATATTATTTGGACACCAAGTCTCATTTCTCCATTAGTTTGTAATGCTGCTTAACCCGTTCCTCCATAAATACGCCTTTCTATGCATCTGTAAAAGTTACTTTATGAAACCATTGTGATAAATAGAGCATTTTCTCCTGTAGGAGCAAATGCTCTATTTATCACAATGGTTTCAAAACTACACAATTCCAGCATTTTTCTTTTCTCTAGTAAATGCTCCTTTTCAGTAGATTTATTCAAAGAGGTTGGGTCTAAAAATAGCCTATGAAGGAAAGGGTTAAGTCTATTTTGCACCATTACGAATTGATAACTTTTATTTAGAATGGTGCAGTAGCAAATAGTTTTGCTCCTGATCAAATGGCCCCTGAAGGAGCCATTTGACAACAGTCAATCTGTGTCTGCACATTTTACCTAAGTTTGTGTTTAGGACAGTTAGGGTATGCTGGCTTTATTTCAGGGCAGTCTGTTGTCCATGATGTGTTACAACATGGGAGTTGAGTTATACCAGAAGAAGATATACCTGCCAGCTACTGTCTTACTGAGAGAAAGCTATGAACTTGGCAAAGACAGGCAGAACGTAGGCCCCAAGAGTCAGGTACAGTAGAAACATTCTAACACCACTGCTGAATAGCAAAGTTACTGTTGATCACAAGCCTTTTACATGATGAATATATGTGTAAGAAGTAATGACATCATGGATATTTATTTGCTAAAGTTTTATACCGGCAAATGAACTCAGGATATGTTACCTTGCCATGAACTGTAAAATCAGATCTATATTTTGTAATTCCATTAATAGCAAACAGAGCAGCCCCTGATCAGGAAGCTCTTACAGGTGCTGCCTGATCTGGGTATACTCTTTTGAAAATATGTCTCTCTTAGGTAAAGAGTTAAGACAGACTGGAGAATTTGCATAATGAAGATCTGGGAGAAAACTTAAAAGTTAAGAGTTATGCATTACACCCATTCTGCATTTAAAACCGACATCTGCGATCTTTATATTCACTTGTTCCATAATTTATAGTATTGACTTATCATAATTTTTGGTGGCTTGTATCCTGGTAACCCTTTGTATATATCTCATCATGACAGAGATCAACTGTATAGATTGTTCAAGTTTTCCTGTGTTGTTAAGTTGTTTAAGTCAAATGAATTTTACTTGCTGGTCTTCAAGACAAGTGGTACATTAACCCATTCCCTCATATTTGATGCCTTTTGACGCCTCTGCAAAAGTCACCTGTTGAAACCATTGTGATAAATAAAGCATTTGCTCCAATAGGAGCAAATGCTCTATTTATCACAATGGTTTCAAACTACAAAATTATAAAAAAATTCCTTTTCTCTAGTTAATGCTCCTTTTTGGTAGATTTATTCAAGGTGGTTGGATCTAAAAATAGGCTATGAAGTAATGGGTTAATGAAAAAAATCCCATAGTAGTACTATGTACCATCTGCTTTAAAAAGCCCATGTTGATGAATAATTTTCCCTATAAAGAGGTCCTCATACAAATATTCTTATTTTAGGCTCGGACACTACGGTTACTGGCTAGTTCTTACTTAGAGATGGGCAGGACAGAGGACAATCTTCAAGGTGCTCTGAATGCAGTCAGTCTAGCCAACAAGGTGATTATTTTCAAATTTTGCATTGCTCAAATATAAGAGTAAATTTACTCTTTAAACACAAAATTGAAAGAGTTTTTAGTTTTCCTTGAGTTAGAAAACAAAAAATTGTTATTCATAGTGCCTTTGTGGTTATTGTTATGGTTTTCATGCAAAACCTTTAATATTGGCTATAATTAACTTCAAGATCTTTAGATCTAGCCCTGTCAAACTTAAAACAGTTCTTTGTTTCTACTAATGCTACTTTTATCCTAAGCATTTTAGCCCTGTTATGTACATATCGAGGGATATGCTATTTTGAAATTTGCAATAATGTCAACATTGATAAAAAAAACAACCTTTAATATCTTAAGTACAACCCAATAACACTTTACATACTTGTTTGTGATATAAGTCAAAATTTGTTCAAGAGTCTTAACATTATAGTAAGCAATAATTTGAAATTTAGTCTGTTCGTAATAAAATATACAAAAAAAGTGAGTATTTGAATGACAGCTATCATCTCTATATTAACCCTTACTCCACTGTAAAAAATGATGTCTGCTCAAATTTGGATTTGGTGAAATTTTGACTACTTTAATTAGATCAAGCTTTTGAGAAACTTTTGATTGAGTGTCAAACAGCTAGGATCCTGATCAGATGCTGAGTTACTCACCATTTCAGCTGGATCTTAGGTCTTTGCAAATGAGAGTCAGATTGTGATGTGGGAGAATAATTTGACAACATAATGTGTAGCTAGTAATGCCATATTGAATATTCTGTACATTCATTATCAGACATTCATTCAGGCAAAGCAACAGAAATAGATGACTATGGTGCTTTTCAAGTAGTTTAGATCCTAACTGGATGCCATGACAGAGGTGCATGAAGGGCAAGTCAAGGTCTATACTGTATGATAGTCATAATTATCTTCACTATTTTATTCCTCGACTTGGCAATCAGTGTAGACCCTTATTAACCTTTAGCCTGCTATTGGCAGATGAGTGAATACCTATGCAAACAGTTTGGATCCAGATGAGACGCCGAGTAACTCGGCGTCTCATCAGGATCCAAACTGTTTGACACCCTGATTGCATTTTGGTAGACAAATTGATTATAGCTTTAATTTTGAAATATAGTAGGTAAACAATTCTGTAAAATTAATTTGCTCAGCAGGCTAAAGGTTAAATGCAGCTGCTGATCTTAGTCTTAACTGTTTGCAAAACTACCAAAACACTTTTTGTCATGGTGCAACTTGTGATGTTATTTTCCACTTTCTTTTAATATTTACAGGAACATTGTCACCCAGCTGGTCTTTTCCTGATGATAAAAATCCAACTGTTAAAGAAGGTCCCAGATGACACATTGAAAAGAGGTAATTATTGGCATCAGTTTAATATGTTTTTAAGAATAGTTGAGTTAACATTTTATTCCATAGGCATGCCTTTTAATGCATTTGCAAACAAAGCAGACCCAGATCAGACAGCTCCTTTAATAATCGTCTTCTGATCAGAGTCTCTGTTGGCTTATGAAATAATACACATGATTCTGCCAATATTTCTATATCCATTTGACATTAAAAAATTCTGACAGCATATTAATATTCATTTTGTCATTACATTTGTATTTCTTACATGAATATTCATGGTGTAAAGGGTTGAGATAGAACTTTTTTGCTGCATTTTTGTATTTTTTGCGAAGCAATAGAATACAAAGGTGGCGTTCCACAGCCAAACCATGGTACCCTCGCCGGCCTGACAAAATAGTGCAAATTACTGACCTGCATTAGATGGATACAAAGGGTGTTTAATAACATGGCATCCGGAACCAATCGTGGTATACTATATCTGACATGAAAACGCTTCGTAACATAAGCTTCGGCTTAGTATGTGCAAAAATCAACAAAACCGACAAAATACAGCAATGTGTAAGAAGAGCGCACGGATATACAAATATCAGTCACATGAAGAAATCACGTGATCATAACATGAATGAAAAATACTCAATGAATAAAGAAGCGCAAGCCGGATGACCTTATGCAAGCGATTAGGTAATCACGCCAATAACTGCGAGTGGTCAGTGTGATAATAAGCATAGTGTTTAACGGCTGAAGTGTCAGCTGCAACTGTATCATCAACTGGATAGATTGTTAATGCCTTCCCTTATAGATACGCAATTCCATGCCAAAGCGAACTTATTTGATATCAGATTGATACCATGCAAAGAATACTGCAGCGTCTACAACGCTTTGATTTATGACAGGGATGTTGATGAAAGAGGAATTAAATAAATTTCTTAACCATTCTCAGTCCTTCAGTTTAACCCTTTACCTCATGAATATTCAAGAAAGAAATAATGACGTCATAAATATTTATTAGCTGAATTTTATCACGGTATATGGACATGATATAGGTATATGTTGCTCATTACATATTAGGCAATACTAGATTAAGACGCTACAAATTGTTGATTGAATATTTCTTCAACTGTATGTATTTTACAATATTACTTCTTATATTCTAAAATCTGTGAAAATATATGTTTATTCACAGTATCATTTTGTATGTTGAGTTACAGGCATTCACGCTTAATAACTCTTGTATCGGGTAAAGGCTTTATACAGGGTTGCCAGGCGTCGGGGATATTGAATTTTTTTCAAGGTCAGGGAAATTTGAGAACTGTCAGGGACATTTGAAAATATAGGCAAATGTCAGGGAATTGTCAGAGAATTTTGAAAACATGAGAATGAAGGTCATAAATTTTAAAAATTCATAAATTATTACAGAAATTATGACAGAAAGACCAAATTTCACAATGTAATGTGTCAGGGAAATTTGAATTATGTCAGGGAATTGTCAGGGAATTTTGTTTCCTCTGGTTTGTAGCAACCCTATTATATGTTCCAAAATTTCTTTGTGAAATTCATACTAGCACTATTCCTATTGTATAAATTTGTTCCTAAACTTCTTAGACCTATTCCAGAACTTAGTCCTTAACCCTTTACTCCATAGATATAACATTTAACACCTTTGCAAACAGAGTAGACCCTGATCAGACGGCTCATATAGAAGCCATAGGAGCTGTCTGATCAGGGTCTTCTCCGTCTGCTTATGACATAGTATAGATATGATTCTACAGTTTCAAACCATACATGTCTCAAACCGTTAGTGTTCTTATGCCATTAATCTAATTAGTATCCATGGTGTCATTATTTCTTGTATGAATATTCATGGAGGAAAGGGTTAAATGTTTGTGTTACACCAAATGACTAAATATCTTTGCTATAAATCTTTACTTGTACCAGTCAATGAATGATGTTTAGATTTGAGCAATTTTCATTACAGCTGCAGAAAATCTGATAAAAATTCCAGAGTTAACCATTGATCTTAGTCTGCATGCACTACAGCTGGTAAATGAACACAAGCGGTAGGTTCAACACATGCACATAAAACTAATGTCTTTTAGGTTATGCTGCATGTCAGTATTTCAAAAAACGAATTAGTTACACTAACCAGTACACCAGGTATAAATTATTAAAATCACTATATTGAAATATCAACATCGGAAGGATTCTATTACAAAAAATATACCCCTTTTAGAATCTTGCATATTAAGAGATCTTTTAAGCAGAAGCATCCCAAAATCATCATGCTGTGTCTCAGTAAAGGTTACTTGGAAGATCTCAATGGACAGGCAAGATAACAATTATCGGCTTGCTGCCATTTAATGCATGCCCATTTCACAAACATTTTAATATTTAAAAAGGAAGATATTATTTAAGAATTGAAGATGACAACAAATGTTTTGAAACTATTTAAGTGTGGCATTAGTGACCTGGATGATAGAGGAACTGCTTAAGAGATTTGAGGCCTCTCCTGATATTGGTAAACTGCTGGTCACAAACCTGGAGGTTCTGGTTGAGGCTGACATGACACAGCAAGCAAAAGAGTTTGTGGAGTACTGCATTACAGGTTGTTACTTTTATGTATGACTGTTATCAGTATGGCTTAACCCTTTCCCTGTACTATGTTTATTCTTTTATTTAACTTTTAATACCCATTGAATGTTCATGGTCAAAATAGGTATAATAAAGTATGGAAGGTGGACCATTGTAGCCATTTTAGAAAGTAAAGAAACATCTATCAAATTCCACTAGCAAACAGAGCAGACCCTGATCAGACAGCTCCTCTAGGAGCCGTCTGATCAGGGTCTACTATGTTTGCAAATGCGTGAAAACACGTTTATATGAGGGGAAAGGGTTAAATGAAGGGCATTTTAATCCTTTATTCCATGAATATGCCCTTCTACGCATTTGCGAACGGAGTGGACCCAGAAGTGAGATCTGACAGCTCCTACAGGAGTCATCTGATCTAGGTATTCTCTGTTTGTTTATTATATAATTTAGATATGATTCTATAGTTTCAGCCATGGTCCTGTGTCCATGTGCTATTATTAAAATTAATCTAATTTATACTCGTGATGTCGTTACATGAATATTCATGGAGAAAAGGGTTAACATGCACTTTGACCAGAATCTGTACTGCTTGCCTCTGACACCATAAATACATGCACAGATGAATTTCACAGAAACATGGCTAAAGCTTTATTAAAATACCATTTCATGAACCAATTTACATATAAACAATTTAACTGTGTGTTATGTTTCAAAGTGTACATAAAGTAGATTAATATGCCACTTATCACTGTCAATGTGTTCTTTTGAATGTTGTAAAACAAGTGTAAGTACAAAATGTGCTCCTTATATTCACAGCCCATAATACTGGCCAGGCCTTGGATTTTACCATCAAGAAAAGATTTTATGTCATTTTGTGGGAGCAGGCATCAAAAGCTTTCCAGGTTTGGTTGGTTTCCTATGGATATACTGCTACTTTGCTTTTATTTTGACATATCATTTGCAGATTCTTTCAGTGTAAATGCATTCAAGCTGGCACTCGAGAAAAGTCATTTTAGGGGCTGTATAAAGATTGTAGATCAAAACAGCCATAATTTTTAATGTTGCATATGATAAGGGTCTACACTGTTTAACATTCATTAGAGCATATATGTTGCACTTACTGCTTAAAATTCTGTTGATCTAAATGTTTATGTCCTCAAAAATTTCAATGAGGGGTAATTAGGGGTTTTTGCCTGTCTTTTTGTTAATTTATCTGTCTATCAGAAACGTTGACCATAGTGAGTATGTTCCTAGCAATTTAATGTTTAAATATCAAAACATTTATCAGTGCAATATGTTACTTTGTATTACTGTTTGGCTTCCATTTTGATTTTCATTGATTTTTTATTTGATCTTGTCTGCTCTTTATTTTGAAATCATTTTAGACTTTCACTAAATAAGTCCTTATATCCTTGTATCATAGAGGATAATATTTTGCCCAAGTTTAATTTCATCGAATTAGCCAGTCTTGAGTTGTACTCTATCGATTTTGGTAATTTTAAGTGAAAAAAAGAACACATGGAAAATATCTGTGTAGAGTATAATAAAATAAGAACTAATTTTCTGCAATGAATTGGTTGTTAGTACCACCTGTGTCATTTCTTGCACCTTTTGAATATTTTTGGAAACTTTACACATAATTTCTTCTGATAGTGCTATAAGATTAAAGATGTAAAATATTTACAATTTGTGTCTATTGATAACTTGATGTTGAATGCTTTCTATGATCATTTATGTGTGAATTGGTCACCTCATGAATATTCATTAATTTAAATTTCATAATGACAAATTTTCTAAGGAATGTTTTTCCTAGACAAACACTATAGGATAATATATATATGTAATTCCATAAGCAAACAGAGCAGACGCTGATCAGACAGGTCCTATAGGAGCTGTCTGCTCTGGGTCTACTCTTTTTGCAAAGGCATGAAAAAAGTTATTATGAGGGAAAGAAATAAACTTACGGCCAGTGTTTCTTGCTACAGTGTGGAGATGCTGGTGGTGCTCTAGAATGGTACAACTACTACCAGAGTTTATACACGCAGACAGACACAGACGACCTGAACCTGGCCAGGCTTCACAGAAACAGGGCTCTCTGTTACATTACCCTGCAACAAACACAGAAAGTGAGACATTTTCCCAGCTAGTCAATGTCTGGTGATTAAATCCTATGAAAGTTTGAAAACAACATGACTTTTGTCTGTAATAAATGTTGTCTCATTCCATTTTCAAAGAACATACAGTAAAATCTCTCTATTACGGCCACTAAATTACATCAAGAATTTTGTGTTAAAGGCAGGTTGCTGCTTAAAGCAAGGTGAAAGTAAAACTGTTTTACTGTTTTACTTTCACCTTGTTTTAAGCAGCCACCTGCCCTAAATACCAACTAATTAACACAATTTAGTGGTAGTTATAGAGAGGTTTTACTGTATTTCTTTAATATTTTTTTCAAAATAATGTTAGGATATTAGATATTTTGGATCCTGTTCATTTATTGAAGGTCTCATCTGGATCCACGTTGTTTGCAAAGGTTATCATTAATTTGCTCAGGGTGTTGTCAGTCAGCGGTCACCCTGATCAGGTGCTATGGATACTGACGTGTGTTAGTCAATGGTCACCTTGCTATGTTTGATGTATGTAGATACTGATGTGTGTCTGTCAGTGGTCACCCTGATCAGGTGCTATGTTTGATGTAGGTATGTACAAATGTTTGTTAGTCAGTGGTTACCCTGATCAGGTGCTGTGTTTGATGTATGTAGATACTGATGAGTGTTAGTCAGTGGTAACCTTGATCAGATGCTATGTTTGATGTTCAACAATTGGTCTTGGTCTACACTGTTTGCAAAACTCCAGTGATATAATTTCTCACAGATCGTTTCCTATTTGTTGTTAGGCATGTGAGACTGCTACACTGTTTGCAAAGCTCCAATGATATCATTTTTCACACATGTCCTGTTTTTTGTTAGGCTCGTGAGGCTGCTGAAGAGTCAGTGAAGCATGATCCACTCTGTGCCTACACACGGTTCCTGTTGTTTAAGGTGGCTCTGATGGAGAGGAACAGCCACCTCGGTAACTATGGTCTTTCTATTGGAATTGATTGTAGTCGTGTTTCAGTGTCAACAGTCTGAACATTTGAATATTATACAATTCTTTTGCAGCACCTGCTTTGTTTCTTAAAGTATGTTATTCTTAAAAAAGTAATGTTTGCAAAGGTTATTGCATGTCCTACTTTCCACACAATACAGAAAAAACTAACAATATTTATCCTTTAGTTTCAATGCATTTGAATTAACCATTTACTCCATAAATATTTATGAGGTAAAGTCCATCCACTTGGCAGATTTATATACTGGCAATTTTTTCCATGGAAGGCAGGATTAACTAAAAGATATTTCAAAAGTTCAGCAGAATAAGTCTTTCTGACTTTTCATTTTTTCAACAGCCTTAATGCTTCCTTACTCCTGTTGAAATGCACATAGAAGCAAATCATTGGTAAATTATGTTACGACCTTGCCATTAATAGAATAGAGTCATGAAGCGTTGCTTATAA
This sequence comes from Azorinus chamasolen, assembly GCA_963576725.1. Classification (NCBI taxonomy): domain Eukaryota; kingdom Metazoa; phylum Mollusca; class Bivalvia; order Cardiida; family Solecurtidae; genus Azorinus; species Azorinus chamasolen. Next base: position 34,823,066 of record OY755237.1, on the reverse strand, counting down.
GTTTTGATGTCACTGCTCAGCAGGATGATGGATCACTCTTGCATTGTCTGTTCATCTGTATGTCTGCCTGTCATGCTTTTGTGTCATACTTGTGGTCACACTTCTACGGGAAGGTGGCACAAGTGTTCTTTGATATACTGTAGCAAGTGCATCCCTGAAAAAGATGTGTGAGCTGACTAAAACAGACTGCTCAGGGGATAACAGTGGACTAACTTCCGAGCTTATAGCACTGTCTGCTCAACAAGCACTGGAGGTACGTGAGGGTCAGACATTTTGTATTTTTATTCCCCCTGCCTGTCACCGGTGGGGGACTATGGAATTGCAATCCTCTAGCTTACTCATCCACCCTTCCTTCCATTCAGAATTTGGTTTGCATATCTCCTCAACTGCTTGGATTATGGTTTCCAAATTTCCTGTGTGGGTGCATCTTGGGAAGGCAGAGTGTTACTTATTCTTTGGTGTCTCTGTTACCTTGACCATGACCTCAATTTTAGTCTCGTAGATGCATCTTGGGAAGGCAGAGTGTCTCATACTGCTTTAATGTCTCAGTGACTCAAAATTAGTGAAAGTTTGGGAATTGTCTCGATTACATCTGCTCAACCCATTTGGTTAGAGTATGTAAATTTCTTTTTTGGATGCATTTTGGGGAGGCAGTGTGTCACATACTACTTTTTGGGGATGATGGATTGCTTGACTCTGCTCAACAAGCACTGGAGGTACGTGAGGGTCAGAAATTTTGTATTTTTATTCCCCCTGCCTGTCACCGTTGGGGGACTATGGAATTGCAATCCTCTAGCTCACTCATCCACCCTTCCTTCCATTCAGAATTTGGTTTGCATAATATCTCCTCAACTGCTTGGATTATGGTTTCCAAATTTCCTGTGTGGGTGCATCTTGGGAAGGCAGAGTGTTACTTACTCTTTGGTGTCTCTGTTACCTTGACCATGACCTCAATTTTAGTCTCGTAGATGCATCTTGGGAAGGCAGAGTGTCTCATACTGCTTTAATGTCTCAGTGACTCAAAATTAGTGAAAGTTTGGGAATTGTCTCGATTACATCTGCTCAACCCATTTGGTTAGAGTATGTAAATTTCTTTTTTGGATGCATTTTGGGGAGGCAGTGTGTCACATACTACTTTTTGGGGATGATGGATTGCTTGACTTGTTTAATTGTTTATAAACATACATGACTGGTGCCAAGGGAATGGGGCACTGCATGTGGTCGGGACATAGATGACAGCAGCTAGAAATTGGTGTCTCATCATTTACTCCATAAATACACCTTTTAATGCCTAATAGAGTAGATCCAAATCAGAAGGCTCCTCTATGATCAATTACAAAGTCTATTGTATTTGCTTATGGAGATACATGTATACAGGGCTCTAGAAATTTTCAAATCCCAACCGGTCCAGCCGGTAAACGGACATTAGCCCCCCCTTTCCCCGGACATTTGCCACCTATTTCTTGATGAGCGGACATTTGCCCCCTTGTCTTCTTGTGATATGCGGACATAAGCCACCCGGTAATATGTTTATGAGGGGCTATTGCCAACTTATAGTTTGTATATAATAATATGATAGCATGAAATATCGAAATTTGTGAACACCATTTGACATTCGCGAAAACTAATGACATTTCAAGTTTGCATGAATGGCAGTTTTGAAGACTTTGATAGAGAAGCAAGAAAACTAGTTTGTATTTAAAATCTTACATGATTAGTTATTATCATTTAGCTTATGATGCATACTTACTTCTCATCAGATAAACGAAAGCAACAAGCCAACATTGTTTTTCTGTTCACTGCAGCATATTTTTGGCAGATAAAATGTAGATCTACCCACAGGGGTCTGAAGTTTGCCTGGACCCCAAAATGACGCACCTGTGTAAAAAATCCATTCTGGGTCGAAGTCATTGATTACATATATATATATATACATTCTTATGTATATATATGTAATCAATGACTTCGACCCAGAATGGATTTTTTACATAGGTGTGCCATTTTTGGGTCCAGGCACACTTCAGACCCCTGTGGATCTACCTAAGGAGCTCTTTAATGTGGAGTCTCAAAAATAGGTCAATCTTTACCTTGAAACAAGCGGACATGTTGTTGACTTTTTGTTATGATTGTTCAAAGTTAATTGTGTTGCTGATGGATATCAAGAGAGTATTTGCTCTTAAAAAACTGATTACCCGATGCAAAGATGTTATTTCTCAGTGACCTTTCAGCCTTAATATAATTACAGTAGCCTAAATCTATGGGCTGTAACGTGTTTGTTAACAGGTACAAGGTAGGTAATGTTTCGATTTCTGTCATTTATAAGATAAATGTCTTATCAATATTACTACCATGGTTGATTGGCTAGCTGAGAAGAGACCAAGTGGAACTGGACTGACTCGGGGCCTCTAGCCTTTAATCTCTTGAGTCAAATGAAAACAGTTACTTTCAGCAGATGATTTTGATTACAAACGTCGTCTGCTTAAGATTTTCGGACCGATTTTTTTTTCAGATTCTGAAATACAAACCGGTCTCAAAATGCAAAAATCGGTCCAGACCGGCGATTTTCCGGATTTCTAGAGCCCTGCATGTATATATATCTGATTCTGTAGTCTCTGTCATTGGTAAAAAATCTTGTGTTCATATGCCATTTTAAATAGTCAGCCAATTAATATTCAATTTGTTCAAAATATGAGGTAAATAGCTACCTAAATGCCTCCACTGTTAATTGTAGCATAACTTCATGGAGGCGGCCACTTATGTTCTGGAACACCTGTGCTCCAGCAGCCCTGACACCAAGCAGGTCCTCACAGCTCTAAACAATCTCATCAGGCTAAAACTGGCTTCTGCAGATATGGAACCATGTGAAAAGTATGAATCCTGATTGTGCCTTTTCTTACCATTTTCCACATTATGGGTAGGTCTGGGATAATCTTGCAAACACGCTAAAACCTAATAAAGGTGGTCGTATATTGTCGTGGCCCTGTCCGTCCGTCCGTTCGTTCGTTCTTTCGTTCTTTCGTTCGTTCGTCCGTCAACATTTTGTTTGTCCGCTGTTTTCTGGGAAAACTATTAGACAGATATTAATGAAACTTCACACAAATGTTAAATGCATGAAGATCTGAAGCTGAGTTGATTCTGAGGTTCATTTGATTTTTCATTTCAGAGTTATGGCCCTTGTCCTTAAAAAATATGCAAATAGTTTGTCCGCTGTTTTCTGGGAAAACTATTTGAGAGATATTAATGAAACTTCACACAAATGTTTAATGCATCAAGGTCTGAAGCTAAGTCAATTCTGAGGCTCATTTGATTTGTTGTTTCGGAGTTATGGCCCTTTTACTTGAAAAATAATGCAAATACATGCAAATAGTTTGTCCGCTGTTTTCTGGGAAAACTATTTGACAGATATTAATGAAACTTCACACAAATGTTTAATGCATCAAGATCTGAAGCTGAGTTGATTCTGAGGTTCATTTGATTTTTCATTTCAGAGTTATGTCCCTTGTCCTTGAAAAATATGCAAATAGTTTGTCCGCTGTTTTCTGGGAAAACTATTTGACAGATATTTTTGAAACTTCATACACATGTTTAATGCATCTAGACCTAAAGCTAAGTTGAGTCTGAGGATCATTTGATTAAATGTTTCGGAGTTATGGCCCTTGCACTTAAAAAAATAATGCAAATCTATGCAAATATGAGGATGGCCATAACTTTTTCATTTAAAATGATATTTGCTTCAATTTTTTTATATGGTTAAACCTTAATGTGAATTTTCACATATATTGCGGGGTTTTGATATGTCATTATGTCTCCCCCCATATTTATATGGGGGAGACATATTGTTTTCGTGAGAGTTGTCTGTCTGTCCGTCTGTCCGTCTGTCTGTCACACTTTTTGTCCGGACGATAACTTCAATATGCCTGATGCCAGTTGATTGAAACTTCATATATGGAAAGAGCATAATGAGAGGAAGTGTCATGCACAAGGTCCATAACTCTGGCTTCACTAATATTGGAGTTATTGCCCTTTGTAAAAAAAAATCACACTTTTTTGTCCGGACGATAACTCCTATATGGCTCATGCCATTGGATTGAAACTTCATATATGAAAAGATCATAACGAGAGGAAGTGTCATGCACAAGGTCCATAACTCTGGCTTCACTAATATTGGAGTTATTGCCCTTTGTAAAAAAAATCACAATTTTTTGTCCGGATGATTACTCCTATGTGACACATGCCATTGGAGTGGAACTTCATACATGGAACGATCATGATAAGAGAAAGTGTCATGCATAAGATCCTTAACTCGAGCTTCAATAAATTTAGAGTTATTGCCCCTTGTACATTTGTTTAATTCTTTCTTGTTCGGACGATAACTCCTACATGGCTCTTGCCATCGTATTGAAACTTCATACATGGAAAGAGCATGATGAGAGAAAGTGTCATGAACAAGGGTCATAATTCTGGCTTCAATACTTTTGGAGTTATTGCCCTTTGTTACATTTTTTGGCCGATCAATAACTCCTGTTCGACTGATGCTATTGGAATGACATTTTATTTCTGGAAAGAGCATGATGAAATTAAGTGTCATGCACAAGGGCCATAAATCTGGTATCAGTATTTTTGGAGTTATTAGCTGTTATCATTTTCTTCTTGAAAAATGCAGTGTGAAAAACGCAAAATGAGGGGAAGTATCATTCATCAAGACCATAACATTTTTAGTGATTTCCCTTTACATATAGTTTTTATTAGAGGGGAGACATCCGGTTTTTTGACAAAAACCTCTAGTTTTATTCTAAAGTTATGGTCCTTGAACTTTGTGTGTTCGTTGCTTTGTTAGTCGGTAAATTTTTAGTTTGTCGGTTGATATAAATGAAACTTAACAAATTAACACAAATGTTTTAAGCAACAAAATTTGAAGCTGAGTTTATTTTGAGGTTCATTCAGTTTGTCTTTACAGAGTTATGGCCGTTGCACTTTACAAAAATCTGCAAAAATGTGGATTAGCTGTAACTTTTTTATTTAATAAGATATTCACTTCATTTTTTAAAAAAATAGTACCACCTTAATATGGAAATCAAGATCTGAAGCACAGATTAGAAAATGTCAACACTTATAAGGCATGTTGAATTGGAGAAAGTTTGCAAGTGGGCGTATTATGTACCGTATGCGGTACTCTTGTTTATAGATAAAAATATTGGTTTTTAATCCTTTAGCACTATGCATGCCAAATTAGTAATAGCCTTTGCATTACTAAAAGACAATGAGATGCGGGGTAACTCGGTGTTGCATCAAGATCCAAACTATTTGACATTCAGACACTATTAATTTTTAAAAAGAAATATAAGTGGCAAATGAGAATTTTTACAAACAAAAGTTTGACAGAATCAAAGGTTACCAAAGGGTAGATGATAGCTTATCCTTTAACCCTTTCCTCCATAAATACATCTTTCTACGCCTCTGTAATAACCACTTCTTGAAACCATTGTGATAAATAGAGCATTTGCTCCTATAGGAGCAAATGCTCTCTTTATCACAATGGTTTCAAACTACAAACTTTTGAACTTTTACTTTTCTCTAGTAAATGCTCCTTTTGGGTAGATTCATTCAAAGAAGTTTGTCTAAAAATAGACAAGTTATAAGAAAGGGTTAACTGTACTTCAGCTTCCTTTCTTTCTCAACCTATAACCATATACAGTCATGTGCAAGCTGAAAATAAACTCTTGTCCTGCTGTATATGTCTGCACAAACTACAATCTGCTGCAGATTTAACTTAATTGTGACTTGTTAAATTTTGAGCAACAACTGACCAAATGTCTCAGCTGGATCCTGATAGGATGAATAAGGATCCAAACTGTTTGCAGGCACATGTAGCAAAATAATGGTTAATTCAGACATTTCTAGATCTGGATCTTGAAGACAGGTTGTAACTTAATGCAGGTCAAAAGTAATGCAGAAAACTTGGAGCATTCTGCATTACTTTTGACCTGCATTAAGCTATCAGCTGCATTTTAAGACTCCCATGTTAAATAAATGAATGATGGATTTACTATTTAAGGGAATAAACTCAAAACCACTACAAATTATCAAGTAAAACATCTATAATTAACTGCTTCCCCTAGCAAATGGCATTATAATAAATTAAAAGATAAGTTATTCCAGAGTTTGTTATAAATAACTGATTCTTGTAACAAAAATACCAACGTAAAGTGGAAATAACAGAACAATATTAAGTTATTAACCCTTTCTTTATAGAGACTAATTTCAATGCCATGTCAAACAGAGTATTCCAAGATTGGTCAGGTAGTTCACATTGAGTTTACTCTTCATGGATTATATCAAACATTCCGGAGTTTGAGGATTGTTGCCCAAACTGAAATTAGCCCGAGCCGTAAGGGTATTGTAAACAATTACTTTGAAGGCTCAATCACTCAACAGTTACTGTGATTTCTGTCGACATGCACATAAAGATTTGTGGTATTACCGCTGTTCAGTAGGACAGCTCTGCTGAGATTGCATACAACTTTGGATTTATGAACTTCACCTAATAATTGACTTTTTGGAAGCCAAAGTTTGGTCAAACCTCACACTGTTTTTTGATTTTTTTTAGCTAAACCCCTCAAACTCCAGAATGTTTGTCGCCATTGTTGTTGTTGTTTGGAATTGGAAGGGTATATTTACAGCGTGGTGTAAACTTCAGGTTCTATGATAATTTATGTTCATGAAGCATTACTTTCATTGTTTTTTTGATCCATCAAACTTTATTTATTAAAGTAAATACAAGCTTTTCTAAAGATCACACAGAGTAACAGAGGAGTTTTTATTCGGGCTGCATACTGTATTCATCTTACAAAATTGATCCCGATAACCCAAGTCTTAGAGAGTACTTAATGTCGTAAAACACTGTAAATGAAAAGTGAACTGGAGCAATGATAAACAAACAGATGGTAAGAGTCAAAACTTATTTAATCAGGTTTTTTTTAGTTGTTTTTTTTTTCATGAAAAATGTATCGATACTTGGAAATTCTGGAAAATTGGAACTTTGAAATTGACAAATCACGATATCGCAAGTTATGATGACGGCCCTAATGACAGGTTCTATTGTGTTCATGGGTTCAGTGCATTTCTCATTTCAGATTTGATGCTGAGGATATTATCAGACATATTCGAATGGGTATGCTATATATTTAAAAGATTAGATGATAAGAAATGATACAAAAATGTCTTTAATGTTGAATTTAATGGTTATGTATTTGCCTTACCAGAGGACAAGGGTAAAAATTCATGAGCCTACCCACCTTATCAGTCACTTTTAGCGACTCATTTATTGGTAATAGCTCAGTTTTTTTACAAGTCAAGACATTTCCATATTCATGGTGATAACATTGTCTATGACTGATATTGTCATTGTGCATAATTATTAATCTTGGTATCAAAACATCAGTATCTGTAGAACTTTGGCCACAATTTAAAAGAGAGAGTTATTTTGATTGAAACAAAAATGCATGGCATACATTTTGATGATAAGAGTTGTGTTGGCATTGGAAGCAGTGGTCTTGTTTTAAATCAAGATTTCATTATTAATAGTAAAACCAATCAAATGGGTCAATTTGCGGCCAAAACTAATGATGAAGTCTTTGAGGTAATCTTTCATAAGTTGTAAAACCAGGAAAGGTTTTTATTCCATGGTGACACATGAAAAACATTTATCCTTATAGCATACAATAAGTTACTGCAAGTACAAGATGGAAGAGGGGATCATGAAATTGTTTGGAAGGAAGACGCAAGCTGGTTCATGAACATTGGTATGTTGTTGTTTTGGCTTTATAACTGCATTGATTTGCTATCAAGTCTAAACTTTGCCAAACAGTATTGAATACTTCAATATATTTCCATACTTTAGTATTTGCCCCATGAATATTTATATCAGAAATAATGACACCATGAATATTTATAGATTTTTTTTCTAATATTATATGAAGACATGATTATTTTGACAAAGCAGAAAACATTGAATCAAATCTGTATTATTTATAGGCAAACAGCACATCCTGGTCTACTTTTTGTTTTCAAAGTTATCAGAACGTGTCTGTCAGAGGAATGGTTAAAGAAAAAACTAAACAGAAAACATTCATCATACTACAGTTATATTTATAAAACATTGTAGTGCTCAATGGGTATTATTGATAAATGGAGCTAAACATGACAGATAACCCTTCGGCCTTCACCTAATAAATATTAATGTAAGAAACAATGCCGATGAACATTAATCTGTTGATTTTTAAGCTCCCCCCCCCCCCACCCCACCCCTATTAAGGGAGGGGGCATATTGTTTTTGCCCTGTCTGTTTGTATGTTTGAGGACAACTTTAACGTTTGCAATAATTTTGTAGCTGTTGCACATACATACTTCAAACTTGGCATGCGTGTGTGTGTAACTTATGGAGGCGAACATTTTTAGGGGTGACTTATTAAGGTCAAGGCCAAATTTACGGGTCAAATTTATATTGGCGATAATCAGGGGCATAGTGTTTCACAAACACATCTTGTTTTGTAATGGCACTGTTAGCATGGCAGATACTTTAGAATCAGATCTATAATTACCTCATAAGAAAGCAGGGTAGACCCTGATAAAATCTTTTCTGTTTACAATTGCATTTAAAGTGTATCTATGAGGTAAAGGGGTTAAAGCCTTGGTACCATGTACTCTGGGTTATGAAGTACTCCACTTTAAGGTAGGTCAACGCTTTTGGTATTAACCCTTTACTCCATAAATGTGTACCTTTCTATGCCATTGCAAACAGAGTAGACCTAGATCAAATGGCTCCTGTAGGAGCCATCTGATGAGGGTCAGTGCTCTGTTTGCTTCTGAACTAATGTAGATCTGATTATTCAACAGTTAGTTTCATAATGCCATTATAAAATTCATTTAATACATATATATGATATCATTATATTTTTCATAAATTTTCATGAAGTAAAGGGTTAAGGAACTTTTTTTACAACATCAGTATACAGGTATTTTTGTTTTAAGATTGCTTCATGCCTTTGATTACTAAGTAGCCTTTATCTGCAAAAAGCATTTTTTGCTTTAATTTTCAAATACATATGTATTGATTTCTTCCACTTATCAAAATCATTTTCAAGAATTTAAAGCAGTTTACAGAGCATTAGCTAAAGGTTGAAAGGCACATCCAAATACTAAAGTTGTCATTTCTCTAACAAACCTTATGTTGTGAACACTCTTTAGAATCGTCTTGAAAAGATGATTCTAAAGAATAGTCACAACACAGGGTTTGGTGGAGATGTAAAGGAACTGTTCTTGAAAAAGTTTTAAAAGTTGTTTCTAATTTCAGTATTACAATAGATAACTATTTTTCTCTGAAACATTCTGTAAAAAATGTTTTTTTTCTTTGCAGCATGGAATGTTGCTCTTCAATGCAAAGATCAGCCAGTCTACATGAAAGATCTATTTGCCTTATGTTCGAGGGTATGATCACATTTGACAAGTTTTTATGCAAATCTAGTATCGTAGATGGATTTATGTCATAACTATATACATGTATACGTGTACTGCGATTATGTCAAGTTTAAAATTGGTGGGTCAGTACACAGGCAGGCGACACAAGTGTTCCAAGGAACACCTTTCTAGTTGTTTTGTATGGACACTTAAATGATATCCGCAGGGGAAACAGGTGACATATTTTAATGGCAAAGAGTGCATTAGCAGAACAAATAATTCAATAAAAACATCAAAGTGATGCCTACCTGATTTTAAGAAAAACGTGATCTTTGTCAGTAGCAGTATCTATCTAGGTACAGATTTAATAAAAGGTACTTCTCAAAGAGAATGAATGATCTTCAGCTATGGTGTAGTCAAACTTTTATTAGAACCGACGTTTCGGTATTACAGAAGCCTTCATTAGGGTTAAACATAAACAAACTATTATTCATTGAAGTATAAAAATTAAGATACTTAGGTCATGTGACCTGAAAGTAGGAAGTTTTCATTCTTGCATTTTCAAAAGTACTACAATAAAACCTCTCTATGATAGCAGCCACTAAATTACATAATGTATTTTGTGTTAAAGGCAGGTGGCTGCTTAAAGCAAGGTGAAAGTAAAACAGAATGCTACTATAGGAGCATTCTGTTTTAGGAGCATTCTGTTTTACTTTCACCTTGCTTTAAGCAGCCAACTGCCCTAAATACCAAATATTTAACACAATTTAGTGGCCATTATAGAGAGATTTTACTGTATCATTTAATCATACAGTTAACCCTTTCCCTGTTCTAAGTTTAGTACAAATTTCAATACCTGCTGAATATTCATTGACAAAATAGTTATAAAGAATTATGGAAGGTGGAACATTGTAGACATTTTAGAAAGCAAAGAAACAGATCTAGCAAATTCTATAAGCAAACAGAGTAGACCCTGATCAGATGGCTCCTCTAGGAGCCGTCTGATCTGGGTCTACTCTGTTTGCAAATGCGTGAAAACACGTTTATATGAGGGAAAGGGTTAAGATCCTGATGGGGACAGTGTTTTTTGATGCTTCATTTGTATTCCAACTGTTTTCAACGGTTATCATTGCCCATGCACTTATTATCCTACAAATTTTGAGAGACAAACTTGTGCAAATAGTGCAGATCCAAGTCAAACTGCTCCTGAAAGAGCAACTTGATCAGGCAAAGTGCGGATCCAAGTCAAACTGATCCTGAAGGATCAGCTTGCTCAGGCAAATAGTGCGGATCCAAGTCAAACTGATCCTGAAGGATCAACTTGCTCAGGCAATTAGTGCGGATCCATGTCAAAATGCTCCTGAAGGATCAACTTGATCAGGCTTTATACTGTTTGCTTCTCCATTAGTTTTACATAAAGTTTAGTATCAAAATGTTGTCAAATTTACTTATTCAGTTTGACAAAGTGGTGGAGAGGAGAGTTTGGGCGCCGGAATATTTTATCCCTTTCAGTGCTGTATTTTCAAATGGACTATTCATAAAAATTCAAACATGTCAAGCTTACCGTGAATTTTCAGAGATTTTTTTTAAAGAAGTGTAACATGGCTACCAGTGCAGACCCTGGGGAGAGGGAGCTATCTCATCAGGGTCTACACTGTTGGCAAAGGACTTGGTTCTAGCACTGAAAGGGTTAAAGAGATATTGTCATATAATAAGTAGTTTTAAAGCATTCCTCTTTGCTGATGTTATAACTTGGTGTTCTGAGTTTGAACTCGCCTAGGCTTAACCCTTTCCTTCATATTAACAATTTTTCATGCCTTTGCAAACAGAGTGGACCCAGATCAGATGGCTCCTGTAGGAACTGTCTGATCGATCAGGGTCTGCTCCGTTTGCTTATGAAATTATAAAGATCTCACCCTGAAGTTTTTTTCTCAGCCAACAATTCCCTTTAAAAAAATTACCTTATTACATGAAGTTAATGAATATTCATTAAATTATCAATTCATGCATAAATGTTCATTAGGGAAAGGGTTAAGACTCTTGAATATTCTAAAACATATTTCCTTGGTTCCCACTCGTCCTTGTAGAGATTTGGACCCAAACAAATAGGTTTAAGAATATCCTTTGTTTTGAATGTAAGAATGTGTTTGTGAATCTCTGTTTCAGCTGCTGACATTACTACCCCAGGATGAGAGCTCCCTGTCCAGACAGGTGACCTGTCTACTGATGGCAGCTGCTGCTTGCCTTGAGCTGGGCAGGACTTACACTGACAACATTATGAAGGTTATAACATTCTTAGCAGTCATCTAATTTATTTATCTTAACAGGTTATTTTGTGTTCTTGTCATCAAGAATATAATGTCCAGGGGAAGTGGCAAAGCCTTTGTAGCATTCATTCAATACATTTGAATATTGCATTAACATATTAATCAAATTTTAAGTCTTCAAAATTCGAGAAAAACAGCACATTTTAACTATTTTCCCTGTGAATATTCATACATAAGAAATAATGACATCATGAATATTAATTACCTTAATTTTTATAATGGCTTATGAACACAGGAATTTTTGCCATGGCAGAAACAGTAGAATCAGATCTTTATTATTTCATGATCAAGTAGAGCAGATCCTGATTAGACATCTCTTACAGGATCTGTCTGATCTGGGTCTACTCTGTTTGCAAAGACATGAATAGATTTATCTGTCAGGTAAGGGTTAATGGAAGAAGGTTATTTACAAGAGTGTGTCCAAAACCCCGTAGATAATGCTCTATACTGTTTGGCAGCATTTATTTTGTCCCAGTCCATCTCACTGCACTAACTAAATGGTCCATGGTAGGCTGGTAGCTTGGAGAAAAAAATAGGTATTGTTGAATTTTGAGGAGACTGGATACATGTTTTTTATTACAATAAAAGAAAGGCTTTATAGATCCAACCACTTTGAATAAATCTACCAAAAAGGAGCATTAACTAGAGAAAAGGAAAAGTTTAGAATTTTGTAGTTTGAAACCATTGTGATAAATAGAGCATTTGCTCCTATAGGAGCAAATGCTCTAGTTATCACAATGGTTTCAATAGGTGATTTTTACAGAGGCGTAGAAATGTGTATTTATGGAGGAAAGGGTTCATAAATCATAAATTATTGGTAAATTTGTTTCAAATTTCAGAAACCAGTCTTGGAGGAATGCCTGGAGCATTTGGGACATATACGGAAATTGCCTACTGGCATGTCAGGTACAGTGGAGAAGAGACTTATGATTGGTTTTTTCCTACCCTAACTATCCAAAGTATTTGGAACTTTGGCAAATATAATGCAAACCCAGATCAAACAACTCCTGAAGGGTCTACACCATTTTTATGCCCCCAACGACGGGCATTACAGTAATTGCATTATCCATCATTCCGTTTGTCCATCCATCCGTCTGTCCTTCCATCCCCAATTTCGTGTCCCTTCTATAACTTTTTTTATCTGTGAATGGATTTCAAAATAACCTGGCACAGATGTTCACCACACAAAGACGATGTGTCATGTTCAACTCCCTGGTCCATGGGTCAAAGGTCAAGGTCACAGGGTACAATTACTGATATCCTTTGGGGACATTTGTCACGTGACCATGACAGCTCTTGTTTACTATGTCAGTCAAATTTAGAATCACGAAAATTGTGCCAAATTGAATTATTCAGCTTTACACACTGATGGAGAGTGGATATTGGGTGTCCAACGAAGTTGCTTGGAGTATTAAATAGTTTGGTCCGTCTATCCGTGTATCATAATACATTGTTACTCATGTAGATCTTTCATTTCTCTGATAATTATGTCTCCCCCCCATATTTATATGGGGGAGACATATTGTTTTCGTGAGAGTTGTCTGTCTGTCTGTCCGTCTGTCCGTCCGTCCGCACTCACCAAAGGGTAGTTGTGTGACTTTTTCTAACTAGTCCCACAAGTAAAATCATTAACCTGGCCATCTCTTGTGACATTAACCTGGCCATTTCTTGTGACATTAACCTGGCCAGTTGTGGGACATAGGGTTAGGGTTAGGGTTAGCTTCCAGATCATTCTTTTCCAAAGTTAGAGCCAAAAATAGTTTTTCTTGTGGGACTAGTCACACAAGAAAAGATCAAAGGAAAAAGTCACACAACTACCCATTTGTTAGCATGTCCGTCTGTCCGTCTGTCTGTCTGTCCGTCACACTTTTTGTCCGGACGATAACTTCAATATGCCTGATGCCATTGGATTGAAACTTCATATATGGAAAGAGCATAATGAGAGGAAGTGTCATGCACAAGGTCCATAACTCTGGCTTCACTAATATTGGAGTTATTGCCCTTTGTAAAAAAAATCACACTTTTTTGTCCGGACCATAACTCCTATATGGCTCATGCCATTGGATTGAAACTTCATATATAGAAAGATCATGACAAGAGGAAGTGTCATGCACAAGGTCCATAACTCTGGCTTCACTAATATTGGAGTTATTGCCCTTTGTAAAAAATATCATAATTTTTTGTCCGGACAATAACTTCAATATGCCTGATGCCAGTTGATTGAAACTTCATATATGGAAAGAGCATAATGAGAGGAAATGTCATGCACAAGGTCCATAACTCTTGCTTCACTAATATTGGAGTTATTGCCCTTTGTAAAATAAAATCACACTTTTTTGTCCGGACGATAACTCCTATATGTCTCATGCCATTGGATTGAAACTTCATATATGGAAAGATCATGACAAGAGGAAGTGTCATGCGCAAGGTCTATAACTCTGGCTTCACTAATATTGGAGTTATTGCCCTTTGTAAAAAATATCATAATTTTTTGTCCAGACAATAACTTCAATATGCCTGATGCCAGTTGATTGAAACTTCATATATGGAAAGAGCATAATGAGAGGAAGTGTCATGCAGAAGGTACATAACTCTGGCTTCACTAATATAGGAGTTATTGCCCTTTGTAAAAAAGTTCACACTTTTTTGTCCGGACGATAACTTCTATATGGCTCATGCCATTGGATTGAAACTTCATATATGGAAAGATCATAACGAGAGGAAGTGTCATGCACAAGGTCCATAACTCTGGCTTCACATATATTGGAGTTATTGCCCTTTGTAAAAAAAAATCTCAATTTTTTGTCCGGATGATTACTCCTATGTGACACATGCCATTGGAGTGAAAGTTCATACATGGAACGATCATGATAAGAGAAAGTGTCATGCATAAGATCCTTAACTCGAGCTTAATGCCCCTTGTACATTTGTTTAATTCTTTATTGTCCGGACGATAACTCCTACATGGCTCTTGCCATCGTATTGAAACTTCATACATGGAAAGAGCATGATGAGAGAAAGTGTCATGAACAAGGGCCATAATTCTGGCTTCAATACTTTTGGAGTTATTGCCCTTTGTTACATTTTTTGGCCGATCAATAACTCCTGTTCGACTGATGCTATTGGAATGACATTTTATTTTTGGAAAGAGCATGATGAAAGTAAGTGTCATGCACAAGGGCCATAAATCTGGTATCAGTATTTTTGGAGTTATTAGCTGTTATCATTTTCTTCTTGAAAAATGTAGTGTGGAAAACGCATAATGAGGGGAAGTATCATTCATCAAGACCATAACATTTTAGTGATTTCCCTTTACATATTGTTTTTATTAGAGGGGAGACATCCGTTTTTGTGACAAAAACCTCTAGTTTGACAGTGTTTGGTATGTGAGCTTGCTCTGTCACACTAAAGTTCTTTAATTATAATATTAGTATGTGTAAGGATTATACTGGTGATAGAAACCAGACCCAAAAACAGTTTGGAATTGGACCCCAAAATTTTAAAAGATCATCGGCACATGTTAGCAATCGATCATCATTTAAAATACACAATTAAATTCTAATATGGCGGGCTTATTCGAGTGCAGCTGCAATAGTTTTATCCTCACAAATGAGTTATTTGTGGGGAATGTATTCAAGATGAACAGTCTGTAAATTTTAGCACGTTGTGTGTACATTCTTGACATCCTTGGCCAGCAATTTGTATTTAAATCAGAATCTCATTCAAACTATTTAATGTTCTATTATATTTGTTTGGAATTCGTTACAACATTGGGTTATTGTAGAGAATAAGACCAAAGAGAGGGATATCCTGATGCTGCTGTTTGAATTTGAGGCCAGACTTCGTTTACAGGACACCAATGTTGAAGCTGTGCTAGAGAAAGCCTTGTCAGTGTCCGGACTAGAGCCAAAAGTGTTTGAAACCCTAGCAGGTATAACTGATAAAGTAGCTTTAATTTTGATGATAAGATGTACAAGCCTGAATCCACTATTTCCAACTCCATTTTTGTATCACTTGCTTTAGTAGCATGACACTCAGGAATCACTTCTCCAACATTTGTCCATGTATTGGTCTATTTGTCTGAAACACTTTTTTTATACTTTCGCTTAATTTACCGTTACACT
This sequence comes from Azorinus chamasolen, assembly GCA_963576725.1. Classification (NCBI taxonomy): domain Eukaryota; kingdom Metazoa; phylum Mollusca; class Bivalvia; order Cardiida; family Solecurtidae; genus Azorinus; species Azorinus chamasolen. The sequence continues at coordinate 34,807,159 of OY755237.1, read as the reverse complement.
GTAATCCTCAATGGGATTAACATAAAACTTGGAACACATACATAGATTTATTTTAGCGTCTAAATTTGCATACAATTTGCAAGATATTCATACATAAAATGACATATTTAAAAATATGATACAATCAAAATTGTAATGATTTCCATAGATATTACATAGAAGCAATTTTTATTACAAATGGCAACAAGTGCATAAGATAAAGATCATAAAATTTCCTCACTAAATAGTTTTCATTCTTCTCTTTCTTGTTACGATTCTACCAGGCAATGTAAAATGTACCTTCCCAATAATTCAAATCATTATGTCCCCCCAAGCTAAGCATGGGGAGGGTGTGGAGGGACATATTGTGTTTACTCCATTTCTTATTCTGGACAACTTCTTCTTTTTTCCAATTCTTAATCTTCTGCCATGAACTTGTCCGACACATTTCTCTGTAAGTAAATACAGTCGAGACTGTCATATGTGACCTTCCAAGGGACTTCATGAAAAAGGTCACATATGACAGGGAATCTCTTAATACAGACCTATGATATAATACATGACGTATACCGAAACTACATGTACATGTAAGAGATCTACTTAAGGGAAAAATAAAACTGTGTACTAATCCAGTCTAATACAATATAATTATGTATTTATTATTTAATACATTTATACAACATTTATTATCACAAATAAACGCTAATTTAAAAGTTTAATAAATTAATAAATCATTCACTTACCAGAACATTAGTGCATGTACGATACAGTGTACAAATATAATGCATGCACTAAATTCACCCTATCCCTGTTCTATGTTTATTACAAATTTCAATACCTGCTGAATATTCATGGATAAAATAGTTATAATGAAATATGGAAGGTGGAACATTGTAGCCATTTTAGAAAGAAAAGAAACAGATCTTTCAAAATCCACTAGCAAACAGAGTAGACCCTGATCAGACGGCTCCTCTAGGAGCTGTCTGATCTGGGTCTACTCTGTTTGCAAATGCGTGAAAACACGTTTATATGAGGGAAAGGTTTAAACACTTAATGATATAAATATAAACTAGGTGCAGATTACCAAGCATACTTTCGAGTATTGTTGATAGAGACATGTATTATGAACATACTGATTAATATTTATAAAGACCGTTCTGAACTAAAGAGCCCGTAATAATCGCAAACCAGATCGAATTAGTTGCCTTGTTTAAAAGTTGTTTGTCGTTCTTTAACAGTTTTGTCGCTCGAAATCTCCTCCGGCGAATCTTGTATACGACGTACGTAGCCATGTTTGACACGACTGGTTTCCCGAATATTCTGCTCGCGTACATGTATCTGTAGAGCGGAAGTCGGGAACCAGCTAGTTCACGCGTGATTACAATCCCGGGTTTTCCCTAATTAATATGGTGTGAAAAACCGACGCACTATGTAAACAAACAAAAGAAACTGTGATAATATAATGTCGTTTAATACAGACCGAAGCCTATGTTTGGTTCGCAAAATCAGGGTCGCTTGTCACGTAAGACAGGGAGTCGCTTAATTCAGACCAAAATTATAGGAAAATACGTTGGGCGGGATGAAACACGGTCGCATATGAGAGGGAGTCGCTGAATCCAGGGGGTCGCTAAGGCAGTCTCGACTGTAGTCCAATCCTAGTGAAACTTCACATGAACATTGATGGTTAAGTGCAGATGTGCATTCCACTTTTGTTTCTTTAAAAAATGCCATAGTAACTGAATGATTGGTTGAAATTTAGATATTGTTCGACGATATTTAGATATTGTTCGAATTTACTGAAGATTGGTATATCAGGATTTTTTGTACTCTGAATTGATTGATAGTTTTTTTGAATTTCTGGTTGCCATGGTAACCACATGGTGAGCTCTGACGGAATGAAATTTAGGTACTGTTTAATTGTGCTGAAAATTGGTAAGTAGGGGTATTTGAGTACCCCAAACTTAACAGCAGGGCTTTCAAAAGTGTTGGTGGCCATAGTAGCCAGGTGATGACCTGTGATTGGTCAAAATTTAGATATTGTCTCATTTTACTCATTTATATCTGTTTTCTGTTTTGTTTATGTGACATCCTTTAACAGAATCCGTTACAATTAGATCTTGTTTTTATTGTGTCAATTGCAGTGAGAAGGGTGTCAAATAGGGATCACTTCTCCATCGTTTGTCTTTTCCATCATCTGTCTGTCCATCGTACTTGTTTCCTCACCCTTTCCCTTCTTGTTTTAACATGAGATTGGTAAATAACCAGATAATAACTGTCAGATTTGGTTGAGAAATTATTGTGTTTGTATGCTTAAAATATTGCATGTTGTTTGACATAATGCTGTTTGATATTCTACTAACAGCCATTGCCATGGAGTCACCATCTCCTGCGAAAAACTTGAGTGTCAGGGCCTTAAAGGTTGCAATAAGGAAACATCTACAGGAACAACAGCCGGACATAAACAGATGCAGGTTGTTACTTTTTTAGCTCGTCTATTTTTCGAAGAAAAAAATATGTGCTATTGTAAATCCAGTATCCACGTTGTCGTCATCATCCGGAAACTTAATGTTGCCAGTATAACTTCTTTACTATTCAGGCAAATCTTATGAAACGTCACACTCTCATTCACCATCAGAAGGGCTACAATCTGACTAAGGGCCATAACTCTGTAAGCTTTTTTGTTTTACAAAATTATGTATCTATATAGACTTATGACATGAAATCTTAAAACGTCTTGACAGATGAGTGTTGGCTTCTGCATGCGGTGCTCTTGTCATGTCTTGTATAATATTAGTCTTTTTGCAAATTGTGTAGACCTAGATCATTTTAACACAGCAGGGTCACCATTGATTATCAGTAATCAGCAGCTTCAGTAATTGTTTTATTACTGTTACAAGGTTTGGACTATTATCCCTCTTACACTACTTGACCCAAATTAGTTTAGAGTTTTAATTAATAACAAATGAAATGAGGTCTTATGTATCTACAGTTTTTTTGCAGAGTAAATAACTTTCTAGACTTTTTTTGATTCTTTGCTATATGGTTAGTAGTGATGATATTTAGTTAACCGTTAGTGTACAGTTCAAGTTATGACTATGAAATCATATCTCAGTCTGAGGTATAAATTTTAGTCAAAACCTTTTTTCAACCGTTTGCCTGATAGAGGTGCCTTTAACCCATTACCTCATAGGCTATTTTTAGATACAACCTCTTTGAATAAATCTACCGAAAAGGAGCATTAACTAGAGAAAATGATTTTTTTTAGAATTTTGTTGTTTGAAACCATTGTGATAAATAGAGCATTTGCTCCTATAGGAGAAAATGCTCTATTTATCACAATGGTTTCACAAAGGGACTTTTACAGTCGTCAAAATTCGTCAATATGAGGGAATGGGTTAACACATCAGTGTTTGCTCCATTTGGTTATGGAATGATATAAAGATGGTTCTACAGTTTAACCCTTTCCTCCATAAATACACCTTTCTACTCCTCTGTAACAGTCTCTTCTTGAAACCATTGTGATAAATAGAGCATTTCCTCCATAGGAGCAAATGCTCTGTTTATCACAATGGTTTCAATACTGCACAATTCTAACATTTTCCTTTTCTCTAGTAAATGCTCCTTTTTGGTAGATTGATTCAAAGAGGTTGGGTCTAAAAAAAATAAAAACAGCCTATGGAGGAATGGGTTAAGCAATAGCCAAAATGATATTGTGTTCATATACCTTTGTAAAAAGAAAATAGCTAATAAATTTTCATGAGGTCATTATTTCTTGGATGAATATTTATGAGGTAAAGGAATAAAGCTCATTAGAGTATAATTCTTTATTTGTAGTAAGCTGTACCATAGTCTAATCAAGCTGTGTCTCAGTGGAGGCTGCTCGGAGGATCTTAATGGAAAGGAAGAGGCTTGGAACTACTACACAGAAATATTTCATTTCATAGACAACAGAGCTAATGTAAGTAGTACTGGGATAAAGACTATCTTGCCTATGACAAAATCAAATGCAGCACTGAGTAGATAAGACCTTTGCAAACAATATAGACCAAGATCTTGAGGGAGCCCATTAATCAGGGTCTGCACTGTTTGCCATAAAAATAATTTTCTTCTGTGAAACATTTATAAAAAAGTTTTGTTTAATATTCAAAAAGGGAGGAGCAAGTTTTAATTATTCAGCATTCAAAGGATTCACTCTCTGAACATCATGGATGACATTGTGATATTAACCCTTTACCTGATAGACACATCTTTGCAAACAGAGTAGACCTAGATCACACGGCTCAAGTAGGAGCTGTCTAATCAGGGTCTGCTCTGTTTGCATATGGAATAAAATAGATGTGATTCTACACATTCTGTCACTTGGTGTTTCATTAAGATCCAAACTTTTTAACTTTTATTTTTTGTTTACAGATGAAAATTACTTAGTTGTGAAAAAGTTAGAATTAGATGTCTTCTATTACTTATAGGGCCAATATCCTGAGATGGAGATTGTGTGGCTCATGACAAAAGCTTGGAACTGTGGTATTAACTTTTACAGGTGAGACATTGAAAATGAATAAAAAAAAACCTTACATGCCTGTAATATGCTGGTCCTTTGCCTTGAAGAAAAATATGATTCAACTACAAATATACTTAATGTTAGATTGTGCATTTTATGCCCCCACCCAATTGTTTTTCCTGTTGGTTGGTTGGTTTGTCTGTTTTCGTCTTTAACCTTGGTGATAATTCTGTTGCCATTACACATACATACTTCAAAGTTGGCATGCATATGCCACATATGGAGCTAACGTTTTTAGGGATGACTTATTAAGGTCAAGATCATACATCAAGGTCAAAGATCATATCAGGGGCATAGTGTTTTACAAACACATCTTGGGTAAAGATAAACTACAAAAAAAATCCGCACAAGCGCAGAATAAATTATTGAATTATTGCAAGGAAGCTGTATATCTACTCTGGCATCCATATCTATTTTGTGATATTGTAAAAATGCTTATATGTAATCCCATACAAACCAATGGACGTTGTTATTATAAATTGGGATACTTTATGGAATTACATGAAAACAGGATTTTTTCACCATGGCAGAAACTAGACCAGATCTATATTATTCAATAAGCAAACAGAGCAGATCTTGATCAGATGGCTTCAACAGGAGCTGCCTGATCTGGGTCTACTAAAGGGTTAAATAACTTGTACTAAGCTATATTTTGCATTTCAGTTGTAGTAAAAATGAGGAGGCAGAGAAGTGGTGTGCCATGAGCATGAGAATGCTGAAGTACCTGGACACATTCCAGTACAACTACCAAGACCATGTTAGTATATCATAGCATGTGGCTGGCATCATGGAAAAAGAGCACTCTGTCAGTTTAGACCCAAATCAATCTTAACATTTTTATAACACCCCCATCCCCAGATCAGATCTTGGGGGGGGGGGGGGGCATATTCTGATCCGTATATCAACTAATAAAGTCCCTCTGAGAAACCTTACTGTCTGAAGTTGGTATCTGGCTGAAGTGTATTTGTAGAACATTAATATTGAAGTAATGCATCAGCTGTCATGTCACCATTGGTTTCTTGCAAAGACCTTCACCTTGGCCACAAGTTCAAAATCTGGCCTAATAAAATGTCACACTGTTGTACATCATTAGAAAAGTAAGTCTGACAAAGGTGAATGACCCCATTATTAATAAAAATCATTAAAAATCATAAAACATTTTTTTTATTTAAGAGTGCTGATATATGTTGAGATGTTTTATTTCATTTCATTTCTGGTGTAAACCCTTTCCTTGATATAAATGCTTTTACACACTTTTGCCAACAGAGTTGATCCAGAACAGATGGTTCCTATAGGAGCTGTCTGATAAGAGTCTGCTCTATTTGCTTATGAAATTATAGTAGATCTGACTCAACAGTTTTTACCAATACCATAAATACATGAGTACATAATATGCAGTTTTAAAAATTCAGCTAATAAATGGCCATGATGTCATTATTTCTTCATTGAAACATGAACAGGGAAAATGTTAATGTTTATCATATCATTTGAGCAAAGGAAATGTACTCGTAATTTTAGATTACATGCAAGCAATTACTTAAAATAGTATAAATCATTCAAAGAATACAAGATAACTTTTTATTTTTTTCCTTTTTTATTGTAGATGAGTGGTGTTTATGCAGATATTCTTGCGAAAGTGGAGTATAGTAGACACACCAGAACCTTACAGACATAAAGACAACAGCTGTGATCTTAAGGTTTAACTCGATATGAACCATTTGAGCCTTGTGTGCCCCTACAGTAGAACCAGCTCAGTTTGCTACAGTAAAACCTCTCTATAATAGCCACTAAATTACATCAAGTATTTTGTGTTAAAGGCAGGTGGCTGCTTAAAGCAAGGTGAAAGTAAAACAGAACGCTCCTATAGTAGCCTTCTGTTTTACTTTCACCTTACTTTAAGCAGCCTCCTGCTCTAACTACCAACTAATTAACACAATTTAGTGGCCGTTATAGAGAGGTTTTACTGTACTGAAACAGCCCTCTGATCAGTGTCTGCACTTTTTACTTGACAAATTATTTAAAAAATTATTGCAGAAAAAATATATGATTCATACAATATACATATTTTGAGTTAAAACAGAAGTAACCCTTTCCCTCATACAGACGCTTTTTTCTGCCATTGCAAACAGAGTAGACCAAGATCAGACAGCTCCTGTTGGAGCCATCTGATCAGTGTCTGCTCTTGTAGCTTATAAAATAAGAATATATCTGACTGTAAAGTTTTTTCCAGTACCATAATATTCTGTGTAAATACACCATTTTAAAAATTCTGCTAATAAATATTCATGATTTCATTACTTTGTAATGAATATTCAAGAGGGATAGGTTTAAACGAGTTAAATTCTGAAACTTTGAAAACAAATGTCTCTGCAGAGACAAATGTTTAGAATTAGTTGGCTATTTTGTATGTTTTGTCCTTTTTGTGTTCATGTGTCTGAGGACTGATTATTTCCTTTAAATGATATTGAGCAAGGGAGATAAATCGTTGATGTAAGAATTAAAAAGCTGCTTTGTTACCTCCCTTGTCTTTCAGGTGTGTTTATGATTTTGTAGCAATTACCCCAAAAGAGACAACTTTGTTGATGGATGAACTTTTCTTAACACTGTTTTTGAATAATTAAACATTCATGTAATATTGTATTCATGTTTATCTTTGTAAAACTTTACTTTTTGAATATTCATGTAAGAAATAATGACATGATGCATATTGATTAGATTAATTGTTATATTGGCATATGATCACTGGAATATTTGACAAAGTCAGAAGCTGTACAATCAAATCAATATTATTCTATAAGCAAACAAAGCATACCCTAATCACATGACTCCTACAGGAGCCATGTGGGTTTACTCTGTTTACAAAGGTGTTAAACCCTTTCCTCCATTCATACGCCTTTCTACGCCTCTGTTAAAATCACCTGTTGAAACCATTGTAATAAATAGAGCATTTGCTCCTATAGGAGCAAATGCTCTATTTATCACAATGGTTTCAAACTACAAAATTCTAAAATTTTCCTTTTCTCTAGTTAATGCTCCTTTTCGGTAGATTTATTCAAAGTGGTTGGATATAGAAATAGCCTATGAGGGAAAGGGTTAAGAGATCAGGTAAAAGATTGAGGCTTTTCATATCAGTGTATTTGTGATAATCTATGTAAACAAAATAAGTATAATAAAACCTCTCTACAAAGACATCTTTTAAATGTCTAACTCTTTAGTTTTCAGACAGATTGTAGCTTAACCATTTACTCCATGATTAGTCATATAAGAAATAATGACATTATAATCATTGGCAAATATTTTATAATATAGTTAAACCTCTCTTAACCGGAATTCTAGCAGAGGAAAATTTAAATATTTTAGGCAAGTGACTGCTTAATGCATGGTGAAAATCATGCAGAAAGCTCCTCTAGAGCTTTCTGCATGACTTCCACCCTGCATTAAGCTGTCACCTGTCTCCAATACCGATATTTATACTAAATTTAACGTCTGGTTAAGAGAGGTTTTACTGTAGCTTACAAACACATTTTTTTTGTCATGGCAGAAAACTGAAAATCAGATGAACATTATTCCATTGATTTCCATATGACTATGCTACACAGGGGTTTTATCTAACAGAATAGAGACTGCTTGACCTTCTGGGCCCAAGACTATAAAACGTCTGAGTCTGAGATCATTTTCAAGTATCTGACCAATCAGATATTTGGGAATGATGTCAGGCTCAAGCAAAAGTTTATAACCTCGGGACTAATCATGGTTTTGATGAGAAAATGTTTTTTTTGTGAATTGAAGCTGACAATAAATGTTGTTGAATAAACTTACTTAGTGTCCTTAAGGGGTTAAAATATCGCTTGAAACCTTATAGCTGCCTTTCTTATTGCTGTGTAAGTGATGAGGTAATCAGAAAAGATTACCGTAGCAGTTTTACACAATATAAATGTACCAGTCCAAGTCACATTTATTTTTTTATTGTTAGAATAAATATCAACATGCATTCAGTTGAGTTAAGTTTGTCATCTCTGTTGAATTATATATAAAAATCTGAGATCTTAATTGTTTTACACCCTTGTAGTATGTTTGAATTCACCATCATCTTTACTGCAACATTGTTTCATTAAAGTATAATTAGAATTGAAAGGTTGTGTCTCTATAAATAATAAGCTTTCTTGATTAAGATAAATCTGATATTTTTACATCTAGCCTTTAGTGACCATAAAACCAAGGTCTGGGTCTTTAACCCTCTAGTTTCTGAATACATGTTTCATGTAAGAAATATAATTATGTTAATTGCATGAATGTTTATAGTGGCATATGAACACATAATTTTGACCATGGCAGAAACTGAAGTATCAGATCTATATTATTCCATCAGCAAACAGAGCAGACCCTGATCAGATGACTCCTTCAAGAGCAATCTAATCTGGGTTTACTCTGTTTGCACTGGCATTAAAATAAAAACCGCCTCTATGGAGTGACCTGTAAAGGCAAGATGGTGGCATTATGCTTGATGAACGTATGCAGAAAGCTCCCGGATAATATTGAATGACAAAAAGTGCAGTTCCTGATAAAGGGCTCGTGTAGGGGTCCTCTGATCTGAGTCAACACTGTTGCACATGCCAGTATACTTGTAGAAGTTTAACCCTTTACTCCATGAATATTACTGTAGGAAATAATGACATCGTGAATATTAATTAGTATAATTAGTATTAACTTTTACAATGACATATGAACACAGGAGTTTTTAGTCATGCAGGGGTGAGAATTTTCCGCGGATCCGCGGAATTCCGCGGATTTCGTTTCACTCAGGGCCGTTTTTGAGATCGATGTAAATCCGTTGAGAAATTTGTAGGGGGGGGGGGGGGGGGGGGGGTTATGGCGAATAATTCAGGAAATTATTATTTGCCGATATATTCTTTCACTATTCCAAGTAAATCCGCGTTAACAACGTTTATATCACGTTAACAGCGAGATTTCGGTTCAGCTAATCGAATAACGAGACTCTTGTCCTACAGCCAATCAAAACGCTCGTATTATGCAGTGTTCGTTAAACATTTCCAAGATGGCGTCCGTGATATGAAATTCTGTATCTGTACTGTCAATTAATCTGAATTTAAGACAAAAATGAGAAGCATAGGCAGAGATTACGATAACAGTGTGGAAAACAAGTTCTACCCAAGATGGCTAGAGAAAGAAATTACGTTGACATTTGGTAAAGAAACAAGAAAGTGATAATTGGCGACGATTTCTTGAAACTGAAAGTAAACTTCGGACGAGGGAACCTTTTGTAAACTTACTTCCATCTTCCTCCTATTGTATGTTTGTTTTGTCTTTGTGCGTCTCTTGTTGTTTTTTCTACCCATGTACATTTGCTGTTTCCTTGTGTTGCTGTTCGGGCGAGTGTTTGTTCTGTATGTGGTATTTCCTGCATGACTCATTTTTGTACTTTTGTTCCAAACAAATGAATTACGGAAAACGCGACTGCGTAGCATATAAGAACCTTCTGAAAAGCATTAAACATGTCCAGTTGTTGAAACAGCGGATTTCCAGTCACAGGTAAAATCCTGTAATGTCAAGTATTCACCAGAAAGTTGTGTGAAGAATTCATAGGTAATGTTAAAGGAACTGGTCAAGATGTATCGATTCAGAAGTTATATTTTGTTTTTAATAAACCAGTTTAATGAATTAGAAGATGGTTTATTGACATAAAACAGTAATCAGAATCAGAGTTTGAATGTGAACTTTGACTAGAAATTGTGACTGTAATGTGAACTTTGGTGAATCTTGTCTAGAATTTTAACTGTTACAATACCATGCCAACTTTAAAAATCAAATTTTGTATCTTTATCTGTGATCACAGAGTTCCATTTGATTTCATTTTTAAAATGTGTGAGTTTTAATTGCTTGTGTTTGACAATAAATTAATCTGGCAATGTTGAATGGATCCAATAATAAACTGTATGTAAATGTAGAATGTAAATTGTGTGGACATGTTCTACAACTGGTTTGTTTGAAGCACAGCTCAACGTGTATGACATGCAACTCAAGTATAATTGTAAAAAAAACACATGAATGACAGACCCAAGTGAAAATGCAGGATAAGGCTCCAGAAGTGCTCAGGAAAGCTATATTTCATTTTGCTTCGGGGGGCTTCGCCCCCCTGAACCCCCCACATGGGCACTGCCCATGTCCCGCAAGGGGCCCCCTTGACCCCTGCCAATTTTCCTCTTTTTTCACCAACGGCCATTCTCACCCCTGGTCATGGCATAAACTATAGAATCATATCTAAAACAGAGCAGAACCTGATCAGACAGCTCCTATAGGAGCTGTCTGATCTGGGTATACTCTGTTTGCAAAGGTGGAGAAAGGCATATTTACAAGGTAAAGGGTTAAAAGGGCAATGAATATGACACAAAATGAAATGATTTTCAGAGAAATCTTTTTTTAAAATTTAGAAGTTAGTCACTTAGTAACTTTCCCCATTTGTTTTGTATGTTTCCTTTTTCAATGACATCAACAACAAATGCTATTTTATGTTATGATTTAGTTGCAATAGAACATGAATACTGTTGTTTTTACCATATGATAGATTTAACTGTTTGCTCCATAGAGACACCAAAACAGAGTAAACCAGGATCAGATATGGCTCCTGTAGCAGTCATCTGATCTGGATCTGCTGTTTACTAGTGAAATAACATAGATCTGATTCTAAAGTTGAGTCAAACAACTGTTGGCAATTGATAATCTGGAAGGTAAAATGACATTTACCATTTCATATCAAACATATGAAGCAGTGGGGTCAAACAATTACCGTAGATAAAGTTGGTTTTTCATATTAACCCTTTACCTCATAGATATGCCTTTAAACACCTTTGCCAACAGAGTAGACGTATATCAGATGGCTGCTACAGGAGCCATCTGATCAGGTTCTGATCTGTTCCTCTATGGAATAATATGGCTCTGATTCTCCTTTGAATTACCTATTGTTTATAGTGCCATTATAAAAGTTAGGTTAATTAATATCCATGATGGTGTTATTTCTCACATGATAAATTAATGAAGTAAATAGTTAAACATTGTGGAGCCAATTAATCTAGTGCTTGAGAAATCACCAACAGTATGCCAGTGTGATGATCAATAAAGTTTACTTTTAGTGGCATATTATATTATATTATACAGTAGCTTAAGTGGACATTCATTTATTGAACATAATAGTGTTAAAAGTAGGTGGTTTAGCACTGTCGTAAAACCAAACTTCTACACAATTCACCGAAAACAAAAGACTAGATGTGACGCCACAACTTACCCAGTCTTGAGTATGATAAGACATAGCGTCACAAAGCGCCTTACTGAAAAGTGAATATGGTTGGCTCGGTTTAGGGCACTTCATAACGGCCACTAAATTACATCAAGTATTTTGTGTTGAAGGCAGGTGGCAGCTTAAAGCAAGGTGAAAATAAAAAAAACAGAACGCTCCTATAGGAGCGTTCTGTTTTACTTTCACCTTTCTTTAAGCAGCCACCTGCCCTAAATACCAACTAATTAACACAATTTAGTGGTCGTTATAAAAAAGGTTTTACTGTATCTTCATGATAGTGAGTATAAAGCTTGGTACCACTTCAAACCTGTTTTCCCATTATTCCATGGAGACACGCCTTTTGTCGTCTTTTTGATTTGGGTCTACCCTTTTTTTTTATATCATTATAAAGTTTATGTTATTCATTACATGAATATTCATGGAATAAAAAGTTAATACGATGAACTCACGTTTGAACCTTAAGTTGATCTTCATCGCTGTTTCAATTAAGATCTAGAGATTGTGGTTTTACCGTATATTTCTACAGAAGTTACGTCATAAAACTGTATTTTTCCCAGACGACCCTTTTTGCTATGTTATCTAGAGATGTTTGCAATATAAATCTGCAACCGTTTACTAGAAGATTAATCGCATACCAGACAGCGATTGACCATTTTACAGTAAAAGTAGCTTAGCTTAGGCCAGGTAATTAGCATCACAAGGAATTTACGACCTGTTATGTGACCATTTAGCAGAATCACCCTGGTCATCTTTGCCTGGCTTAAAATCCAAGGATCAAACACCGGGACCTCCGTCACCGAAGAGGCATAGTTCTTTCCAAACATGCGAACTTTCGTCTTCCTAAAATGCTTTAAATGTTCATAGAATATATTTCTTTCATTTCTTTAACAACCACAGGTTGCCAGTTTGGACCCCGTGGACACAAATGCTTTTGTATCACATCAAGATCCAAACTGCGGAGGCCGTGAATAATTTGTCTCTAGCATACTAAAAGTTAAATCGGCCTATCTACTTACGGGCAAGCTAGTCCTGCGGATAGAGAACTATAGGCGAATTCAAAAGAAATGACAGTAAAAATATTGTATTTAGCTCATCACAACTTTAACCGTAACAGATTACAATGGGGTGGTAGATTTTGTATTTAAACACTATCAAAAGATTAACCTTCATCATGTTAAACATGAAATATCCCAAACAAATCCATTAAATGGTTTTGTTCCTGATCATGAATATGTGTTTTTTTTGTCAGAGTTTATGAGTCCACCCTGTTCCCCACATGTATACAGAAATATTTGTCCGAAAGTACATGTAGATGGAAACGACGATTCCAACGTTTTGTAAATAAGATCTGATGTTTCTTCGGCATATCTGGCTTGAAACTGACACTGCATCATAACAAATGTAAACAATTTGGATCCAGACAAGATAGAGAGCAACTCCGCTTCTTAATAGGCCATTCATTATATTACAAACTGATAAAAATAAAAGAATTAGAAGAACAATAAATAATTTGAGATTTTTCCAGAGGGTGATTTTTAAGAATTCAACAGTTGAACCTTTGACACTATACACAAATGGCTGCAAATATTCTCTGCTTCAATGCTCGGCGGATATTTTACTTCTACGTCAGGATTTATCAGAAACAAACAGTTTGGATCCTGATGAGACGCCGAGTTACTCGGCGTCTCATCTGGATCCAAACTGTTTGCAAATGCTATCAAAGAGTTGCCGGTAGAATGCAGAATGTTTAAAAGACATGGTAGGTCACCTGTGCGCCGTAATTGTCGGATTACGGGTGTTGTTTATGAAGATGTTCGCATTACGCGGCTGACTGCGATAATAAGTAAGTGGCTTATGGGTAAGACGCGTTCAGAGGACTAATTGGTGTGTTAGATAAATAATTTTGATTTTACATAGATTGTTTTCACCTTTGCGCCTCGGTCAAGCATGGTTGTCGGTATGGAGGTCCCTGCGGATGAATGGCGGCCTGTGGAGCGGCTAGCTTTGACGATGACCTTCTACAGGTATAGATTACTAAAGCCGCTTGTACCCCTGCTGATGGTGGCTTCAGTCAACTTTTGGGATCTTTTGTTCTCTGAAGTAAGCAAAAGTAAGCTTTAGGACACCTTTTGTGGGATGAAACTGCAGATCTGATACATCAAAAGCCAATGTTCAATGATGTCACTGACGCATGGCTCTTCAAACTAAATGATCCCCTTAGCACTTGTACCGCTGAAAAATAGTGTCTGCTCGGACTAAGATTTGGTACAACGTTGGCTACTTCTGATTTCAACAAACTTCGGAGAAGTTCGTGACCGAATGTTATATAGCTTGGACACTGGTGAGACACTAGGTTACTCGGCGACCCATATGGATCCAAGCTGGTAGAAAAGGCGAGTCTGGTAGCCCTTAACTGGAGGAGAGTTAAGTACCGGTGATAACAAGGTTTTGTCTAATACTAGTAGCACAGGTGTCCCCCAAAATAACAGCAATTACTTAAATTTTGATTTAAAAATGTGGATAAGGGTTAAAGTACCAGTGATACTTGTAAGACTTTGTCTAACACTCTCTATTAGTGTCTAATAGCACAGGTGTCCCCGAATAACAGCAACTACTTAAAATTTGTTGTTCTTTTTTTAAAAAAAAAACCCCACTGATGTACAAAAAAACCATACTTTCTAAATTCTTGTTTTCTGTAATCAGTTCAGTTCTTTTGGTTCATGTTAACACATATGTGTGTTCAAATTCAAAGGTTTAACAGAGATATATTGAACCAGTTGGTTTCATCATAAAACTTGTAACTCTTTGCCTTCGGAATGTTAATTAGATTAACCCTTTCCCTCATATAAACGTGTTTTCACGCAATTGCAAACAGAGTAGACCCAGATCTGACGGCTCCTAGAGGAGCCGTCTGATCAGGGTCTGCTCTGTTTGCTATTGGAATTTGATAGATCTGTGTCTTTACTGGCTACAATATTCCAGCTTACATATTTCAATATAGCTATTTAATCTATGAATATTTAGTAGGTATTGAAATTTGGACTAAATATAGAACAGGGAATGTGTTCAATTTTATAAAGCATGTGAAAACATGATCATGGAAGTAACCAATATACTCGGCTATATATAGTTTCATAAGCAAACTCTGGGTCTACTCTGTTTTCAAATGCATCTCTAAGGGAAAGGGGGACCAGTGTTTAAATTTCTGCTTTTTAGTTTTGATCAGATTTACGACAAAACCTCTGTAGACGGCCACTCAAACACTGTGTAAGTTTTGATTTTATAGATAGCGTGTTGCTAATGCAAAACGACAGTTGTGGAGAAAGATACCATAGGAGCTTTCTGCATTACTTTCGTTCTCCATTGAGCGACCCCTTGCTTTAAACAATTATCCACTAAATGATCACAATAGCGAGATTCTATTGTTCGTTTAAAATACATTATAACCCCTCTAATGCGACTACTTAATGAACACACATGGGTATATAAGCAGGTGGTTGCTTAATGCAGGGCAACAGTAATGCAGAAAGCTCCCCTGGGAGCTTTCTGCATTACTTTTGTCCTGTATTAAGCTAACACCCAGAATTGTATTTGTCATTTGCAATGTTTCTAAAACGGTCCAAAATGGTATAAACAAATTCAATTGCTTATACAGTAAATCTTCCCAATCCGAACCCGCAAATAAGAACCATTATCAGTTTCCAGGTGGTAGCCTAACCCATTACCCCATGTGCTATTTTTAGACCCAACCTCTGACTTAATCTACCAAAAAGGAGCGTTTACTACAGAGGGAAATTTTAGAATTGCGTAGTTTTGAAAACCATTGTGATAAATAAAGCACTTGCTCCTATGGAGCGAATGCTTTTATTTATCACAATGGCGTCAAAAACTGACTTTTACAGAGGCTTCAAAAGGCGTCAGTATGAAGAATGGGTTAATACAGGGTGATGGACACGGTCATCCGAGAGATTTCTGTATGACTTCACACTGCATTAAGCATCCGCATCTCTTAAAAGCCCGCAATTCTTCTTTACTAAAAGATCGAATTATCAATATTTTATTTTATATTCATTTCTTATCAAAGAGCTCTATAACCCTTTACTTCACGAATATTCATGTAAGAATTATCAATTCATGAAATATAGCAGACCCTGATTGAACAGCCTCTTCATGAGCTGTCTTATCTGGGTCTACTCCGCTTGCAAACACATAAAAGGCGGGATTATGGAGTAAAGGGATAATTTACGTTTACTTTCAATCGTGGTATACTTATATCACATGCGTAAGTGAGGAAATTAACGAAAAGAGAAACAAAAATCAAATGGCATCGGGCTTTGACATGCGAGAGAAAGACCGGATTTGTAACTACTCAAAACGGTAAACCCACTCTAAACCAGACTTTGAATTTGGAATATTTTATGCAGGTCGCCTTAAGCAATGCGAAGTTATATAGAAAGTCACAAAAGGGGCTTTCTGTATCACTTTCACTCTGCATTATTTAAAGCTGTTAAAGACCGGCATTGATTCTAATTTGAATGTGAGGTTTAGAAGTAATTTTGAATTCGTTTTTTAAAAAGTTATATCAACAGTATAATTTGGATTGAAAGTTTTTGACGCTGATCTTTTTGTCGAAAAGAAAACTTGAAATTGAAACAGATTTATTAGTATAGCATTTCAAACCCTTACTCCATAGATACACAGTTTAACACTGCGAACAGTATAGACCCAGCTTTCTGAACAGGACCTGTTCTGTTTGCTTATGGAATATATAAATTTGTTTCTACAGTTTCTGATGGGACAAAAACAACAGCACATAGTAAAAAAATCAGTTAATGAATATATATATGAATTTCTTGTATAAATATCCATCGTGTAAAGGTTTAGCCTATAGTGCAATAGCTTTTCGAAAATCGGCGGTGAACTATGTAGTATACAGCAAAATGGTTTGAGTTTAACCCTTTAACTGATGAATATTCATGTTATAAACAAGAACGTCATGAATGATCATTATGACATGAATGCACGAATACTTGCATGGTTATGAGTAACACTGAATCAGACCTATATTATTGTATTAGCAAACAGAGTTGATCCAGATCAGACAGCTCCTAAGTTGTCGTAAAACCTCTCTATAACGGCCACTAAATCGTGTTAATTAGTTTGTATTTAGGGCAGGTGGCTGCTTAAAGCAAGGTGAAAGTAAAACAACGCTCCTATAGCCACCTGTCTTTAACACTAAATACTTGTAATTTAGTGGCCGTTATAGAGAGGTTTTACTGTATATTATGCTTGTAGAGGCGGCTATATCTAGTAAAGGGTTAAGTGATAGTCTAGATTATCCGATTGAAGAATCCGTAAATGTCAATATAGTTTTACATTTTGAAGGCAACTGCTAAAAGCGTGAAACGACAACTTCAAAAACCTCATTACTATTGCAGTGAATCAAAATCATTTTCCTTGCATTCAAATGACAGTAAATCCGGCCGACTTTTACTATATTAAATTTCAAGTCAATGTTATTAGCGTCTATGGAGAGATCCTATCTACAGTTTATTAAATCTTCGCACACCATGTAACTGACGTCAGCACATATTGTTATCTGCTACATTTTTCAAAGATAATCTTTCATAAATTAATCTTCAAAGTTACATTCAGGGTGTCAAACAGTTTGAAATTTAACGAGACGCTCAGTTACTCGAAATCTCGCCTGGATCCAATCTGCTTGTATAGGAAGCTACAAATTCGCAACTTGCGTGCAAAGGATTAAATATTCACTGCAACCAAAGTCTCTATATCGTCTTTGTGATCCAGGAATTGTCGTAGTTTAATTGAAACTGACTTCGAGACGTTTGACGACTTTCTAAGCGAATTTATCTTCTTGATCTGTGAAAGCAGAGATCTTGACTTCCCCCGAGTTTTGGCTCCAATTTGGTTAATTGGTACTTGAGAGCACTACGGTGAGATCTCGCGTTTCCCCATGTCCTTTGAAAATGACTGCTGGTGTATCGTGATCATCTGCACACACAGACAAAGTTGGTACCCTTGTCTGATGACAGTCTACCTTATCCAGTCTGCATACGCTGACAATTTTTAATGTGCAACTTAAAAAACACCTCTAAACCGAATGTTCAATTAAGTATCGGTTTTGATGGCAGGTGGCAGCTTAATGCATGGTGAAAGTCATGCAGAAAGCTCCTCTAGGAGCTTTCTGCGTGACTTTCAACATGCATTAAACAGCTACCTGCCTAAAAGTATCTAAATTGTTCTCTACTGAAATTTCAGTTTGGAGGAGTTTTACTGTATTCATTATTTTCCGTGTTAGAAATGAAGTCGTATTTTTTCCATAATTCGTTTTTGACATTGGTTTACGTAAACTTAAGTTTTAATTTTAATTCTAGATACTATTTATGCAACTGCAGTTGTATCATTTCAAGCGACCACATTGGGAACTGAATTTACAGTTTCAACATATTTCCTGGCGGATATTCATGTACGAAATAATGGCGTGATTAATATCAATCGTGGCCTGGTCTCTGACACTGAACAGCTCAATCGCTACATTTACTACTTTTGTCCGAATTTTGAAATAACGATGTACATGTACATACTTTATTAGATACATGTATGCTCTCCGACAGACAGTGTGAATAAGGCAGATATGCAGTGTCATGCACTATGTTTATCTAACTCAAGTCTTTCACCTCCCAGACTTGATTCACAACAGAAGACCTGTGCTTAGCCCTTAGACTTATAGGTCATTTTCACGCCAAGTAGTAATTGGGTAAAGACTAGAATCCTTATATAAACACGGATTAAGTCTTTTCACAGTTTGGGCGAAGTTGCTATATTTTTGCAATGAAAATAGACCCAGACGAGACATGGGGCTCATCAGCGACTAGTAAAACTCTATAATAAATGAAACTCTGACGATGTCTTTGAAAATAAATGAAAGAATAAATATAGCTAGAGAACTGAAGCAGCTGTCATTTCTGCAGACGTCAGTTACTTCGTATTGAAAGGGCGAAGACACAACCAACCCTGCCGGCGGGCTTTTCGAGCCCTCTGCTTTGACCGCAAATTTCCAGCCGGTTGGACCACACTGGCGCAAGAGAATGCCTCCTCAAGTGGATGGGAGGAAGACTGCAACGTATGAAGTTCATTTCAAGATACAATAGAGTCTGTCTAAACCCTTTCCCTTATATTATAAACGCCTTTTAAACCCTTTGCAAACAGAGTAGACCCAGATCAGACGGCTCCTGTAGGAGCCGTCTGATCTGGGTCTGCTCTGTTTCCTTAGGACATTATAATAGATCTGACTACAGTTTCTACCAAATACCAAAGTGTCATGTGTACATACGCCATTAAAAAATTCTGTTAATAATAATTAATGATGTTATTATTTCTGACATGAATATGGAACAGGGAAAGGGTTAAAGGTTATTTATTGATTAAACACACGGCTCTTTGGAAGCGAATGTTCGCTTAATGTACAGCATAAGTAATGCAGAAAACTCCTATAATAATGGTCTGCATTGCTTTTGACCTGCATTAAGCAGCCATCTGCTTTAGAAACCAAATTTCAGACTTCCTTTTGATGGTCGTTTAAAGACCTGTATTTTGGAAATGGACTTAATGATGTAGATTGTAATCCTATGAATACTTTATAACTTTCGTTTAAAACAATGCCATCTACTTTACCTGATGAATATTCATGTAAGAAATAATGACACCAGCTAAGTAGATGCTGTTTTATTATAGCACATAATTATAGGAATGCGTTTGCCATGGATACTGTAGAATATTATCAATATCATTCCACAAACAAACAAACAGAGTAGACTCAGATCAGACGGTTCCTGTAGGAGCAGTTTGAGTAGGATCAGCTCCGTTTGCTTATGAAATAATATATACGCTTCTGCAGTTTCTGTCATGGCCAAATGTCCCTGTTTCGTGTGCTATAGTAAAAAAGGTTATCTAATCAATATTCATGGTGTAATTATTTCTTACATGAATATTCATGCAGTAAACAGGAGATGATACTTATTTACATATTAATTCAAATGGAACACCTGCGAGTTACAGTCGCCAGTCCTTGATGTAACACCAGATGACCTTTAGGTAAGTCAATGGTGACACTAGATTGTGATACTTTCAACTTTGCTGTTTGTTTATCTTTGGAAGCTGGTCAAATGAAATCAACACGTGGCCACTGGAGTATCAAGTTTAACAAGATAGAGAATTTCATTAAACGTGAAGGACCATCGATGAATTGAAATTATACAAAGTTTACAGTCGCAATTACTCCTTTACCTGATGAATATTCATGTAAGAAGTAATGTCACCAACCATTTATTTGCTGAATTGTTTGTTATAGTGGTATATGAACACAATGTGTTTTGGAAATGGCAGAAACGGTAGAATCAAATCTATAATTCTGTAAGCAATGAGGGAAAACTCCAATTAGACAGCTCCTACAGAAACCGTCTAAGCTTGGTATTCTCTGTTTGCAATGGTACTAAAATGCGTCTCTATCAAGTAAATTGTTAAGAGGGCGGTGGACACTTTTTCATCGAGGAATACTTGACGCAAGTTGGATCGGAGGTCAAATTTTTGCAGGAGCATCACATATCGTAGAGTTGAGACATTTTGATTCTAGTATCAAGACTAACTGAATTACATTGTATTTCATAATGAGGTAGACAGTTACTTAAATTTATTTACATCCATCTTATTGTATTTAAACATATACAATAAAAGCCATCTAAAGCAACTACCAAGAAACAGGTCTAATTATTATCTGAAAGGCAGGTTCTAACGAAATGCAGGACGTAATTCATTCATAAATCTCCACTAAACTTTATTTTCATTATATTTGTATTAAGCAAATATCTGCTTGTCAAGACGCCCGTGCTAACTTTATCAATTGTCATTAAGAGAAGTTCTACTGTGAAGCATTTTCTCGTCATATAAATGACGTGTAAGGAAATTCACCTCAATTTGGTGTTCAATTTACCACATAGTGTGTGGAAGTATATTTTATCCTATGCGTTGTCATCTTTCGAATGCTTAACCCTTTATTTCGTACACACTTTTTTCACGCCTTTGCAAAAAGAGTAGACCAATATCATATGGCTAATGCATGGGTCGTCTGGTCAGTGTCTGTTCTGTTATTAAATCTGACTCTGCAGTTTCTACCAATGCCAAATAGTCAGGTGTTCATATGGCATTTTAAAACATGCAGGTAATAAACCTTCATGATGTAATTATTTCTTTAATGCATATTCAACAAGGAAATTGTTGAATTCATTGGAAACAGCAGTTTGAGAAAAGAAAATATTCAGTCAATGGTACCTGGCATTTAACAAAATTAAATATGCTCAAAGTACCCGACATCAATAGATTGCCGTATAAAGACAATATCATGACCAGACAAATGTCCATGCCAACAGAATGAGTATTATACGAAACAGAATTGCCTACATCCGGTAAATTATATTCTATATTAAGATTATAATCCAATCAAATACTATAGTATTCTGCGTGAGGAAAAAGTCCACAAGTAATGTAGCATTCTATAAGAAGAAAATATGTAGCAATCTGCAAATGGGAAACATCCATACCAAGGAACATAGCATTTAACAAATGGAACATATCCACACCAGACAATATAGCATTTCTAAAAAAAGATTTTATCCATTACAGGTAATATAGCATGTATCATATAGCATTTTACAAATGAAATATACACAGTAAGTAATACAGCATTCTGCAAAAAGTAAATATTCACACAAGGTAATATAGCATTCTGCATGAAGTACATATACAATAAAGCATTCTACAAAAGAAGATATCCACACCAGGTAATAAATTATTTAGACAAAAATATCTACAGCAGGCCATATAACATTCTACGAGAAGAAAATGTTTTTACCAGGTAATACAGCATTCTAAAAAAATAAAAAACAAAATATCCACACCAGGCAATATATAGCACTTTATAAGAAGAAAATATCCATGCTACGAATATAACGTTCTGTAAAAAGAAAATATCCAAACCAGGTAATATAGCATTCTTCAAAACACTATTCACACCAGGCCGTATAACATTCTACAAAACGGAAGTATCTACACTAGGAAATATAGCATTCTACAAAACGAAAATATCCACACCAGGTAATACAGCATTCTACAAAAAGAAAATACCCACGACAGTTAATGTAGCAGTGTAGTAGAAGAAACCACACCAGCAAATATACCATACTGCAAAGATTAAATATCCATATCAGGCAATACAGCATTCTGCAAGAAGACAATATTTACATCAGGTAATAATTAAGCATTCTGCAAAACCGAAATTACAAGCTACTATATAATATAGCAGTTCGCAAAAAGAAAGGAACATATTAACACCAGGTAATATAGCATTCTGCAAGAAGAAAATGCCCGCAACAGGTAATATAACATTCTGCAAGAAGTAGATATACACATAAGGTATTATATAGCATTCTACAAAAAGAATGCTAGACCACGATAGGTTTGCAAAAAGCGAATATCTATACCAGTTGATATGACATTCTACAAAAAGTAATATAGCATCCTTTAAAACAAAAATACCCATATCAAGTAATTCAGCACTCTGCAAGAAGTCATCCATTTTAAGTAATCTAAAGCTCTAAAATAGTAATTAAATATCCATAGCAGGTAATGTAGCAATATACAAAAACTAAATCTCAACACGAAGTAATATGCTATTCTACGAAAGTAAATATCCGCAACAGGTAATGCAGCATTTTGTTGTTTTAATACCCTCACTGAGTAATATAGCTACTTCCAAAACGTAAATATCCGACCAGGTAATGCAGCATAATACTAGAAGAAAGTATCCATACCAGGAAATATTGCATTCTACAAAATGAAAGTATCCATACCAGGTATTATTATAACGCAAAGTAAAATCCTCGATTTTGATTGGTCAGTTAGCCATGTATAAAAGCCGTGTATCCCTCTAAATTCTGATGTATATACGGAGTCATGAGCAACAATGGAATTTCCCCCGCCAAGTGCCTCGCTTCCTTGATATAACAAAATAAAAATGGCCGACCAGCTTCACTTCGTCGATTCGATTCAAACAACCGCTCTCAAACGAAATAACAAGAGTTTGGGGCGGAAAAAAAGTTATCCATTTAGAAACATTTTTGTTACAGTTGTTGTATATCAATGTAAATGAACCCTATATGTGGCGAAGGTCTTATTCTGCTTTGATGCTGCAAATGTTGTCAAAGTGCTTGTGCACGTACCGATTAGCCCCCAAACCCCGCTTTTACACAGATAATCCACACCCAATTCGATTCAGATTTTATTTATGTACATCCACAGTACACGTACCTGTAAATTGCAGTATAGCCGCTCCTTCCAATGCCCATTGTTTGAATATTATAAAACCGTCATTTTGACGTCACCCAAATGACGTCGGTATTGCGCCAAAATTCCCTCAATTAAGTTAAATAGTGTCTGCTTAACCGCTGATCTGCTGAAAGTTTTACTAACGTCTGATTCTTTCAATCCTTTGATAAACTAATGCACTTGGATGATCCCTTTCTATCCACAAATATAATGAACCGGTTATTATACACGATGAACTAGGGTTGCAGAGTGATATATAAGCCTTTACCTTACAGTAAGAGGCCCCTGAGGGGAAGCAAAACGACGCCTACATTAATAACGTTAATTAATTGCTACAAATATTAAACTTTGCAGTATAATAAAATCGTTATACAGATCATTGGCGGGATATCTGACCTTTTATTTCCTGCTGAGGAAAATACATGTAGCCCTCACCTGACGGCTCGGGCAACATGATTTTTCTCAGCAGGAAACAAAAAGTCAGATACCCCGCCAATGATCTGTATAACTAATAATATCGCATTCTACAAAATGAAAGTATCCATACCAGGAAATATCGCATTCTACAAAAGGTAACTATCCACATCAGGTAATATAGCATTTTGCAAGAACATATCAACTCCGGGTAATATGGCATTCTATAAAAAGTAAATATCCACACTAGGTATTTTGCAAGAAGACAATAATTATTATCTACACCTGTTAATGTAGTAAACTAATATGTACAAATCAGATAGTGCAATATTCTGCAAAAAGAAAATATCCACACTAAGTCATATAAATTTTTACAAAAGGATTATATTCAGATTAGATAAAATAACATCATACAAAAAGTAAATATCCACACCAGGTAATTTAGCCTTCTGCGAATAGTAAATATCCGCGAAAGGTAATATAATATTCAGCAGGGAGAAAATATCCACAACAGGTAACATAGCATTCTGCAAAAAGTAAATATCTACATCAGGTCATATAGTACTCTACAAAAAGAACATATCCACGCTAGGTTATATAGCATTCGACAAAAAACCAATATCCATACCAGGTAATATAGCATCTTACAAAAAGCAAGTATCAACACCACTCTACTAACAGAAGATGCCCACACGAAGTAATATAGCAATCTGCAAGAGGAAAATATCCAGACCAGAAAATATAACTTTCTACAAAAAGTGAACATCCACACCAGGTAATATAGCCTAGTAAATATCCACGAAAGGTAATATAATATTTAGCAAGAAGAGAATTTCCGCAGTAGGTTCCATAGCATTTTGCAAAATTAAATCTTTACAACGGGTGTTATATATTAACGTTCTGTAAAGAGTAAGTCTACACACCAGGTAATATATCATTCTCGAAAAGAAATATCCATACTAGGTAATATAACATTTGGCAATAAGCTAAAATCCATACCAGGTAATATAACATTCTACAAAAAGCAACTATCCACACCATTCTACAAAGCGGAAATATCCACAACTAGTACTATAGCATTCTTCAAGACGCAAATATCCAGACCAAGTAATATAACATTCTACAATAAGTAAACATTCACAGCAGGTAATGTAACATTTTTTAATACTTTACACAAAGTAAAATAGCAATTTACAAAGAGTTATTATCCTTATCAGGTAATATAGCTTTTTCTACAAGAAGAAAATATCCAAACCAGGTAACATAGCATTGTACATAAAGAAAATATCAATACCACGTAATTAAGCATTACAAAAGAAGAAAACATCCACACCAGGTCATATTCTATTCTACAAAATAAAATATCTACACCAGTTAATATAGCATACTGCAAGAAGACATTATCTACACCAGGTAATATAGCCTTTTGCAAAAATAAAATATCCACACCAAGTGGTACAACATTTTACAAAAGGATTATATCCACATCTGACAATGTAGCATTATACAAAAAGCAAATATCCACACCAGGTAATATAGCATTCTGCCAAAAGTAAATATCCACATCAGATAATATAGCATACTGTCAAAAGTAAATATCCACGAAAGAAAATATAGCATTCTGCAAGAAGGAAATATCTGCAACATAGCATTCTGCAGAAAGTAAATATCTACAACAGGTCATATAGTATTCTGAAAAAAAGAAAATATCCCACTAGATTATATAACAGTCAGCAAAATAAATCAATATCAATACATGTACCAGGTACCATTCTACAAAAAGCAAGTATCAACGCCAATTATTATAGCACTCTACTAAATGAAGATGCTAAAAGAAGTAAACAGAAAGTAATGTAGCATTTTCCAATATATACATATCCACGCCAAATAATAAAGCCATCTTCAAAAAAGTAAATATCCGCACGAAGCAATATATCATTCTACAAAAAGTAAATATCCGCACTAAGTAATATAGGATTCTACAAAAGGAAAATATCAAGAACAGGTACTATAGCTATTCATAAAAGGAAATTTTCACAGAGAGTAATATAGCATTCTGCTCGAAGAAAATAAATAGACTAGGTAACATATAGCCATATAGCCTTATAATATAGCGTTCTGCAAAATGCTTATATGTACACCAAGTAATTATTTATCAATCTACAAAAAGTAAATATGAAATAATATAGCATTCTGCAAGAAGACAGTTTCCGCAACAGGTAAAGGGGCCGTCACACCATAACGTTCTGGTCAACGTTCTCTGAACATTTCAATCGTTCAATTTTTGAGCGTTCTACCCCTGTAAACCATTAGCGTGTGCTGACGTGCCACTGGCGCACAACGAACGATTTGTTAACGTTAGACGAGCGTGCTGAGCGTGTGCCTAACGTGTGAATAACGACAGAATAGCGTTTTGACGTTCGCTTGACTTTAGTCACACGCTGCGTGCGCTAGGGGACCGTTCAACGGTCGTTGACAGGTCGCCATTGAGTCGTTCACTGCAAAGCAAACGATTAGTAACAACCAAGACACGCTAGAGTAACGACTGACTAAGGATATCCGAACGCGTGCAACGCTCATCGAACGTTAGTAAAACGTTCCATTAACGTTCTTAAACGTTATTCAGCGTTTAAAATTAAACGTTGAAGAACGCTGGTCTCAGTGAGAACTTTTGTGCATGTTCAAAACAAATTTCCGGACCAGCGTTCTCCGCCGATTCCCGGCGATCACCGACGTTCACTAGCGTTCACAAGCGTTCACACAACGCTCTTCTGGCGCTATCCCAGCGACCATGGGTGACTACCAACGTTTCCTCAAACGCCAGAGAACGCTGACCAGAACGTCATGGTGTGACGGGCCCATAACATAGTGCGTATTCCGCAGCAAGCAAATATCCAACCAAAGAATATAGAATCCACCATGAAGAAAATATCCGCACCAGGTAACATAGCATTTTGCAAAAACTAAATACCCACACGGTAATATAGCATTATAGAAAAAGACAATTTACAAACAGGGTAATATAACATTTTGCAAAACGAACATATCCACGCCAAGTAATAGAGCATTCTACAAAAACTATCTGCATCAAGTTAATAAAATTCTGTAATATGAAAATGTCCACACCAAGAAATATTTCATTCTTCAAAAAGAAAATATTCAAACCAGCTACATTAGTGATATCAACTTCTGCATAAAGTAAATATCAATCCATACAGGTAATATAGCATTTTGCAAAAACTAAATATCCAAACACCCATACGACATAATATAGCATTCTATAAAAACTATTTTTCAGAGGGCTCTGTCTTGTACGATGCGTTTACACTCTATATTCTCATGATAACATTTAGAGGTATAATCAAGACGAAGAAAGAATGCCAAATAAAATTCTTATTATAATTCTTATCTTTTTATAGCAGTTGAAATAAACGCGTTTTTTTAAATATGTAAATGTGATTTATTGTTCTGTTTAACCCTTTCCCTCATATTGACGACTTTTGGCGACTCTGTAAAAGTCACTTTGTGAAATCATTGTGATAAATAGAGCATTTGCTCCTATAGGAGCAAATGCTCTATTTATCACAATGGTTTAAAACTACAAAATTCTAAAATTTTCTTTTTCTCTAGTTAATGCTCCTTTTCGGTAGATTTATTCAAAATGGTTGTAACTAAAAATAGCCTATGAGGGAATGGGTTAAAATGATTTAAATGTATGTATTTACAAGCAGAGTAGACTAAGATCAAACGGCTCCCGCATGAGCCATCTGATCAGGGCTGCTTTGTTTGTTTATGAAATGATTTAGACCTGCTTCTCCAGTTTCTGCCGTGGCCAACCTTGCCTATTGTCTCATTCCATGACAGATATTCAGCAAATTAATATTCATTCAGTTTTTATTTCTTACATGGCTATTCTTTGAGTAAATTATTAAATATGGCATCCAAACTGATTACTTGATAAAGGTCATTGTTAAAGGTCAGATTACAAGTAAAAATTATAGAGAAGCGATCCCTATAGACAAGTTCAGTGGGATACTAACACAGGTTGGGTTTAAACTAGAGGTGGTCATAACCAAATACTTAACCCTTTCACCGCCGATGTCGCATAAATGCACCACGACAAATAGTGCAGTCCCAGATCAGACGCCGCCTTTTCAAGGCGGCGTCTGATCAGGGACTTCACTTTTTGTCTCAATCTCTATTTCTATATCTATACTGTATTCCTTTAAAATTTGCATTTAGTTATCTCATTTACTTATTTTACCAAATGATTTAACAAAAGTGGTTTGCAGACGACAATTAGACATTTGGCGCCAAAAGGGTTAATGTAATAGGAAAATATGTTTCTTAACCTTTTACCCCATGCATATTCATGTAAGACATAACGATATCATGAATATTTATTAGCTGAAAAACTATAATGGCATCTGAACACAGGGGGTTTTATTGGCTGGAGTTTTAAAGTGACATTTGAAGAAGGGAATGTTTGGTCTTGGCAAGCCTGTAAAATTAGATCTGCAATATCCCATTTATAAGCAATCAGAATATATACCGAGCAGACGGGTCCAACAGGAAACGTCTGAGTTTAGTCTACTCTTTTGCAAAGGCGTCAGATAGGCGTCTTTATGGAGTAAATGGCTAAATATCGCTTAACCAATTCATGTGTATTTATATTAAATAACCACTTTAAGGCTTATGGGCTGGTCACGTGCAATTTACAATTTATTCTCTTTTAATGACTGTGCGTCTTTCGCTCCTCAGTTTATTGCGTTCTAACGACAAATGTACCAGTGATTCCTTTGTTTAACCCTGTTCATGCTAAATGCGATCTGATTGGCATTGACACATAGCTTTGATCTAGACGAGGTGCTGAGTAACTCGGCATCTCATCTGGATCAACGCTGTTTGACACTCGATCAGTAGTTTCTCAAGAGCTGGAACGAATTGGACGTCAGTAAAACATTCAAATCAGAGCTGGGGCAGATGTAATATTTTCAGCTTCAGGAGGATTCACCTTTTACTCGCCGAGCAATGCGTATTTAGCTCAACCGGCAGCTTTGTGGTGTCATTTGCAAGTAGTTTGGATCCAGATGAGACGCAAAATAATTCGACGCCTCATCGGGATATTTTATAGATTTTATAGAAAATTGTAATAGTAAAATTGAAGCAGACGACAATATTTTGCAGATGACAGATGTCCATAGTACAGAAGGTTAAATCATTATATAAAGCACCTTGTATATTCTATATCTATTCAAAACTATAACATGGGTGCCAAACAGTTTAAGATCATTGTTAGATTCAAACATATAATGTATCTCACATTGATTCAAGCTGTTTACAAATACCACCGTCAAATGACGCGTAGCATAATTCTAAACCTGACAAAAGTGTTTCTTGATAATGGAAAACTATGTCAGTCCTGTAAATGTTCTCATGTATTTTGAATAATTAACGAAGCTCGAAATTGATAGTCGTTAACTGAATTAAATTCGTGATTAACGCTAAACTTCGGTTGGATCTTGTCAAGTTTGTCTGTACAAAGGACTAGAAACCGTTTTCAACTTTTATAATGACACTTGTCAATAGACAATGAAGTGAAACCATTTTGGATAGGTATAAGATCCGCAAGAACAGCAGATTCAGCTCGTTGACACTCTGGGTATATCATTGTACAGTAGAACATGTCTTAAGCGGCCATCAAATCAAACCGAGGTCTAATTATAGGTCCTATATGAACTTTCTGCATTACATTTACCCTGCATTAAGCAACCACCTGCTTTAAAGACTCCTATATTCAAGAAATAAATGGCCGCTTAAGACAAGTTTTTACTGTATTATAAAAGAACATTTGAGCAGGCACGAAACACCCTGGCATTTAACCCTTTATCTGATAGAAACGCGCATTTTCACGCCTTTGCAAATAGAGTAGACCCAGATCAGACGACTCCTGTAAGTGGTCTGACCAGAGTCTGTCCAGATGGCTTTTTAAATTTTGCAATTTCTAACATCCTGCGGTCATATAAATTATTTTAATTAACATTCATGATGCCATTATTTCTTTCATGAATATTCATCTGGTATAGAAGTAGTGTTACATGTAGCTTGACAACTTCCTTAAGTAAAATGTTGACTATGGTTACACAGGTTTCTGTCCTTGTTAATTTCTTTGATGCGTTCGTGTTTTGTTGTGACAGTTCGTCCTGTCATTGTGTATGCAATATTTAAAACATAACCCAATGCACTACGCATGCGCTAATCTAGATAAGCCCATTCTGTCATCACGCACAAGATTTCACAAGCATTTCAATTTGTCTTATTGTTTTTCCATCGATTAACGCCGAACCTCCACAAGAGTTGATATAAAAGACCACTTCAGCGAAATCCTTTTGAAGAGGCAAAAGTAATGCGCACGGCAGTCATTTCACTGACAAATGAAACCGTTTAACCCTGACCCCGTTATCCGCGCATTGGCCCGCCTTTTCAAACAGTTTGGACCCAGATGAGACGCCGAGTAACTCGGCGTCTCATCAGGATCCAAACTGTTTGACATTCGGTCAATAGTTTTAAAAAATCTCGCTGGATTCGGAAATTATCAAAATTGCACCGGATTCAAATTTAAGCAGACAATTTTGTTTCAATGCGAGTTAAAGGCTAAATGCCTTATCAGCAAGGAATAGTGATCGCCGTTGATTCAGTTTTATTTGATAACACGTCATCAGGTCCGTGATTTCTTTCTGAAGTGACATAAACGACTGAGTACTAAATTCCTTCGTTTTATCCTTATCAAAACATATAAATCATTAACAAACTTGGCAGAGGTATTAAGATTGGTTCAGCGCTGTTTTGTCACCAAATCGACATTACGGCAAATTCAGGACAGTTCTATCGGTCCACTGGATCTAAGTCCCTCGGTTTAATTTAATTAAGAAGAGTTTAGAGGTGATGAGATGCGCATGCTGATATCCAGATATACTATCTCTTCTCTTTAATTCCAGGCCTATTGTCTTTGGAAATGAATTTGAACTACGCAGTGGCATGAACACAGTAATTAGCCCTTACCATGTTCTATATAAAATAATCACTGCCCCAAATTCTGAACTGGTGCAATATTTACTACTTCCGGGTTGATCAAGATTTTGAGAAACTATTGGCAAAGTGTCAAACAGCTTGGATCCTGATGAGACGCCGAGTTACTCGGCGTCTCATCTGGATTCAAGCTGTTTCTAAATGCCGATTAAGTCGTGAATTGCCGGAGATGGGTTGGAACTCTTGGTCGGCGTTATGTCGGCGTCACCTTGCTTATAATGCATTGTATCTGGTCAGTTGTACTTTTAACTTTTTGTATGATAGAGACGCATTTTAGCGCATTTGAAAACAGAGTATACTCAGATCAGAAGGTTATTGTAGGAACAGTCTGATCAGAGTATACTCTGTTTGCTTATTGAATTCTATTCTACTCTTTCTTTCATAAACAAATGAAGCCTGATTGCCATAGAGTAAAGTGTTATAACCATCAACCAGCTCTGAAATTGTCTTCTTGTCCAAGCTTTTGACTGCTGTTAAATGGGCTGCCAAAGGCATCACACGTTTTTACAGCTTTCAAATTTGCGCATGATTTACTGCGGTCAAAGTCATTCTTTTTAATGACCATGATTTACTGTGAGACTAGGTTTTTTTTAAAGTTTTTTTTTTTATATATTTATTTATATTTTTCTCTCAACGAGCGCACATATTTTTGTCGGGGTTAATTTCTTTTCTGTCTCGACCCCTTTTCAGTGAATGCTAGCGAATTAGGTATTATCTATTAAAACCACTGTCACAAACGTTATAGCGTTGGCGCAAGAAACCCGAGTTCGACACTTGGTAGAAACCAATAACTTTTTCCCCTTCTCTTTCATTTTTTTCTTAGCGCCCTTAGGGAATGTTTTGCTTGGCAAAATAGTAGAATCAGATCTATATCATGCCATAAGCAAACAGAGCAGACCCTGGTCAGACGGCTCCTATAGGAGCCGTCTGATCCGGGTCTACTCTGTTTGCAAATTCATGATATAGATCTGCTTCTATACATTGAGGGAATGGTTAAAGTTGATCGTATTGCTATCATGAAAATGTATGCAACGTATTGCTATCTTGACAATGTGTGCGACGAACATCGTCCAACCCTTCTAATTAATTTAAGTATCTGTATACAGTAGATCCTCTCTATAGCGACCATTTATTCAATAAATTTTGTTACCCTTTACCACAGATAAGTGCAGAATGAATGACACAGTGGCAACAACTGGCGCTTTATGCATAACTTTGGTCCTGCATTAAGCTATCACCTGCCTTTAATATCCTGAATTAAATCATTCGGTACAATAAGGACATGAGATAAATAAATGCAAGTTTCAAAAGAATAAAGCACATTATATAGAAATAGAGAAATGAGACAAAAAGCGAAGTCCTGATCAGACGCCGACTTGAAAAGGCGGCGTCTGATCTGGGACTGCGCTATATGTCGTGGTGCAGTTATGCGACTTCGGCGGTGAAAGGGTTAAAGCAATATTCTTGGTGGGCTAGAATCTAACACGGTGGGAATTGTTTTGCTGTTTTCTCTTATATAGAAACTAACAACAATGCTTTGACCAGTCTCTCAACGTGCTCGATTTCATATTGAAGTTAAGTTTTCACAGACACCGCTGAGTTATTGGAGGAGGTTGGCCCGTAAATACAGGTTACAGTCTGTCTTTGTGATTCATCACCTTGCACTAATAAGACTTAATGACCGAAGATCTCCGATTAGATATATATTACCCAGCATGCATCGTTAACGGATATACAGCCATAGGTATTCAAATGTCATCTAACTTTAACGAAACGTGTAGTTTGATGGTATTATCTTGTCCATCAGCGGGCAGTTTGGAGAAGTGTCTAGCCTCTTGACCGATCAATGACGTGCACTTACCAGGGGTTCCACGTGACCCCAGTGAACATGGCGTCTTCGGGTAGGATTACGAGAAATGCCAGGTCTGACACTGTCTCTTAGTGTTTTGACTACCACTGTCCAACTTGAGTTCACTGTACAAGCTGTTCTTTTCTGTAGGTTTGGCCTGTTTATTTATTGCCAATTTCCTGCACAGGTACTCAATTTAACGCATTTGAAAACAGAGTAAACCCAGACCAGACGGTTCCTGTAGGAGCCGGGAGCCGTCTGGTCAATATCTGCTCCGATAACTAACGAAATTACAGTAAAATCTCGATTATTCGAACACTAAAACAAGTATCATTATCGATCTTTAAGACATATGGCAGCTTAATGCATGGTGAAAGTCATGCAGAAAGCTCCTAGATGAGCTTTCTGCGTGACTTTCACCATGCATTAAGCAGCCACATGCCTAAATGGTCTTAATTATTCTATGCAAAACAATCGAATAATCTAGATTTTACTGTATATAGATCTGACTGTACAGTTTCTGTAATGGGTTAAACTTTCTGTACCCATATGCAATTATAAATAAAATCTATTTAATAGTCATTTAGTCAGTATTTCTTACAGTAATGTTCATTGTGTAAATGGTTAAAAACAACAATGTTCAAGGATGATATGACAGACTATGAGATAAGTGAGAAACTAACATAACTATCTAAGTGTGGGGTTTGTCCTAATAGTCCTAATAGAATGAGAACTCAACCTTTTGTCTAAAAGACAGCACGCCCACCGTTTAACAACATACTATATCTGCTTTCAATGGGAAGGACCGTTTCTAATATTGTAATAACTTGTGGTCCAACCCTTTTACTATTGCTTTATACTTATTTATTAATATGCAATATTGTAATTACGTAAAACAAAAAGCAAGCAATAAAATATGATTAAACTAAAACAACATAATGCTCTAATGGTTTTGGTTTACATTTAGAAATGTAAGGTAATGCAAATTTGTTTACCCTAATTATCCTAAATATTTGAACAGACATTCTAGGCAATACAGACCCAGAATGCAGATCCATACCAAAATGTCAATGGAGGAGCAGTTTAATCAGGGTCTACACCATTGCTATTATGTCAGTCTAATTTAAAGTTATCAAAATGGTGCCAAATTTACCTTTCCCAATCGATAAACCATCGCTTTTAACACATTTGCAAACAGAGTATACCCGGATCACACCGCTCTTGTAGGGGCTGTCTGACCAAGGACTGCTCTGTTTGTTTATTGAATTTTATACACTCGAGTCTACAGTTTCTGTTGTAGCAAATATGCCCGTGTCCATTAGCTATTATAACAATTTAACTTATTAATATTCATGATGTCGTAATTTCTATATACAGTAAAACCTCTCTAAACCGGACGTTAAATTTAGTATACATATTGGTCTTGGGGACAGGTGGCTGCTTAATGCAGGGTGAAAGTCATGCAGATCTGCATGACCTTCACCCTGCATTAAGCAGCCACCTGCCTAAAAGTATCCAAATTCTTCTCATCTAGGATTCCGGTTTAGAGAGGTTTTACTGTAGATATTCATGGGATTGATGAATATGTAGAGAAGGAAGATTGGGTTAAATCAAGGTGCATTTTTAGTAATGAAGAATTGATGCCTTTTTAGGCAGATAGCTGCGTAATGCAGGGTGAAAGTCATGCAGAAAGCTCCTTAGAGGAGCTTTCTGCATGACCTCAACCCTACATTAAGCTGCCACCTGTCTTAAAGACCGATAATGATACTTGTTTTAGTCTTCGAATAATCGAGTTTTTATTGCATTTATACGCTACTTCAGCGGGCACTGTCTCAACTGATGTATGCCTTTGGGCAAATGTTCTAATTTGGGCATTGAAAAAAGTAATAGCGGATCGCTGACACAGGCCTGGGTACGTGCTAAATAGAGATTTAACTTTTATCGAAAACTGGAAACCTGATCTGGTGACAATCAAGTCGTCAGAAATAGACATGACTTCTAGGTTGGACTTGCTCATCACGGGATGACACCGACGTAAAAACGAGACTTTGAAATCTAGAAACCGTGTGTGACTTTGAGTATATCTTTGACTACGCAAATAAACCCGATATTTCTAATTACCGGTGTCAAACAGTTTTATTTTCTTTAATTACATTTCGAGTGTCTCAGCTTTCTGAAGAAGGTACGGCGGATACTGACTTTGGTTTAGAACGAGTGGAGTTAAATAAATACGGAACAATGATGGATCCCCGGGGGTTCTACAAAGGGAGCTGTGTAATACAGCACTTGTCTTCAACTTCTGTGGAGCTCTTGGTGAGTTGTCAGGTGAGTAGAGGCCGATGTCAGCTGGGTGGTTTTTTGTCAGACAAGGTATCAAAGTCACTCAAGTGGACCACCTTCGCTGACCATAGTGATTGATCAGGTGACGTGAACCGAGATGTCAGACCTCAAGTGGGGAAACAAGAGTGGGACATCGGCGATCACGTGATAGGTGCTTATGACATTCAAGATCACTACAACAACGCATAGGACAAAGTGAGCACTTACAGACCGGAAGCAAGCAAGAATTTAACGAAGTTATGTCCAGAATCATATAAATGGGACATAGGTAAACAGTGCAGAACCCGAAGACAACTGAGTTTTCAGTGTACAGCAACACCGGTATAAAGATTTCGTTTACCAATTTTCCCCATGAACATTTATGTAACCAAATTTGTTTTACAGTTCGAGGGCTTGGTACAAAACTATTCTAACTCCTTCACTTTGTGAAGGAGTTAGAATAGTTTTGCACCAAACCCTCGAGTTGAACTTCGATACCTCGAACTTCAAGGGACTATACCAATTAGTTCGAGCTAACAGAAGTTATCCTTTCTAATTTTAACACTTTCTCGTGTTCACAGCTAATACAGATCTAAAATAATGTTGAAAACTCCTATTAAGCTGTCATATGTGTTTCTATATATCTGTAACGATACATTTTAGAGCAATTCTGATTTGGAAGGACTGAACTTTTTGTTCGAGTTAACCGAAGGTCGAGTTACCCGAGCTTGCGATATCGAAGTTCAACCATATATTAATACTAATAAGCTGATGTTTTATAATGAATTATTGGCATTATCCAAAAAATAAAGTCTTGACCATGACAAAATCTGTAGAATTTCATAATCAAACACAGAAGACCCTGACCAGATGGCACATAAAGATCTTGGTCCATCGTGTTTGAAAACATTTCCCTATATTGAAAACTAGATTCGTTTAAATCAAAAACTTTAGCTAGTTCGGTCCGAAATACAGGCATAAATAGGTCAATTTAGGAATTTCAAATAGTTTTTATTTGTGAAAGTTTAGATCATTCTATTTTAACAACGGTAAACATGATTGGAGACTATAGTAGATCTTCTCTAAAGTAGCCACTTGATGAATACGAAAACTTATCGCATAACGTGTGTCTTAAAAACAGATGCTTGTCTAGAACAGAACACAAACAATGCAGAACACTTCCATAGGAACGTTCTGCACTATAGTTTTGTCCAGCATTTTGTTCTGAGAATAAAGTATTTAATTCGATTTCACATATCATGATAAGTATAATATTATGTATAATATTATGCATAATTTCAGAAACAGTGACTGTATGGATAATGATCAGCTTACGTTTTATAGTGACATCATACACAAGCATTATGTTTAGCATGGCAGTAGAGTCAGATCTATATATCATTTCATAAGCAAACAGAACAGACCCTGATCAGACGGCTCCTTCAGGAGCCGTCTGATCTGTGTCTACTCTGTTTGCAAATGGTGTCATTATTTATTACATGAATATCCATGGTGTAAGGGGTTAAGTTTGGGTTAGGACTAAGCATGAACTATATAATGTTAGGAGTTGAGTATTTACCAACACATCGGATAGTTTGAATTGTCGCCCTTATATTAGCCATCTACAGTAGTACAACGATCAGATGGCGTTGTTTACAAAACAGTACGTATGTAAACACAGAAAATTAACGATAAATTAAACTGTGACATGTTGTATAGGTTAATCCAGGCAGTTGACTTTTGTGGATCCACCACTTCTTCCTATCCTAATATAAATGCCACAGTTGTACTTTCCATACTTATCGTTAACTTTCTGTGTTTACATACACACTGTTTTGTAAACAACGCCATCTGATCGTTGTACTACTGTACCTCATGGGATAATGACTGTATGCTTATAAAATAGCTGGGTTTATAATGTCATATAAACACGTTTATATGTTCTGGTCCTTCGGGATCATTAGTTTTGATGTCAATAGTTTTGAAAATTGAATACTGCTTAAGCCGGTGCTAGAGGGCATGCACGTTTACTTACTACTCATGAACAGACTCAATAAAACCGAGTCTGCAATTTTCTCTTTCTGCATTTCTACATTTGCTTTCGAAGGACCACCCATTTTCAGAATATATGACAGAAACTATATAATACGAACTATTTTATTCAACAAGCAAACAGAGCAGACCATGATCAGACGGTTCCAAAATGAGCCGTCTGATCTGGGTCTACTATGTTTGCGAAGGTTCGTAAAGGGTTAAGACAATATTGATAATGCACATGGTTAAAATAACTGTAATATATATATTAACATACTTTTTACGACATTTCAACGTCAGCGTCATATAGCAAGATACCTTTAATTTTCCTCAGTAAATACTTGACACTGACTTTTACCAAGGTACAATACATGTATAGGTGTTGCTTTTAATGCTTTCCTTTATACAAAACTTGATTCATGTCTGTGCAAACAGAGTAGACCCTGATTAGACAGCTCCTATAGGAGCCGTCTGACCAGGGTCTGTCGTGTTTACTTATGAATTTAGACAAACTCATTAACTGATTTAAATGTGCACGCATTTTAACACCTGTGTGTTGGTGTATGTTTTTCTTTTCCGTTTCGTTTATCCTCTTTCTTGTATGCATGGCACTCCTTGTTCAATAACCTCTATTCCGCTGTTCGTCGTCTGACTTGCATTTTCACGGCTTGGATCCAGATGAGAAGCCGAGTAACTCGGCATCCCATCAGGATCCAAGCTGTTTGACACTCTGTCAATAGTTTCTCAAGATCTTGTTCGAATCGGAAGTAGTCAAAATTGCACGAGATCCAGATCTTAACAGATGTTATTTTTCACAGTTTACAGGGTTAAGCTTACATCAGAAAATGCGTGAAAAGTCGTTATAATCCAACTGTTGTGAGGTTACGCAAAATCGATTGAAAGTATTTAACCTTCAAATACCCGAATTATGATAATAGTATTAATCTTTTCCTCTAAATAAGCACATTAAGAAGGCGGTTGACTTGTTCTGCCAGTAGTTGACTTGTCAAACTGTTCAAATTGCCCAAGTAAGCATATCTAAACCCTCAGTTTCGCCACTTATCAAAAGGAGTAGGCATCAAAATCAATTCAAAATGATCGTTCTGTTTTGTCATATTAAACGCTAGACGATTAAAACAAATGAAAAAAGATCTGTTTAGTATTAACCTTTAAAACGCTATATTAGCGCGAATGATTGAACACTTTTGCAAACAGTTTTGATCCAGATGAGATGCCGAGTAATGCCGATGCTCATTAGAAACCAAATGGTTTCATATTGTGATTTTATTTTCAAAAGAAACCTAAGAAACGGATATTTTAAATATTTAGATCAACAATGGTTTGCAGACGACGGTTTTGTTTCTCAGCATAATAAAAGTAGAGGTATTCCAAAGTTGTGGCGTGCATGTCAACAAGGTCATTTATAGATGAATTTATCTCAAACTTGTTTTTCTAGAGTTAATACCATAGTTTGCCTTTTTGACGTTCTGTCCACTTTGATGTTTTGATAGTATATACAGATGAACCCGTCTAAATCGACCAACAGTATATTCTGTTTTAACCCATTCCCTCATAGGCTATTTTTAGATACAACCTCTATGAATAAATCTACCGAAAAGGAGCATTAACTAGAGAAAAGGATTTTTTTTGAATTTTTTAGTTTGAAACCATGGTGATAAATAGAGCATTTGCTCCTAAAGGAGGCCATCAAAAATATGTCTAATTATGGGTCTGTAAGGCAGGTGGTAGCTTAATGAAGGGTGAAAGTGGTACAGAAAGCTCATATTGGAGCTTTCTGCATTACGTTTGCCCTGCATTAAGCAACCACCTGCTTTAAAAACTATGACCACATAGGGTATGTTCTATTACAATGAATATACAGTAGAACCAGAACCCCTCTAATGCGACCACATAATGAATAAACATGGGTGTCTTTATAAGCAGGCGGTTGCTTAATGTAGGGCAAATGTAATGCAGAAAGCTCCTCTAGGAGCTTTCTGCATTACTTTTGTCCTGCATTAAGCTACCACCTGCATCTATCACCCAGAATTATACCTCTTTTAGGTGGTCGCATTAGCGGGGTTTGACTGTACGTCGGTGTCTTGTCAAGCAGGTGTCTGCTTAATGCTGGACGAAAGCAATGCAGAAAGCCCCTTTAGGAGCTTTGTACTTACTTTCTGTCCTGCATTAAACTACCACCCGACGTCAAGATCCAGATTTATACATCTTTATTTTGTCGCTTTAGAGAGGATCTTACTGTGTGAACAACCACGTGACTTTTATCATAACAAGAAGATTACGTTGTCATTATAGCTATGATCATAACTGGAGAGTCAAAACAGTGGGTTTGATGGTGTATATATAAGTCATTACAGTACAGTAAGATGTATCTCAAGCAAATAATTGTTTAAACAAGTTAAATTGTAGGGGTTGAAGACAGGTGTCCACGAAAGTAATACTAAACGCATTTGAAGTGTTAAGACATTAATTAGTTGCTTAAAACAGGGTGTTCTTTAGAACACCTTAAACCAGTTCTGTCATAGGCAATCTTTAGACCCTGCCTCTATGAATAAATCTACTGAAAAGGAGTACTTACTAGAAAAAGGGGAAAAAATAGACTTGAGTTTTGAAACCATTGTGATAAATAGAGTATTTGCTCCGTTGGTTCAAATGTTCTATTTATTACAATGGTTTAAAAAAATGACTTTTACGGGGGCGTCAAAATGCGTCAAATATGAAGAAATGAGTTAAAGCCACCATTTTGAGAGTAAATGCCAGATGCAGAACTACATGTAAGATGAATTTCGTTTGGAAACATCCACCTGCCTTGAGTCCTATTATCACATGTATTTTAACTCTTTAAATGCCGGAAACGAACCGGGTGTCATTTGCAAATAGTGTAGACCCAGATCAGAGTCTCCACTGTTTGTCATTCAAAATCATCTCACAAAATACACCCTTTCATTCTTAATTAACTCTACCTTTAAATAGTGATGGGCTTTTCCACTTTGAAAAGTCAGCATTTAACGGGTTATTTCTATTCTCTTTATAGAGGTTTTGCTGTAGACGTGGCTATGATTTAGTGGTGACAAGAACGCGTTGTTTTACTATGGGTTTTAATTTGCCAATACAGTAAAACCTCTCTTTAACGGCCACTAAATTACATCAAGTATTTTTTTGTTGAAGGCAGGTGGCGGCTTAAAGCAAGGTGAAAGTAAAACAGAACGCTCCTACAGGAGCGTTCTGTTTTACTTTCATCTTGCTTTAAGCAGCCACCTGCCCTAAATACCAACTAATTAACACAATTCAGTGGCCGTTATAGAGAGGTTTTACTGTAATACATTGTGTGTAGGTTTGGTATAAAACACAGCAGTTATATACTCAGCTACTCGGCGGTTTCCGACAAGCTCTGTAAAGTATCTCGTATACACAGTCATTTGTTTCATTTGTCCAGGCGAAGTCGTATTATAATTTTATCCGTTGTGCAAATATATGAAAATTCCTTTTTCCTAGTAAATTCCCCTTTTCAGTAGATTTATTCATAAACGTTGGGTCTGAAAATAGCATATGAGGTAATGGGTTTTTTAAAATCAATTATTCAATAAATCAATATTAATAATGGATTACGCTTTTCGTGAATATTCACCAGGTGAATAATTAGATTGAGGAATCACAATCTAAACAAAGTGTACCATACTGAGTTTAGGATTGACCTAAAATATTTCCAAAGTCTAGACATGTCGCTGCTACAATCGCAGAGTTATTGCTAATACATGTAGCATGGATTTACATAATATACATTTTAAATCTCGTCAAGGTTTCAACTTAAGCTAAAGTCATCGCCGGTCAGTTGGAAACAATCCTCGTTTGCCAATAAAGAAACTTGACACACACCACATAATAGCATATTAAACTTTTTGAGAACTAATTACATAGAATTAAGGACCAACGCCAGCTAAACGTGAGGCGCTACCATGGGAGGTGAGGGTTAGGTCCGACTTAAGGCCAAAAATACATTGCAAAATTGTATAGCGCAGAGGTGCAGTTAAGATGAGTATATTAAAACATTAAGAAGAATAACTTCTTTATTAAAACATTAACCCTTTCACCACCGAAGTCGCATAAATGAACTACGACAAACTACTTTTCAAGGCGACGTCTGATCAGGGACTTCACTTTTTTTGGTCTCATTCTCTGTTTCTATATATGTGCTTTATTCGTTTGAAATTTGCATTTATTTATCTCATTTCCTTATTGTACTGAATGTTTTAACACAATGTGGATTGCAGACTACAATTAGAAATCCGGCACCGAAAGGGATAAGAAGAAAAACTTCTTTATTAACAGTACATTAAAACATTAAGAGGAATAACTTCTTTATTTCTCCACCAAACACTTTAATGGAGAAAGGATGATTTTAGTATTTGAGTACGCACCTTTATCTGTTGCTCTGATAGCGTAAACTGTGAAACGCCATTCTGCCATGCTAATTGCTAAATACAAAATGCGAAATGCTTTTTGCCAATTGTGTAAATTGCTAGGGAATGCTCCAAATGATGGATGTAAATGACAAATGCGAAGTGCGAAATGCTTATTGCTAAATGCATGTTTGCACTACTGGCATTGAACAGCGCCATTTTAAAGTGACTGCACATTTGCTAAATGCATGTTTATTTACATTAAAGCTTATTGCTTATTTTACTACTAAATTAAAAATATCGGCGACAGTCGCCGTTCAATGCTAGTAGTGCAAACATGCATTTAACGATAAGCATTTTGCATTTGTCATTTACATCTATCAATTGGAACATTCCGGTTCTTTCCCTAGCAATTTACAGAATTGGCAAACAGCATTTCGCATTTTGTATTTAGCATTTCGCATTTAGCAAATAGCAAAAAACATTTAGCATTTAGCAAACAGCATGACAGAATGGCGTTCCATAGCAAACCATAAGGGAAAACATCAAATAAAGATGTACATGTATTACATTTAAACTGCACTGTACATAAAAGTACAAAAATGAGTCATGCAGGAAACACCACATACAGAACAAACACTCGCCCGAACAGCAACACAAGGAAACAGCAAATGTACATAACTAGAAAAAACAACAAGAGACGCACAAAGACAAAACAAACATACAATAGGAGGAAGATGGAAGTACCGCCTTGGAACGGTCAGTGACAAAAGTCACTGGGGGGTTAAACCGGCTTATGGGCGCCCAACCTGACTCTTATTCCATCCCCACCCTAACCCTTTCTGCGTCAACTAAATTTCATCTGCTATGGTTATCGTCAGCTTCTAAGAGTATCGTCTGCTACAGGCTACAAAATGGTGTTTCTTCAATTTCTTTACAAACATATAATCCATGTCAACCAGTTTGAATCCTGGGGGGACGCCGAGTTACTCGACAAAACTTCTGGGTCGAAACTGTTTGCAAATGGCGACGAAAGTGCTCAATATACACTTTGTACAAAATGATAACACAATTACGTCATGACTTAACCCTTTCCCGCATGTTGACGACTTTTGACGACTCTGTAGAAGTCACTTTATGAAACCATTGTGATAAATAGAGCATTTGCTCCTATAGGAGCAAATGGTCTATTTATCACAATGGTTTCAAACTACAAAATTCTATTTTTTTTCCTTTTCTCTAGTTAATGATCCTTTTCGGTAGATTTATTCAAAGAGGTTGTATCTAAAAATAGCCAAT
The DNA here is from genome assembly GCA_963576725.1 of Azorinus chamasolen. Lineage (NCBI taxonomy): Eukaryota > Metazoa > Mollusca > Bivalvia > Cardiida > Solecurtidae > Azorinus > Azorinus chamasolen. The sequence goes on along the minus strand of OY755237.1, from coordinate 34,764,485 downwards.
GAGGTAATAGGTTAAACTGAAAGAGTTTTGAACCTGTACAGTAAAAGTGGATTCGTTTACGAGTGACATTTTGTCAAAACCCTGTACTGTTCTCTGTGCTTATGAAATAATTTAGATGTGAGTCTCCTATTTCCGCTGTGGCAATATAAATTAATATGCCATTTTAAAACCTAATCTAATTAATATCCATGATGTAATAATTTCTTTCATGAATACTCATGGTGTAAATATTTAAAGGTCTTCTACAGCATCGGTGGTTTCATAGATTTTTTTAGTGTCTCAGCGAACGTATTTATCTTTCTGTGAAGAGAGTTAGCTCTATTTCGCAAAGTCTTTACTAACCTGAAACTAAGAGTCTGATTTGGTATACTTTTATAAGCGAACAGAGCAGACCCTAATCAGACGGCCCCTATTTGAGCTGTCTGATCTGGGTCTTTTCTGTTTGCAAAGGATTGAAAATGGTTTTATATGAGGAAATGGTTAAGACATGACAAAAGTAATGCAAAAAGCTCCTATAGAAGCTGACAATGACTATATATTGACCTGCATTAAGCTACCACCTGACTCACAGACCATAATTAGACGTGTTTATGAGTGTCGCTTAGCCCATTCCCTCATATTGACGCCTTTTAACGCCTCTGAAAAAGTCACCTGTTGAAACCATTATGATAAATAGAGCATTTGCTCATATAGGAGCAAATGTTCTATTTATCACAATGGTATAAAGACTACACAATTCTGAATTTCTCCTTTTCCTTTTCGGTAGATTAATGTAAAGAGGTTGGCTCTATAAATAGCCTATGACGTAATGGGTTAAGACAGGCTCTACTGTAGTCGTTCGAGAAGGAGTTTACTGTATAAACTAGATACTGGTAGCTAAATTGTTAGACCATTGGAGCGGCCTCATTCATAATCCGTCTACTAGGTCAATATTCCCAACGAGTTGAAGTGAAAAAGTCAAATGCGACTTGTTGTAATCCCAGATCAAATATTGGTTAAACTCATTATTCGTTTTATATAGGACAACCCCGGCCGATTCTGTATTTGTAGCACTTGCCTGTCTTGAGGTTTTGCTCTCTTTTGATTCTTGACCTGAACTTCACCCCAAGGTGTCTGGGATTTGCAGTCATGGGGGGCATTAGAGGTGCTTCCTTATATGGTCAATCTTGGACAATGCAAATATTGTTGACCCAGATCAGACGTCGTGTTTATAACGCAGAGTCTGATATGGGTCAATACTGTTTGAAATGCTAATGGATACACATTTTGGCTACTTCAAACAGTGGAAACCCTTGGTACCAACTTGGTAAATGATCTCAGTCAACACTATTTGCAGTGTAAAATGGTTGATTTTTGTACAATGGTGTTTATATGATATGGGTAATGAACAACGAATATAATGTTTATTTTTACAATATGATTATTAATGAATATCTTCTTCTTCCTCCTCTTCTTTCTTGATCTTCATCATCTTCTTCTTCCTCTCCATTCTTCATCTTCATCATCTTCTTCTTCTTCGTCGTAGACATTGTCTGCTTGTTTTACTGCTGCTGCAACTTGCAACTACTACTACTGGTGTTACTATGACTACGTTTGCTTATTGGTCTACTACTGTTGCTACTGCTACTATTGCTGTTACTACTACTATCATTACTACTACTACTACTACTACTACTACTACTAATGCTACTTCTACTACTACTACTACTACTACTACTACTACTACTACTACTACTACTACTACTACTACTACTACTACAACAACAACAACAACAACTACTACTACTACAACAACAACAACAACTGCTACAACTACTTCTACTACTATTACTTCTACTACTACTACTACTAATAATAATAATAATAATACTTCTACTACAACTACTGCTACTACAACTACTGCTGCTGCTACTACTACTACTACTACTATTACTACCCCATCTGCTACTACTACTATTACTACTTCTTACACTTCCACAAACAGCACCATCACCACCACTAACTACAGCTACCACTAGTAATGATATTGTTAATAAATAATTAGAATGATTTAATTTTAATAATGTGTTAGCCAGTGCACTGTCACTCCCGTTTTTGTCATCAGCATTTTATTACTTTGCCTTATGCCTGAAATATATTTTCAAAATATACATGCTTTTGTTTATCAAGAGTTGACTAATTCTTTACCTGTACCCAGCTTATGACCAGGCAGAAACCAAAAACCAAAGACAAATTGACTTTAATGCCTTTTAAATATTCGTCCGTAATCTCTATTTATCTAAAATATTAATTTCTATGAAAAGCCGTGTTTTCCATGTAATCTGTCGCATTTATTTCAAATGATAATACGTTTTGCATTAAAGAAGTTAACTATTCTAATAGCATATTTAACCTTTTGTAGTCTGTATTTGTACAATGGATTGACAGACACTTTTTCTAATGTCACGTTTGGATTACTTTTAAATCTTTAACCCTTTCAACGCTGTATTTTCGAAGTGGAATAGCCCATCAGTGTTTATCTATGGAGCCCATTCTGTATGAAACGCTTACTCGTGTTGCATGACAGGGCATACCCTGTTCAGAGGGCTCCTTTTGGGGTGGGGTCCTGATCTTAATCGGCACTGTTTGCAAATGATAGTTTATGCGTGTTCCGCATTCAAAGAGTTAATACAGTAAAATCCTCTCTCTAACGGCCTCTAAATTGTGTTTTTATTTGGTATTTATTGCAGGTGGCCGCTTAAAGCAAGGTGAAAGTAAAACAGAACGCTCCTATAGGAGCGTTCTGTTTTACTTCCAATTTGCTTTAAGCAGCCACCTGCTTTTAATACAAAATAGTTGATGTAATTTAGTGGCCGTTATGGAGAGCTTTTACTGTAAGCTGCATGAACATGTTGTCTACAAGACTGCTATGTGTTTCTAATTTCAGATCACATTTTATTCGATATTTTAAATTACTGTACATGTATTCAGAAATGATAGCCGATATTCAAATAATCTGGATCCTGACAAGACACCAAGCTACTTGAAGTCTCATCTAGATCCATACTGTTTGTTGATATAAACATTTAAGTTCGCTGGTAGCAAGCTCGTGGTTAAACTTTTGACCAGCTTGTATTTTACACATGAGCGGTGGAGTTTCTGGCACAGCTTGGCTTGGTCTTAAAGTCAGGATTAATCCTTATACCGCTGTGAGAAAAATAAAGTCCGCTAAAAATTGGACCCGCTGCAATTTTGACTACTTCCGATTCAAGCACAATTTGAGAAACTTTTGACAGAATGTCACACAGCTTGGATCCTAAGGAATTGCTCGTCGTCTCATCTTGGTCTAAGCTGTTTGCAACGGCGAGTCCAGTCGCGCTTAGCTGGATAGGAAATAAACAGTCAAAGAAGTTATATATTTGGTGTTTAAATCTATGTAAGATTGGGTGACCTCAACAGGTACAATGCAAATCAACGGAGTTAAACTATAAAGTACATGTATTAGTTATTCTTCAGGGCAGTATCAAATGTGATTACAATCATTGCCTATTAGTGAGGTCGATATGACGATTAACCCATTTGCTCCCAGTGGATTCTTCCGTGCTTATATATTGGATTAGTCTATCTTTTATCTAAGGGATGTCTAGACTAAATTTTCAATTTTGTTATATTTTATATTGAATTTCCTATAAGCAAACAGTGTAGACTCTGATCAGACGCCGCATTATGCGGCGTCTGATCAGAGTCTACACTGTTTGTCTACGTCCCATAATTATATGGGATCGTGGGAGAAAATGGGTTAAAGTGATATCGACCGTGATGTACTGAACATAATGAATACTATCTAAATAATATAATATTAAAATAAGTCATTGTAAATTATACGACATTGTAAATAACCGATATTAACATAATTATTATTATTAATATTGTAATTAAAATCATTAATTGTTATTATTCTTATTTTATATAATTATTATTAGTAGTAGTAGAAGTAGTAATAATAGTAATAGTAGTAGAAGTAGTAGTAGTAATAATAATAATAGTAGTAGTAGTACATGTAGTAGTAGTAGTAGTAGTAGTAGTAGTAGTATCTTCTTGAAAACAACAACAACAACAACAATAATAATGATAATAATAATAATAATCATTATGAAAATCGTCATCATCATTGCCATCGGCTGATTTTGTATCCACGTAATGTGTGTTCTAAGAAGGTATAGATATAAGCAAGTCAACGTTATTACTACCAGCTTTAACATAATTATGATCATGACATAAACAGCGTATTCCCTACAACGGCGTTTGACATTAAAATAATTTAATTCAGTGTTCTTTTCTGTCAGCTTAACATTTAGTCTGCAATGGATGAACTTGTGAAGTCCTTTGGAAACAGTTTGGATCAAGCTGAGACCCGACATCATATTTATGAAACAGTTTGACACTGTGTACTCGCATGCTTGTACCAAAATTGGATGCACCTTGTAACTTGAAAATAAAGTGAATGCATTTTTGTTCAACAAATGTTTGCTCAGCAGGCTAGAGGTTAACTAGCTCGCCACCCACATATGAAGTAGTTTCCATCATTTTATGGTATGACTGGTCCTTGTGTACTCACATGTAGTATGTACCAATTTAAAATTGTGTTTTATTCCTGGCCGCAAGTTTACCGATTCAGTGCCTGAAATTGATCCAGTATCTCCACCATTGCTGTATTAAAAAGGGCCGAAAAGAATACATTTTTGGTTTGAGCAACACACAGTAGTCCGCGAAATGATGAAACTGGGGTCATTTTTGTACATTAAGGGGCCAATTAGGTATTTAGAAAAGAAAACCAATGGCACTCCATCAAATGTCAATAAGGACTTCGTTAAAGCCAAACTCTTTCGCTGCCACATATTATCGTTTTCAAAATATGTTATTTGCTTCCATTTTCATCGCTGAAACTTCTTCCATCAAAATTATAGTCACAAAAACACTTATTGTAATGTCAAATACTGTGGATCCTGGTGAAACGTCGAACTACCCGGCCTTTCATCTGGATCCAAACTGTTTACAAAGGGTGATTGCAGAGTCGCCTATAGCAGCCAAAGAATGAAAGGTTTTTTAAACAATTTTCTGTCGTATTATCACAGATTACACATCTTTCCCTGATTCTAACAATAGAAATGACATCTAAACTTCAAAGTTACAAAGTGGAATTAAAACGAGCATGAAAAAGATCATTAATTTGAACGAGGCAGGTGTATGGCCCACCTTTGTGTGGAGGACTTGAAGACAGAATAGCTCGAGCGAAAAGCAATCCTCTTATACGCAGAAGCACTTCTGAAGTGGTTCCACTTGTTACGGGCCCTTGTCATGCAATAGCAGAAACTAGTCCAATTCGAGGCTGCGTGGTTTTTCTTACCTTTTGAACGCTAACGGCGAATTTGTGAACATGGTCTCCAAACAGTTTGGATCCAGATGGAATGCAGAGTAAACCCAGCGTCACATCAGACTTCAAAACGGCTTGATAAGAAATGGAAGACAGTTTTCTTTGAAATGTGAATAAGAACACATTTTCTATGGACGAAACTGTTTTTTAATATGCTAAAGTTTAATTAATTAATTGTTTGATTGATTGAACAGTCCTATATTTTAGATATTGTGCTGAAAGGGGAAATGTGTCGTGCTTAGAATCTTGGTACATGGACCACTCCATGAGAAAAAGTCAAACCTCTTTGAAAGAAAGCTAGCGACGGATTTGATTTGTAACAACCTACGGAAATAGTTTGGATCCAGATGAGACGCCGAGAAACTCGGCCTTTTATCAGGATACAAACTGTTTGAAAGGCTGATACTATTTTAACCATTTCTCCATAAATACGCCTTTCTACATATTTGCAAACAGAGTAGACCCAGATCAGACGGCTCCTATAGGAGCCGTCTGATCAGGGTCTGATCTGTTTGCTAAAAGAATAATATAGATCAGATTCTATAGTTTCTACTTTGGCAAAAATGGCAAGTGCTAACACAAAAATTAACCTAATTAATATGCATGTTGTCATAATTTATTACAGGAATATTCATGGAGTAAATGAAAAAAATACTTAAAAAGTTTGTAATAGACAATAATTTACAATTAGGTAGCGAGCAAACGTTTAACATCTTATGGCTATCACTTTGTGACTGTTGTAATTCCTGATCAGCCACCGCGTTGTAAATGAGCTATCTGATTAATATCTGCATAGTGTAATACTCATCATCATCTTCGGTATTTTGAAATCAGACTCGGTCAGTAGTGTAGATTACGAACGTGGCGGCTAGACTTGGTCTACACCGTTTACAAAATGCAAGACTCAACAAGAGTGTTTTCTTGAGCAAGAGGCCATTGTCTTGCCCTTCAATTTCATTTAGGTTTTGTTCACGCCCATTCTCTTATATAGTAAACCCCCGCTAATGCGACCACCTGAAAGAGGTATAATTCTGGGTGCTATATGCAGGTGGTAGCTTAATGCAGGACAAAGGTAATACAGAAAGCTCCGAGCTTTCTGCATTACTTTTGTCCTGCATTAAGCAACCACCTGCTTATAAAGACACACATGTTTATTCATTAAGTGGTCGCATTAGAGGGGTTCTCATGTAATTTATTATAGAATCGCTGTTAACCTTTCTCTTCATAGATACGGCTTTTGACGCATTTGTAAAGGAGATGGATCCAAATCAGACGGTCCCTGTAGGAACTGTGTGAACAGGATATCCTGTGGTTGCTTATTAAATACAGTAAAACCTCTGTATAACGGCCACTAAGTTACATAAGGTATTTTGTGTTGAAGGCAGGTGGCTGCTTAAAGCAATGTGAAAGTAAAACAGAACGCTCATAGCTAAAGAAATGTGAAAGTAAAACAGAACGCTCCTATAGGAGCGTTCTGTTTTACTTTCACCTTGCTGTAAGCAGCCACCTGGCCTTAATACCAACTAATTAACACAATTTAGTTGCCATTATAGAGAGGTTTTACTGTATTGAAATATAGGTCTAATTCTAACGTTTCTGTCATGCTGAATTATCCCATGTTTGTATGTCATTCTAAAAATAAGATAATAAATAATCATGTTGTCAATAGTTCTGCCCTTACAGCAGACCCACATCCCCTCCCTATGTTGTCAAAGGGAAGGACAGAAGCGCCCAAGCCTGTGTCATGTGCAATAATTTCAAGGGCTAGTATGGATTCAAGTGAATAGAATTATTTTCTGAACCACTCAATGCATCATATTATCATTCGCTGAATAATAAGACCAATAAACCATCTACATTATACTGTAATGCTTCAGCTACTGATCAGGAGCAATACCATTGATACATTATAATAAATGAGAACAAATATATATATATATATTTGGTTCACTATCCATGATTATACAAGTAATGCTGAGACGCTTGGTTATGCAGAGATGCATTATTAACCCTTTCCCTCATATTTAAGACTTTTGACGACTCTGTAAAAGTCACTTTGTGAAACCATTGTGATAAATAGAGCATTTGCTCCTATAGGACACCATTTATCACAATGGTTTCAAACTACAAAATTCTAAAGTTTTCCTTTTCTCTAATTATTGCTCCTTTTCGGTAGATTAATTCAAAGAGATTCTAAAAATAGATGATTTCTATGATGTAATGGGTTAATCTTTGTCACACTCAACGGACTTGACCCGCACTTGTAAACAGTTTGGATCACGATGAGACGCCGAGTAGGTCGGCGTCTCATTAGGATCCAAGCTGTTTGACACTAGGTCTATAGTTTGTCAAGAATTTAATCGAATCGGCGCCAAATTTCTAACTGTCGTCTGCAATCCAATTCTGTTAAAATCATTCGGTAAAATAAGGAAATAAGATAAATAAAAGCAAATTTCAAAGGAATAAAGCACAGATATAGAAATAGAGTTTGAGACAAATAGTGAAGTCCCTTATCAGACGCCGCCTTAAAAAGGCGGTGTCTGATCTGGAACTGCACTATTTGTCGTGGTGCATTTATGCGACATCGGCGGTGAAAGGGTTAATCGAATCGGAAGTTGAAGTTGTCAAACTTGCACCTTATCCAAATTATGAGCAGACAGTTTTTTGGGGGTTTTTTCACAACGAAGTAAGGATTAATCAGCTGTCTTTTAAAATGTCATACGGGCAATTAAACACTGAAGAAATACATCAGTTCTTCAGAAGTAAAATTCTGAATGTCGTCATTTCCTTTATAGTCGGATACGAACTAATCACATTTCTCAGTAGCTGTAACATTGTCTTTTCATGTCATTTAATCAGCAGTTTCAACTCCAGTTTCTATAAATTAGTTTACATTATGAATATTTATATAAATATGCGTGACCTGATAAATATTCATTATCCCTTTCCCTGTTCTATGTTCATTACAAATTTGAATACCTACTGAATATTCATGGACAAAATAGTTATAATGAAATATGGAGGTTGGTACATTATAGTCATTTTAAAGACTAAAGAAACATATCTATCAAGTTCCATAAGCAAACAGAGCAGACCCTGATCAGACGGCTCCTCTAGGAGTCGTCTGATCTGGGTCTACTCTGTTTGCAAAAACACGTTTAAATGAAGGAAAGGGTTAACCCAGTTATTACAGTGGCCAATTAACAAAGGGTTTTCTACCATGGTAGAACTGTAGACTACATTATTTCATAAGCAAACAGAACACATCCTGATCAGACGGATCCTACTGGAGCAATCTGACCTACGTCCACTCTATGTCTACTCTGTTTAAATCAGCCACCATTTTGGAATGAGATATCTGATTAGGGTTTGCTGAAAAATAGTGTTGTTTCTGATGAGGGACAAACCGTAAAGAAACTATAGACTCGTGAATCTATATCATACCGTAAGCCAACAGAACAGACCCTGATCAGACGGCTCCTATAGGAGCCGTCTGATCTGGGTATACTCTGTTTGCAAAGGCATAGAAATGTGTATCATTGGAGTAAAGGGTTTATCTCCTACACGTGCCTTATAATGCCTTTGCAAACAGAATAGACCAGAGGAAACAGAGCCGACGGCTCCCACACTCTGTTTGCTTATATAATAAGATAGACTTGATTTTAAAGTTTATTCCACAGTCAAAAACTCCCCTGTTCAAAATGCAGCTGTAAATATTCAGCTAGTTTAAAATCATACAGTCCTAGTTAATTGCATGAATAGTCATTAGGTAAAGGGTTAATCCAGAACGAAATAAAAGCAGAGTCACGGGAGCTTTCTGCGTTATGCTGTCACGCATTAAGCTTCCACTTGGTTTACAGACCGACAATTTGACGTTATTGACCGGTTGAGAGAGGGTTTACTGTACTCCTGAACACCTGGAAACTCCTCAGTCAGCCACTCGACCTGGTGGCAAAATAGAAACACAAAAGACTTGCCAGATAAATTGTTGTAAATTTGGATTAGTGATAATAGCTAACTTCATGTATTTTATTTGTGAGATATTAAAGCCAAATCTTGTAACAAATGTGACATTTATTGTACAAACAGGTCGCATTAGAGCTATTAGTGTCCGAATTCTTTCCATTTAACCGGTCCAAATGAGCTTCGTACGCACGAACGCACGTGTTTAAAGCTCGCAATTAGCATGCTATCGGAAAATAATCTGACTGCATCAAACGATGGCCGCATTAACTTTTTAACAGACCTTTATTTGTTATTCATGTCCGTTTTATATGCATGGGAACAAGAACAGGTTTGTTCGATTAATGTTTCTGTAGAATTTGATTCTCAGGTCTTAGCTCTTATCCCGCTATCCGCGAACTGACTCGCATTTGCAAACAGCTTGGATCCAGATGAGACGCCGAGTAACTCGGCGTCTCATCAGGATCCAAGCTGTTTGACACTCGGTCAATAGATACTAAAAAGCTTGATCGATTCGGATGTAGTCAAAATTGCACCATATCCAAATTTGAGCAGACATTGTTTTTATCACAACAGAATAAGGGTTACAAAATGCGCGAATTCGAGGTAATCTGAAAACTGTTTGTATCTAGATAAGTAGCCGAGTCCTTACACATTCATTCACGATCCGAAACTTCTGAAGCTGTCGACGCGCCTTTGAAAAGAAAAAAAAGAAAAGAAAAAATGTATGTAGATAATTAAAACAGACGACAATGTCAGCAGACGACACTTTGCCGAACATGTTAATGGTTAATTGGAGTCAATGACAGCGACACCTAGGCAGTTTGATCAATATGCTTTCGTTGGCTGAAACTAACTTCGGCGTCACACGTTTCACGTAATACTTCTCGGTATCCATTTATTTTCTCTAAAATCTGAAACCAACGTACGGACTTTACTTATCTAGATCATCAGCGTACTTACACATAGTCTGATCAGGATCCAGACATTTTGACGTATTTCACTATTTCTCGCCTAAAGTGGTTCAAAGGATATTGGCTCACGCGTTGGCTTCAGGGGGAGACTAAATTGTTTTATAATCTATAAAAGACCATGTTAGCGAATGAATGAAAAGCCATATTGGATTTTCTTTTCACAGGGAAAAAGCCGAAAAAACAATGTTTAATGATACGGTGAAATTATTAACAAGGTACTCGACATCATCAAGCGTTGATACAATGGAGGCCGTGGGACGGAACATATGTTTTAGACGTTCTGATTTTGAATTAGCAATGACTTTGCGAAAGTCGAACTCGGTTGCGATGTTGGACGGAACGTGACTTTATAACATCGCCTAGTTCTGATTGTATAATTTAAAAGTAGTATTTTATTTAACCACATGCCTGCTAAGCACAGCCAAACCGTATCTACAAACATCTTGGATCCTGATGAAACGCCGAGTGACTTGACGTCTCATCAGGATCCAAGCTGTTTAACACTCAGTCAGTAGTTTCTCAAAAGCTTGAACAAAAGTTCAAAGTTCAACGAATCTAAAGTAAGTGAACGTTGTTATAGATCGGATATTAAGCAGACACCATTTAACCCTTTCACGCTTAGGCTATTTTTAGATCTTACCATTTTGAATAAATCTACCGAAAAGGAGCATTAACTAGAAAAATGAAAACATTAGAATTTTGTAGTTTTAAACCATTGTGATAAATAGAGCATTTGCTCCTATAGGAGCAAATGCTCTATTTATCACAATGGTTTCATAAAGTGAATTTTACAGAGGCGTAAAAAGACGTATTTATGGAAGAAATGGTAAAACCACAGGGGTATGACACGTTTGAGTCAGTATATGTATATAAACTATATATACATACACTGACTGAAATGTGTCTTGCCCCTGTGTGTTAAATAGCAGTCAAGGGGTCGATATTCTGAAGCTGGTAACTAACTGCATGTTTAATAGTTAACTCCTTCACTACCAATCCTGTAGTCAGCTTTGCAACCAGCTCGGATCCACGTGAGACACTGAATGATTCGGCGTCTAATCAGGAACCAAACCATTTGATACAGTGATTATGTTTTGTTTTAATAAAAAGGAAAAAAAGTAAATATATAAAATTAAAGCAGACGACAAAATTGCAGATAACAGTTCTTAACATCGAAAGAGGGTTGCTATGACTAGAATAACTCAGTGTAATGGTTAACGTTAACCCATTACTTCATAGGCTATTTTTAGATACAACCACTTTGAATAAATCTTGTGTTGTAACACTCATAAATGCAAGTCATTGACATAGCTGCAGTTCCATACGTATGGGATCATAGATAATGTCTCTATACTGCTTTTATTGTCATCAGGATGCGCAATCTGACGGAATATCGTTGTTCTCGATTTTTTCTTCATGAAGTCAATAAATGTCTCTACTCGTAGAACTCAATTTGTGTTCCCCTTTACATCACCGTGAAATAAAATGTTCCCCCAAATTTAGACCTAGTGCATTTTGACTTCTGCCGATCCGATTAAGTTTTTGGGATACCCCTGACGGAGTGTCAAGTAACTTGAAGCGTGATCAGACACCGGGTTACTCGGCGTCTAATCATGATCCACGCTGTTTGCAAATCCGGGAAAAGGCGGCCTCTGATCTAGGACTGCACTATTTGTCGTGGTGCATTTATGCGACATTGGCGGTGAAAGGGTTAACGCCTTTGCAAACAGAGCACGGCGGGATCAGACGGCTCCTATAGGAGACGTCTGATCAAGGTCTGGTCTGTTTGCCTATGAAATAGTATATCTGATCCTGCAGTTTCTACCATGAGAAATACTTCCTGTGCATTCATTCTCAAACACCTGATATGTAAGATTTTCAGGGAAACTCAAAACTCAGATTCAAGCTCAGAAGTGTTATAACAATGTTTGTTAATAAAGGTTTGCAAATAAGTAAACAATATTTGTTAATAAAGGTTTGCATATAAGTAAATAAACACATTTAGAAAATAACAAAAAAGTCAGAAAAAAAGATGAAATTATTTAAATTATTGCAAGAATACTCAAATTACTTCTTCTGTGTGCAAGTCGTTTTAACATTTCTGATGTAGCGAAAGACTTTACAGCAAATACTTAGGGACACATAATTAAGAACACATACTTAGGAACAAATACTTTCAAGTTCTAATCGTTGTCTGGGTTACTTAAAAAATCGTCTTTCGATACTCATTCATCTCAACAGTCAGATTAACAATACCGGTCTATGATTTTGTTACAAAAGAAAAATTTAAACCAGGATCAGACTTTTCACCATCATCAGACGTGTCAACCCGTATTTCACTATTTCTGACCTCCTCACTTGCATTTGCAAACAGCTTGAATCCTGATGAGACGCCGAGCAACTCGGCGTCTCATCAGGATTCAAGCTGTTTGGCACTTTGTTAATAAATTCCCAAAAGCTTGATCGAATTGGAAATATTCAAAATTACGTCAGATCCAAATAATTTAAGCTGATGTTTATTTTCTACACAGCGATGTAAGGGTTAATTCTTGTTATTTGCACGATAAACGCCTTCAAAGAGGTACATGACAGGTCCAAAATGTCTCTCTCTTGATTGTTTAAACACATTTTTTAGCTATTCATCCCTAGACAACTTACAAAAGCAATTGACAGCACATGTGATGGTTGGTTTTCGTTGACAAATGAAGGAAAATGTAACGTTCTGTTATAGCAGTTGTTGTTTAACACTATAGCCTATGAATATTCATATAAGAAATATATGAATATTAATTAGACGATTGTTATAGTGGCATTATTGCAGAAACTGTACAATCATACCTATATTATTTCATAAGCAAAGAGAACAGACCCTGATCAGGCGGCTCCTACATTAATTAGACGATTGTCATAATGGCATTGTTGCAGAAACTGTAGAATCATGCCTACATTATTTCATAAGCAAAGAGAACAGACCATGTTCAGACGGCTCCTACAGGAGCTGTCTTATCTGGGTTTACTCTGTTTGCAAATGCATGAAGAGGTGTTTATGCGGTAAATGGTTAATTTGGTACACATGCTTTGATAACATAAATACAGTTGAGTAAAATACTTGCTTTTGATAATCATGAACTATAAATACCAGTAACGTTAGTGTTGCTTATGAATTGATACATTTCTTTCCTATGTACATGCTCTATTCATATTGCTGTCGGTAAACTGGAATCAAAGAATGTTTGAATTTGAGTATGAGTTCTTTTTCAAGCATCTGGCTGCGAGGTTATAAAACGTTTTGCTTGAGTCTGAGATCATTCTCAGGCATCTGATTGGTCAGATTCTGAGCTTGCTCAGAATCTGACCAATCAGATACATGAGAATGATCTCAGACTCAGACTCATAAGTTTTATAACTTTGGACACAGACTGCTTTATCATAAACTCAAAATATACTCAATCAAACGCTTGAAAATAAATCCAGAAAATTCATATAGCCACATAAAATGCTACGTGATCTCGTTGTCGTTATTTATTACAAATGTACCAGCAATTTCTGTAGCTAAAGACTAGCGTAACGATTGCATCATTTAATCCCTTCCCTGTTTAACATGTATTCAATATTTTATCACCTTTTATGGATAGAATCAATAAAATGGGACATGGAGATGTTGGTGGTTTTTTTACTTTTTACCAATGGTGGAAACTGTAAAATCAGATCTATAAACATTATAAGCAAACAGAGCAGACCCTGATCAAATATCCCATGCAGGATATATTCTATTTGCAAAAGGCATGAAATGCATTTCTAAATGGGAAAGGGTTAACCCTTTACCGGATAGAAGCACAATTAGTCTGCTATATAGGACCCAGCACTTACTGTGTTCATATGACGAAATAAAAAAGATCAGCTAATGAATATTCATGATATCATTATTTGTTACTGTTTACCTATGTATTTGTTACTGTTTACCTTTGTATGTGTTACTGTTTGCCTTTGTATTTGTTACTGTTTACCTATGTATTTGTTACTGTTTACCTATGTATTTGGTATACTATAGAAATGATTCCGTTCTTTCTGCTATTGTCAAAAAATTCATGCGTCTATGTGCTGTTAAAACAATTAACCTAATTGATATTCATGGCATCATAATTTCTTACATGAATATTCATGGAGTGAAGGGTTAAGCAACGTTCTGTCGTAGCCGTTGAACACGTAGGTAACCGGATGTTCAGTTTAGTATAAATATCGGTCTTCGAGACAGGTGGCAGCTTAATGCAGGATGAAAGTCATGCAGAAAGCTCATAGGGGAGCTTTCTGCATAAATTTCATCCTGCATTGAGCAGCCACCTGCCTAAAAGTATTTAATTTTTTCTCTACTAGAATTCCGGATTAGAGGGGTTTCTTGGACATATTATGTCCATCCGGGGTTTTTTTTTTTTTCAGAAAACTCATAAACAAACAAATGTGACTGTTGAACTGATTTCAAGTGTCATATGCAAAATTAAATAAACTTTCATAGTCTTCTTGAAATTGACACCGTCTCTGGACCAACCTGAGACAAGCTAACAGTAGTGTGCTAACACACAGGAATGTAAATATTGTTTGTTGTTGTAGGTATCGCCAGGTCAAAATGCTATCTATATTCGATGACACTTTAATTGATCATGTCTGCATCAACATTTCGGACAATGGTGGACAAGTTAGAGATGCTTGACCGCTGAGGAAGAAGGTTGGCCAGAGGGTCTCTCCCTGTCTGACACCTAAACTGACCGCACAAAGAAAACAATGACGATTCAAGAAGACGTCATGTAAAAATACAGCTTAGATCTGTATGATTTTTGCCCGATGACAAAAGTTACCATCCTTAAAATATGAATAGATTAAACCAATAGAGCATAAACGTTGAACTATCTCACTCAAAGAGGTATTTTGTAATGTAAATATCATTATCTTACTAATCTCAACCGGCCTGTGATAATCTAGAAATGTGAATAATATCCGAGTTTTATTGATGACCAATGATAAAGAAACATCAGCCAATGAAAAGATGCATATTCCATGCATATGGTCTGTATCCACATTTAAACATAATAAAATGAATAAAACGTTTATCAACATTTTGTTTCCTGTCTTTTGAGAAGAAATTGGTCACATCTTTGCATTCTTGGAATTTAGTGTAGAATCATATCAATATATTATATCATAAGCAAACAGAGCAGACCCTGATCAGACTGCTCATAAAGGAGCCGTCTGATTTGGGTCTACTCTATTTGCAAAAGCGTAGAAATGCGTATTTATGGAATATAGTGTTAACCCTTTCCCTGTTCTGTATTTAGGCCAAATTTCAGTACCTACTGAATATTCATTAACAAAATAATTATAAAGAAACATGGAAGGTGGAACATTGTAGACATTTTAGAAAGTAAAGAAACAGATCTATCAAATTGTATTAGCAAACAGAGCAGACCCTGATCAGACGGCTCCTCTAGGAGCCGTCTGATCTGGGTCTACTCTGTTTGCAAATGCGTGAAAAAAACTTTATATGAGGGAAATGATTAACCCATCACTCCACAGATTCGCCTTTTCACTCTTTTACAAACAGAGAAACATGTGTCAATGTAGGAGCCGTCTGATCTTGCTTATGAAAAGATAAACAACTGATTCTTCAGTTTCTGCCATGTCCAAAACATTATGAGTTCCAATGTCATTATACAACTTCAGCAAATTAATTGCTTTACATGACTATATGTATGAGATAACGGGTTTATGTTGAGTGTCTAGCAGTGTTGATCATGACCAGGTTCTGGTGTGGTGGCTGGTCTGGATATATATAATTTGCCCCAAGGTACCCCTCTGGGATTGTGGCTTATATTATACAGCATTAGTCGTTTGACAAATCTATGTAATTCACAACGGAAAGCATTGGGTATGTCTTCAACTCAATATATGCCTGCTTACATCTTTACATTTGTAGGAGCTGTCTGATCATGATCTGCACTGTTTGCCTTAGAAATAATAAAGATTTGAATTGCAGTTTTAGGCAGGGCAAACATTGCCTTGTTGACATGGCATGTATCATTATTTCTTACATAAATATTCATATTGTAAATGTCAACCCTTTCCCTCATATTTATAAACGCCATTTCACGCATTTTCTGGGTCTACTTTGTTTGCTTATGATATAATATAGCTATGATTTCTGTCTGAGCCAAAATGTCCTGTGTTCATATACCGTTATAAAAAAATAACCAATTGATATGTCATTATTTCTTACATAAATATTCAACAAATCAATGGTTAGAAGAGTGACTCAATTCTAAATGAGGCTGAATTGTTGCTGCATATCTGTGTGGGCCAGGTGCCCAGGTGAGAAAGGCGGAGTAAGCTATTGTGAGGCCGGGGGCAATGTCAGTATGTCTTGTATCGTTATGTTTACATATGTAATGAATTCTGAATAATATTTGATGTTTATCTGGCAAGAATCAATTATAAGATAATTGACAGCTGACTTGATCCGTTAAATTTGTGTCACTGGAGATCTTACGGTGGCAACTCTGTTGTAGATCTATATCAAGAATGTAGCTATGACGGGTGTGTGGTCACCGCAGGAATGTGACCAGAATCATCAGAACAGATTATTGTTGAATAGAGCAGTTTGAATCACAGAGGGACGTATGTTATTGTAATATTTCGGATCAGCTACATTAATAAAGTTTATGTAATCCGAAAAGATGATGAATTGGGCTAAAACGATAAACATCTCTACAGAACTAATCTTGGTGTTTGTAGTGTTAATACATAATCGGAGGAATGTTTCATCCCATAACACCGTGTTTGGTTTTTTGGCTGTTTAATAAGCATGAACTGCCGGTTAAACAAGCAAAGCATCCGAATAGGATTAAACCAAAATAGACATACATGTACATATAACGTGGCGCTAGCTTTTCCATATTACAATATATATGTATTTATGAGCACATAGACTGTACTATTAAAACCGCTGTCTAGTTTGCAGATAGTTCTGACAGTGGTCGTTGCAAACCAGTTTTATTTGCAATGATTTTGGCGATACAGTAAAACCTCTCTATAACAGCCACTAAATTGTGTTAATTAGTTGGTATATAGGGCAGGTGGATGCTTAAAGCAAGGTGAAAGTAAAACAGAACGCTCCTATAGGAGCGTTCTGTTTTACTTTCACCTTGCTTTAAGCACAAAATACTTGATGTAATTTAGTGTCCGTAATAGAGAGGTTTTACTGCATTTGATTTGACTCTTTTGAATTTCAAATACATGTATCGTTATATTTTAAGACACTTATCTCATTTCTTTCTCATTCTGTGTTTTCAAAACTTCAGTAATTTTATAACAATATGGAAAAATAGTCAAACAGGGAGATCCAAACACCATCAAACAAGAAACGGTATAGCCACAAGACAAAACATAACAGGACACATATCAAGACGAAAAACATTAAACATTAAGCATATTAAACAACAAAATTGACCATAGGCTGAAAGCAGGAGTACCGCCTTGGAACGGTCAGTAACCAAAATAAGCTACTGGGGGACTTAAACCTGGTTTACGGGTACCCAACCTCGTCCTATTCCCACTTTCACCAAAGTCAAAATGTAAATAAAATCCCCCCCCTCCAGACAACTCCACAACATGCATAACGATGTCTGCCAAAATGAAATGACATGAAAATAAACGTTTAGGAGGTGATAATCCTCCTGTTTATAAGGCTCCTCCTTTAACCAATTACGTAATGAATATTCTTGTAAGAAATAATGACATCGCGAATATAGATTAGCCTAATTGTTATAATGGCATATGAACATTGGGATTTAGGACAATGACAGAAACTGTAGAATCAGATATTTGTCATTGCATAAGCCATCAAGAATGTTCCTTTACTATCTGTCTTTTGCTTATACATCAGAAGGCGTCATTGTCAAGTCACACTGTCAATGAGGTGCACGGAAAACAGTCAAGATCAGGGTCCATGCTTATAAAGCTTTTTAGTTGAGTCTGGGTTCGTTCTTAAGCTTTTGATTGGTCAGATTTGAGTTCTCAAGCTTTTGATTGGTCAGATTTGAGCCTTTGGCTCAAATCTGACCAATCAAAAACTTGAGAACGAACTCAGACTCAACTAAAAGTTTTATAAGCATGGACCCATATTGTAAATGAGCAATCATATCGACAAGTTTAAATCAAGATAATACACTGAACCATTTTTGCCAACTTCCCTCAAAAGGGGGGTGGGGGCCGGGGGGGCACATCCAAATCAGAGAACTCCTGAACAATCTGACCGGTGCCTACACCCTTCGCTTCACAAACTAGTTTCCAAAAACTACATGAGTAAAATAATTCTTACAGAAACATCCCTCTAAATGAAAACAAGATTACAAAATACTTAATAGGGCGAGTTCGCTTAGAAAAACTGGATACAAATGGAAATGGAAGGCACCCAGGGGATGTCACATGAAAGTCTTATGCAGCCACAGAAACGCACGTGAAGTAATTTCCAGATGAATTTCCTTCTTTTCACTTACCAATACTGTAAAAACCTATATACACCGGAATTTCAAATCGATATCAATACTTAAAACATGATTTCAAGACCGAGTGCAGCTTATTGCTGAGTAGAAGTCATGCAGAAAGTTCCCAAATGACTTCCATCGTGCATTTACCAGCCATCTGCATAAACAGATATATAAAAACAAAATGTCTGGTTTAGAGGAGTTTTGCTGGATCTATATTGTCGGGACGAGTATAAAGATGCATACAGATAATTTCTATTAGTGCTTTCGAAAATTACAGCAGAACCTGTCTTAAGCGACCATATATTAATTGCACACTAGAATCATGAAAGACAGATGGTTGCTTAATACAGGGCAAAAGTAATATAGAAAGTTCCTATATGAGCTTTCTGTATTACCGTTGACCTGTATTAAGCTACCAACTGCCTTACAGACCAATAATTTGACCTCCTTTTTATGGTCTCTTAAGACAGATTCCACTGTGTTTCAATGTTCTAATGTCATAAATTTCCTAATCAGTTCTTGAAATGTTTTAGGTAAGGAATATTTGGTAAGGAATATTTGGCCGTCGAATATGGCAGTCAGAAAAATATTCACTGCCGGGGTAAAAGTTTTATTCAGCAATTAGTCGGCCAGTAAATAATAAGCATTTATAAAACTTTGACAGTTAATGTAACAGCAAGCCTTGACAAATTCCCTTTTCACGTCAGAAAATGCTTTATAAATGTCTGAAGCCTGAACTCGCAGCCTTTTTCCGAAGACATTCTTCGTTCTCAGAGCTTCAAAGCCAAGTAAGAAGTCCAACGACATTAGCAAATTAAACAAATACCTAAACAAAAGGCTGAACAAAAGCTTGCACAGTACGTTTTCCAAATATTAATTCATTTAATGTTGAAAGTCCCTGTCTACCTTCAATAACCTTAAATAAACAGTCCTTGGGCAACAAAGAATACAAATTCTCTCTGAGAAAGTAAATTTATTTTTTGAAGTCATTGAAGTTTACTTAAAGATTTTCTGATTGAAAAGTGACGAGCTTACAAAAGGGAGTACACGTATTTCAGCGAAGTGTCTTAATCTGTTGACAAACCCAGTCGGGACTAGTAAGTTACATACGAGACTGATCTATCGGCTCTATTGAAGGGTTAATAATATAAGCATTAACCCTTTCAACGCTGAATTTTCAAATGAACTATTCCGAAATTCAAAAATGGTCAAGCTTACCGTGAATAATCAGGGATATTTTTAAAGAAATTCATAACATGACAAACAGAGCATACCCTGATGAGAGGGCTCCTCTAGGAGCCCTCTCATCTGGGTATACGCTGTTTGCAAAGGATATGAATGATTCGTTTCTCGCTGAGAGAGGATTAAATATGATCCAGTGTCAATATCGTCTACATAGAGAGAGAAAAAAACACCTTCTTCTGCTAGTGATTTTCTTTAATTAATCGACTTTCATTACGTAATATTGACTGGGGCATATAATGAGCTTTATAAACTCATATTAAGCAAATGCGTACTTATTGTAATTGTAATTTTTAAATTCTTTTCCTGTTTAAACACTATCTGCTGAAATTTGATCCAATGTAATGTGGACTACTTCCGATTCGATCAAACTTTTGGGAAATTATTGACCGAGCATCAAACTGTGGATCCTGATGATACGCCGAGTTATTCGGTGTCTCATCTGGATCCAGGCTATTTGCAAATGCGAGTTCGGTCGCGGATAGTGGGTTAACCCTTACAACGCTGAATTTTCAAATGGACTATTCTAAACTTCAAACAGGTCAAGCTTATGGTGAATGTTTAGGGATGTTTTCTAACGAAAGGTGTAACATGACAAACAGTGCAGACCTTGATGAGAGGGCTCCTCTAGGAGCCCTCTCATCTGGGTTTACGCTATTTGCAAATGACATTAGTGACCCTTGTCCCACACTGTAAGGGTAATGGGTTACTCCATATTGTTTCAAAATGGTAAGCTACACACATTACATAAAACTTCGACATCACTCACCCAGTCTTATTTTTGAACGCCAGCCATTATATTTGATTATTACGGGTGGGATTGCAGGGCAAAGAATTCAGACAATTCAACTTTAATAACAAACGGAGAGTGGAGATTGGGTATTCGAATACTTATAGTAAATAGAATATTCTAATTTTACTGTATTAAACATCTAACACATTGATTTGTGATTTTATATTTGACCGCATTATAAACAGCAGAACCTCCCTAAATGGTCACCAAAAATAATTTAACCCTTTCCCATATGAATATTCAGGAAATAATGACGTCATAAATATTAATAAAATTATTTTTTTTATAATGGCATATAAACATATGACATTTTGACTGAGGCAGAAGCTGTATAATCAGATCTATATTACACCATAAGCAAACAGAGCAGACCCTGATCAGACGGCTCCTATAGGAGCCGTCTGATCTGGGTCTACTCTTTTTGCAGATACGTGAAAATGCGCTTACATAAGGGAAAGGGTTAAAGCATGTGGTAGCTTAAAGCAGGAAAAGTTTGTTTAGAGGCTTTTTGCCTTACATTAAGCATACACCTACAGTATAACATGCCTTTTGCTGACATTCATTTATAGAGCATATGAGTCTTAAAAACAGGCCGTTGCTTAATGCAGTACAAAACAATTCATAATGTTCCTATATGAGGTTTCTGCATTACTTATGACCTGCATTAAGCTACAACCTGCCTCACGGACCCATAATTAGACCTCTTTTTGATGACTGATTCAGACAAGTTCTAATAAAGTAAAACAGAAGTTAGGAAGGAGGTGGCTCCTATAATAACCCATTTGCTCCCTCGATCCCATATATGGGACATAGGCAGACAGTGTAGACTCTGATCAGACGCCGCATAATGCGGCGTCTGGTCAGAGTCTACACTGTTTGCTGATAAGAATTTCAATATAAAACAAAACGAAATTGAAAATTTAGGCCAGGCACCCCCTAGATAAAAATGGACTAATCAAAGATATAATCATGGAAGAATTCACTGGGTGCAAATGGGTTAATGATGGTCGCTTTAGAGTGTGTTTCTTTTGTATATAAACGTTTATTTTGCTGTCTGCCCTGCGTGTTGTCTGTACCGCACATTGTATGTTGTATGATTTTAATATCGAAATGCATTTTGTGCGTAACCCTGTAGATAATTTGAAGTTGACGACTTCATAATTACCACTGTATCGGTCAGCAAACCATTGCTTTATACAATAAAACCTCTCTGTAACGGCCAATAAATTACATCAAGTGCTTTGTGTTAAATACCAACTAATTAACACAATTTAGTGGCCGTTATAGAGAGGTTTTATTGTAGTTTTATTGTCATCGCTACGTATACAGTAGAACCTGTCTTGAGCGACCATCAAAAAGAGGTCAACTTAAGGGTCCGTAAGGCAGGTAGTATTCTAATGCAATTCAAATGTAATGCAGAAAGCTCCTATAAGAGTTTTCTGCATTACTTCTGACCTGCAGTAAGCAACAACCTGCCTTTTAAGACTCTTATGCTCAATAAATTAATGACCGTTTAGGACAGGTTATGCTGTAGCTATGGGTGACTTCAGTCGTCGAGGCCCGTTTTAATTTCATTGCGCTAAGACATGTTATATTTTATCTGATTGGGTCAATTCTTATTTGTTAGTTTTAAGATAGGAATATTGTTATGGTTACTCAACTTCGGCCGTCAATTAAGTATGTTTTATCTGTATGATACTGTAACGATTACAGGTACTGTACTAAGATAACCTATTCAACCCTTTATCTGATGAATATTCATGTAAGAAAAATTTTCTTTATGAATATTGATTAGCTGAATTGTTATGCAGTAAAATATCGCTAATGTTTTTTCTCGTTCACCTAGAAATACAGTTTAAACTGAATTAGAAAATAACCGGTTTTAACCCTTTACTCTATACATACGCCATTCTACGCCTTTGAAAACAGAGTAGATCCAGATCTATAGGATCCTATAGGAGCCACTTGATCAGGGTGTGTTCTGATTGCTTATTGCGCGGGCCCCCTCAGGGGCCCGCGCAATTAGTGATGGGGAAATTTGCTTTGGTACTGGAGCCGGAATGTTTTTATTTTTACCGTTATATAAATCGCAACATCACCACCATCCACATTTTTCCTATCCGGAACAAGATTGTCGTGTTCGGTATCACAATATAAACTATTTTTTAGCAACACGAAACAATGCCTCTGATTCGTACCAACTATTTACAATTTGCAATTTGGGCAGATGCATTTTGACATGTGCACCACCGTAATAGTGTGTATCGCGACTGAAGCAGAGGTCAACTTTACCGACTTCCAACATCGCCTAATTCCATTCGGCCCAGGACCAACTCGCCCCTGTCCAACTCGCCCCTGTCCATGCTACATTTATACCAATCGTTTAAAAACTTCACATTTCTTATTTTTCGCATTTCTCTATTAAATACTACTTTCCAGATTATTGATGCAAAGAGGTAGATTTAAAAAAAAAAAATAGCCTATGAGGTAATGGGTTTAAACAATAAACACCATGTAAACAGTTAACTCGTTCAACTGTCATACCAGTTTCTGATAAACATAAGTTGAAAGTCAAAGAAAAACATCCACAAGATTTTCCTTGATTTCAAACTGCACTTAATGCCCAGCTGCCAATTTGTCTAAGTTATGATCACTCAATACAGGTTTTACTGTATAGCTTTCATTTTACCAAGTATATCATGTACACATGTAAATATATCTTATTTTATTGTATGACAGAATTAAACCAAGACAACTTATTATTATGTGATCTTACTTTCCGAATCACCTCTGCCTATGTAGGAGACACGTTTTGATATACTTGTGCTAAATACGGTACTTGCTCTTAAGAGGCAAATGCTCCATTTATAACAATGGTTTCATTTACACACTTCTTATTTTTCCCATTCCTCCAGTAAATGCTCCTTTTCAATTTTTTGATGCAAAATTTAACCTATGAGGTAATGGATTAAAACACAATTTAAGGAGTCAAATCATTTGCCTTTCATACTGGTTGGTGTTAAACGCATGTTTAATGTCAGACCAAAACAACAACAATATTTCCTGCATTTCAATCTGCATTTAAGGTGGCGAGATAGTTTAGCTCCAGATATCGAAAAATCATATTTCAAACTACGTAGAGCCATTTTCTCTGAGCCTAGTTGGTTAGTTATACTAATTTATTTGATTATTCATCAGAAAAATCGATAATCCTATCAAAACCGACATTTGAAATCTATTTAAATGTGCCAGTTTGATTTTTTTTTCAAACAGCGATTACAAGGTTATCTTTTGGACTAAACTTATTGTACTTGGCCAATATGTCCAGGGATCCGTGTCACAGATGTTTGATACAACTCTCCGTTTGGGAGTTATGCAATATTTTAGTTTTAAGACCCTTAAAATTCTGCTTCCCGCTAAGTTTCGTTTGATTTTAGACGATCGAAGCAAGATATCAAAAACCTGTGACACGAATCCGTGGCTCAGGCAATGCTCTTTGATATGCCGCAAACAAAGTATAATTCGGACACAAATTACAGAAGTTATGATTGTTTGAAAAGGCCGACTGCTTTAAATTTGCATCTGTCAAAAACATGAAAAGGAATAGAAAGACCCCCATTGTGTTGCGTAATCTTATAATTATCTATAGCTTTCAATCAAATTTATATCCAATGGAGAGCCTATAATATGTGTGATATATTTCACTAAGCTCCACTATTTTCCACTGTATCTCCCTTTCTTCCATCCGATCAATTAAAAGAGCTGAATTAATTGCCGGTTTCCCATAAATCACCCATCAAGAAGCTTATCTAGTCATGTGGCCTTCATAGTTTGATGCTACCTAGAGGGAAATGCGGATAAATAGCCGCCTATTGCTTTATCACGTATGTGCCCTAATTATCAGTTCCCCCCTAGGTGCCCCTGATAAGCCTTCCTCGCATATGACTTACTGGCTAAGTCAGAGAAAAGGTCGATGGTAATAAAGTAAAAGGGGTTTATACGGCGTTTGTGGTATATTTTATGGTATTTCGTTAATGCAATGGATAAAAGAGACTAGTGTCTATTCATTAATGCAAAAATATAAAAATGATTAATTTTTGTTGCTAACATACTGTGGCACCTTAATGCCCACTTTTAGTACTTACCAGCTGTTACTAATGTTATAATCACCCGATATAAGTTTTTACTGTGTAGCTTTAATCTCACTATAGTCTACATTACGTACAAGTGCCACGTCATTTTATGACAGAATTATACGAGAATTAAACTGATAATTATGTGGCATACGTCACTTTACTTCACGTATCACATCGCACCAATGTAAGAGTCACTTTTCTAATCAATTGTGATAAATAGAACATTTGCCCCAAAGAAGCAAATGCTCCATTTATCACAATGGTTTCAAATCCACACACTCTTATTTTCCCCAATCTCTAGTAAATGCTCCTTTTCAGTTTATTTATTGCAAAGATTTAAATTTTAAAAGTAGCTAATTAGGTAATGAGATCAACTTTAAGCAGTAACCACCGTTTGCCTTTCATACTAGTTGGTATTAAACACATGTTGAAAGACATACCAAAACTTCCACAATATTTTCTGCATTTCAATCTGCTTTTAATGCCAACTTCCACTTACTTACCAGCTGTCAATTTTACTTAAAGTATGATCACTCAATAAAAGTTTTACTGTATAGCTTTTATTTCACTGTCTACATCATGTACTCGTGTAAATATCTCTTATGTTTTTGTATGACAAATTTAAACTGAGACAAGTTATTATTGTGTCACCTTACTTTAGGAATAGCCAGTATTGCCATAATGTATGAAGTTTTAAGGTTATTGCACTTTCTTACATTAAAATACACCCTCTCTAAACCGGACAGATATTTAACAGTAAGTTACACTTTCAAAACAGGCGACTGCTTAATGCCAAAAACAACCCCTGCAGGAATAATTTGATAAATTAAATGAATACTGCGAAAGTTGGGCATTAGCTGTAAATTGCTCGAAAATTAGTAATGGAAAAGTTTAGAAAAAATTAATGAAAATGAAAATTGGTCGTACGGGGTGAGATTTTAGAAACAGTAAATGACTTTAACTACATTGGGACGGTTTTCAACTACACTGTGAGCTTTGTTTTAAATCAAGAGTTTATAGTAGGTAAAGGGCTGAGATCATTGAATGCACTCATGTTTATAGTAGGTAAAGGGCTGAGATCATTGAATGCACTCATGGCCAATAGTAACTGTCTAAACCTGAAATGTAGTGTTACATGACAGTTATTTGATGCATTTGTTAGTTCTATTTTGAATTATAGCTGTGGAGTATGGGGTTATACTTAATCTAAACAAATAGAACGAGTACACCCAAAATTTTGTAAGAGGTTACTACACGTGAAGAGGTGTACATCGACATACAATATATATGGTGAAATGGGTCGATATCCCTTGTATATAAATCGTTAGAATTATTAAATATTGGCTGAAACTAGTTTCAACACAAGTTATAAACACCTAGTCAATTATTCACATTTTCCTTACAGTTGAACATATTTCAAAAAATGACCATTTCCTCAACATAATTGCCTTTAGAACCCTTGTAACTGTTTGATTGTTACAATTATTTCAGAAAATGAAACATAGCTACAATATAGACCCTCCTTTACAGCTTTGTATTGTACATATTTACCAACATTGTGTCATTTGTTTCAGACCAACCTCGGCCTTTATGTTCTACTATATTATCAGTTTATTCGTTTCAAAGTTCACAACAAAAACACTTAAGTTTGTCTTTTCAAACTATTCCCCCGTACCTTCAATGTCATAGTAGCAAAATACTTGACACCAAACTATACAGTCAGTTTATTTCAGCTTACTTTGCATTTATAAATCTTATTTCAATGTTTACTAGCATTCCACTCTGCAATAATTACATTTGTGAGCCATATACGATGTCAAATTTTCGCAATTATGCCATTAGATGTGTCCAAAACTCCCTACTTCAAACAGACAGTCTGCATTTTGGAAATATCAACAAAAGACAGTTGCATCCATATTAAATTCATACAGTTGACAATTTATAACTCTATTACACAATCTTCCTAGCATTTCGTTTGCCCGCGCTCTCTGTTGCTGCCTCTGCAGCAACTTTTGTACTTGTAGAATAATATAGATATTGTTCTACGGTTTCTGCTTTGGCAAATCTTTCATGTGTCAATATGTCATTTTAAAAATTATTCTAATTAATATTCATAACGTCATCATTTTTTATATGATTATTCATGAAGTAAAGGCTTAGAACCTGTAGTCCGTAGTACAAAACCACCCAGTGTCTGTACACTTCTCTGCCTAACGGACTTGTTGATTTAATCGGTCTCATATATGTGTTAAAGTACCCAGCGCATCATTTCCCAAGAAGGAGGTGGCTACCCGTAGTCACGTGATAGTAATTTGTCCATCATAACCAACGAGGTGGATCCAATTGTCATATAACAGACTATTGACAAAAAAAAGCATTTATTAAACCACTCGAGATTTCGCTTGATAAAGCCCGAGTCTATTGTAGCGAGCATTTTATCTTCTTCGCTTAAAGCAACTTTAATGAAGACACTTCGACCAATCAGAAGACGCCGTGGCCGGGTGGATGAGCTCCTATCGCTTTTGATACACCTGTAGAAATTGAACACAAGCTTAAACGCTACCGTTCTGTCCTTTGTAAACTCTACTTTCACTTATGGCCTGATTTGATTGGTCAATTAGGGAGGGTATATTTACGGGTGGTAGACAGTTAAAAGTTGATTTAACAATACTGCAGGCCAGTGAAAGGTGATTTAGTCTGGATTTATTACAAGTGATTAGGACTTCTAGCCGCCGATATAAACAACATATGAAAATATGAATAAAGTCGCCGGCCAGTCAAGTAAGGAAGTTTTTTATGTATTACAAATGTAACACAACAGTTTGTATTTTTACTATTTTTTTATGAATATGTAAGAGAAGCTTACATATATAGATTATACAGTAGAACCTCACTAAAGCGATAACATAATTTATCAGCATATGAGTCTTTAAACCATTACCTCATAGGCTATTTTTAGATACAACCTCTTTGAATAAATCTACCGAAAAGGAGCATTAACTAGAGAAAAGGAAAATTTTAGAATTTTGTAGTTTGAAACCATTGTGATAAATAGAGCATTTGCTCCTATAGGAGCAAATGCTCTATTTATCACAATGGTTTAACAAAGTGACTTTACAGAGTCGTCAAAAGTCGTCAATATGAGGGGATGGGTTAAATCCAGATACTTGCTTAATGCAAGACAAAAGTAATGCAGAAAGCTCCTATGAGAGATTTCTGCATAACTTTTGTCCTGTGTTAAGCTACCGCCTTTATAAAAACAATCCAGAATTAGACTCCTTTTGAGTTGTCGCTTTAGAGAAACTTTACTTTTATGTAATAAGTCTTACGTTTATTATGTTTTATTCTATATGGTATATACTAATTCAAAATTAGAAACCATTACCCGTCATTACGGGGTTGGTTTTTAGTCTAACTTAGCTTGGATTTACAGCAAAAAAGTGTATATGTATACAGATATATGTCTAGATGAATTTCACAATAAATTTTCAACTATTTTATTGAGTTCACCCGTTACTTCAAGAATATTCATGCAAGACTCTGTGTTATTTTTTATATTTTTTAATTATTCTTGTATTAAACATTTTAAATAAGGAAATGCATTGCCAATGCAAACAGTACCATAAACTAAACAGAGCAGACTTTTCAAATGTATACTAAGATTAGACTATCAAGTAAAGGGTTAATACTGGTGAAAATATCTTAATGAGCCTGTGTGATAGTCGTTGTCTTGAACAGTTGACTGCCATAGTGTTATGTAATACAGTAAAACCCCGCTAATGCGACCACCAAAAAGGGGCATAATTCTGGGTGGCAGAGGCAGATGGTAGCTTAATGCAGGACGGAAGTTATGCAGAAAGCTCCTATAGGAGCTTTCTGCATAACTTTCGTCCTGCATTAAGCAACCACCTACTTTAAACGACATCCCTGGCTGTTTATTAAGTGGTCGCATTAGCGAGGTTTCACTGTATATCAAAATATATGCATGATTATGTTTGAGTATTGTTATATATCACAAATCTAAAGAACAGACTCGCTCTAAGCACAATCACTTTTTCACTGATGTACACGATTACTGAAATGAATGTAAATATGTATGTTAAACCTTTCCCTCATATAAACGTCATTTCACGCCTTTGCAAATAGGGTATACCAAGATCAGACTGATCCTATAGGAGCCGTCTGATCAAGGTCTGTCATGTGTGCTTATGGAATAATATGAATATGATTCTACAGTTTCTGCCATGGCCAAAATGTCATGTGTTCATGTGCCACTATAAAAAGTAATCTAATTAATATTTAAGCTGTCATTATTTCTTACATGAATTTCAGATAAAACTTTAAAAGTAGCTTCGTACATTAATATCTATATACATGTATATGAGCTTCGTCATTTTATCTTAACGTTTTCATTAATCATTTTACTGTTTTAAGATTTACTTCTTCTATGGTGAAGTTTGAAAAAATAGAATACTAAACGGGTCTGGCTTAATCCATATCAGAGAGTTCAATGCACAAGAATTAAATGACGCATCATGTAGATAATTACAAATGGTATAATACACACTCCTATAAAGTATAAATACATAGACATTACATAAATCGACACATTTTATATACATATATAACATGATTATAGAAACAGCGAAAAAATCAGTTGGATGTTTAACATTCGTATTAGAATAAATAGGCTTGCCACATAATTAAATATATAATAGACAAACCACATATGTATAAATGTAAAATCATATAGATACAGACATATGATACCAATTATACAAGTATAAACATAAATACTTTACAAATCTCATGATTAATAATTTCCTCCTTATAAACGCCTTTTAATATTTTTTTGGCAAACAGGGTAAACCGAGGTCATACACCTCCTGTAAGAACTACCTGATCATGGTCTACTCTGTTTGCTTATGAAATTATAGACATCTGATCATACAGTTTTTGTCTAACATAAAAAAAACAATTCCCCTGAAAATATTACGTTTAAAAAATAAATATTAATGAAGTGATCAATTTATGTATAAATGTTCATTAGCGAAAGGGTTAAAACGATATCAGACATACCATGAATGTCAATGAAAATATTGTAATACGTGTATTGATAATTCTCAATGTCCTGTTAGTTTGTGTACTCTGTAATATTTGTAAAACAGAATTGAGACATAAAATGCTTGAGGTAGTATAAAAAAAACATCTTTCATTATAACTTATTTCTTTAAGCAGTTATATTTTATGTGGTGTGTAATTCAATGAAACTGATCTGACTACTGTGTCAATCATTTTCATACGTACATGTATACACAAATATACATGTACACACATTTTAACTTGCTTTCATGACTGGTTTTATATAATCGCCAAGATTCAATTTTTATTATGACGCAAATATGATTTTACTCAGTACACTTTTAAATGTTTTGGATCCAGGTGAGACATCAGTGTTTAAACTGTTGGACATTCTTAACTATAATCTTGAATAGAAATACATGTAACGGGATAATTAACATGGAAAATTGCGGTAGAAGGCAAAATTTGTAGACGACAATTATTTGGCGTGCACTTGAATTAAGAGGATATTCAAAAACCTCTTAATCCTTGATCAATCCTTGATCGGAATGCTATAGATCTGATTATACAGTTTCTGCCATAGACAACACTTACTATGTTCATATATCATTATAAATCTAATCTAATTAATAGTCCTAGTGTCATTATTTCTTACATGAATATTCATGGAGTAAAGGGTTAAGTAATGAAAAGTTGCATTGAAGTTATGATTTTATTATTTTGGTACGCACCTTTATCTATAGCTCTAAATTGGATCCAGCAACCGGTCGTTTCATCAGGATCCAAAGAGGTTGAAAATCTAGAAGTGATAAACATGATTTAATTTACTTTAAATAGACAAAAACAGTAATCGTGTAGACTGCAGTTTATTCAGTCTGCTGGGTTAAAAAATAAGACAACATAGGGTCATAAAACCACCTCTCACCGGAAGCTGGGTTTGAGTTTGTTCAAGTCTGTTTTTCCAGACTGTCACATTAATACAGCCCTCATGTAAATCTAAGTAGAGTGTTTGTCAACAAATTTGAGTGTCTGTCAACATCTAACTGTGCAGAAACCTGCACGCGGAGAAAATTGTCGTCTGCAGACGTTGTCGTCTGCAGTGCTTCAAATCTCGAAAAGAGATTTAACACATTTTTAAAGACATAAAATGATAGAGTGTCAGTCAGTTTGGATCCAAATGAGACACGATGTTAAACTATGTCTCGTGTTGGTCAAAGCTGTTAGCTAATGTACTATTGAATTCGCTTATAGTATGCTAAAGGTATAAAACACAGGAGTGCTGACTATTATTTAATGACTTAAACCTCCCTCGCTCTAATCTGTGTTTACATGTTAAATTCGCCAAATATAAGACGACCATCAAACTGAAGTCAAATCCTGGGTTTTAAAGGCAGGTGTTAGCTTAATGCAGAACTTGTCTAAGCGACATTTCACCTGGGTTTTAAAGACAGGTGTTAGCTTAATGCAGAACTTGTCTAAGCGACATTTCACCTGGGTTTTAAAGGCAGGTGTTAGCTTAATGCAGAACTTGTCTAAGCGACATTTCACCTGGGTTTTAAAGACAGGTGTTAGCTTAATGCAGAACTTGTCTAAGCGACATTTCACCTGGGTTTTAAAGGCAGGTGTTAGCTTAATGCAGAACTTGTCTAAGCGACATTTCACCTGGGTTTTAAAGACAGGTGTTAGCTTAATGCAGAACTTGTCTAAGCGACATTTCACTCAGTCTTAAAAAGCATGTGGTTGATTTATGTTCGTCAAAAACAATGCAGAAATATCCTACAGGACCTTTCTGTGTTAGTTTCAAAGCTACAACTGGTTTTAAAGACCAGATTAAGAAATCATTTTAATAGTCATTTATTTATTTACGACCGTATCTCTTGTGGTTTAAAGTCAAAATGAAGAATAGTCATTTGCCCATAAAATAAACCACATTTTCTAAGTGCACTAACTCAAATATGTATTGTGAGCCAACGCTAGTTTCATCTAAGGGGGTAATCCTGCAAGAGTACGTTTGTCGATATGAACTCTGGAATATGATTTGCAATGTTAACAGTGGAGATTCTGGTCAGAGAACCCAGACATTATGTAGTCTAGATATACAGTAAAATCCCTCTAAATTGGACATTAAATATGTTGTATAAATATCGGTCTAGGAGATAGGCGGCAGCTTAATGCAGGTTGAAAGTCATGCAGAAAGCTCCTCTAGGAGCTTTCTGCATGACTTTCACTCTGCATTAAGCAGCCACCTGCCTGAAAGTATCTAGATTCTTCTCTACTAGAATTCCGGTTTAGAAGGGTTTTACTGTACATATTCTGTTTGCTTATTTACTTATCAAGGGGTATTCTGTACAACTGGTTTAAGTCTTTTGCTGCCAAATATCGTCTTCTGCAACATTTGCGACCAGCTGTAATTTTATTTTGTTTTATCTTCTCCCCATTTCTCTCAAAATCATATAGACCACAGTAACAAATAGTTTGGATCCTGATGAGAAACCGAGTTACTCGGCGACTTATCTAGATTTAAGCTGTTTGCATATACCAGTAAAACCTCTCTATAACGGCCACTAAATTACATGAAATATTTTGTATTAAAGACAGGTGGCTGCTTAAAGCAAGGTGAAAGTAAAACAGAACGCTCCTATAGGGGCGTTCTGTTCTACTTTCACGTTTCTTTAAGCACCAACCTGCCCTAAATACCAACTAATTAACACAATTAGATCTAGTGGCCGTTATAGAGAGGTTTTACTGTAGTGGGTAATCCCAGATGCGACATTGACAGCGAGATGTTATATAAGACCTTTAGTATATGTATACGAACTAATTTTAAAGTACACTGAACAAATTAATGATGTTTTGTTTAAGAATGCATCACGCTGAGTTGACATTTTTGTCCACGAATATTCATATGAAAAATTATGAAATCATGAATATTAATTAGATTACTTTTTATAATGGCTAGTGAACACAGGAATTTTGGTCATGGCAGAAACTGTAGAATCATATATCTATTATTTTTATAAGCAAACAGAGTAGACCCTGGTCCTATAGGAGCCGCCTGATCTGCGTCTACTCTGTTTGCAAAGGTGTAGAAATGCGTATTTATGGAGTAATTATTTAAATGAATAGCAATACGACTACAGAAAGGTATGCAGTGCAACTATAAGACAGACGGACGAACAGACAGACGTTGTAAAAGAAAGGCGTAAGTTTTTCAAATAATACTTTTCAAATGAAAGAAGATAAATCAAGGATTAAAGGAATTTACCTTCCCTGATAAAAGATAATTACCGAGATGTTCGGTACGTTTGCTTTTTTATAATCTCAAATCTAAAGACTTGCTGATTCAAACAATACGAACTCATTCAATTATTAGAGTTGTTTAGAGATATATTTTGTTTACAGTTTGGATTTAGACGAGACGTTGAGTAACTCAGCGTCTCACATGCAGTCAATATTTTTAACCAATTATACATATGAAAAGAAATTTTAGTTGATAGTTTAAGCAGACGACAGTATTTACAGACGGTAATTGCCTAGCATGTTACCTTCATCCCGCTATCCGAGACATGACCCGCGTTTGGCAAACAGCTTGGATCCAGATGAGACGTCGAGTAATCTGGCATCTCACCATGTATTCGGTCCAGTTTCACAAAAGCTCTTAAGAGATAGAAAATAAGTGAAAAAATGTAACAAATCGAAGTTTAGGCAGATATCATTTCAACAGCAGGCTAATGTTTAACCCTTTCCTTCATATACACGTGTTTTCACGTATTTGCAAACAGTGTAGACCCAGATCAGACGGCTCCTATAGGAGCCGTCTGATCAAGGTCTGCTCTGTTTGCTAATGGAATTTGGAAGATATGTTGCTTTAATTTCTGTCAATGAATATTCAGTAGGTATTGAAATTTGGAATAGACATAGAACAGGGAAAGGGTTAAAAGATAATCCCAACGCGGTCTTCCCATTGTTCACGTTGAGAGTCTAGGACAACACATCCTAGTGAGTAACTGTCGTCACCGAACAGAAATCACAATCTGAGTAATAAAGGTTTGCACCTATCTTAGTCAAACACATTACTCCGGTACCAGGAAATTGGGGACAGTAATTAAGTCCGTGAATTATGTTTTAAATCTCAGCTGTATCGCTTCATTCTATAGCTCTAGACTGTGTAAATTTTCCAAACAAGCTTTCGGTTGACTTTGTGACGAGGATTAATTCCGCAGATCCTGTCGACGGTTGCGTAAGTAGTTGATTTAAACGGTGATTTAAACAAATGAATTTGGGATCCAAGAAACACGAGAGTGGACCGAAAAATAAATAACCAAATCCTTCCGCGGACTTGTACGTAATTAGTCGCGGCGTTTAGCAGTCATACTGAATATAGCTGAAAGCCAAAGACATCAATTTAAGAAGTTCTGTCGGACACATAAATTGTAAAGTATAGAATAGAAATACAAAGTTGTAAAATACTGAAGCAGACCACAATTTACATCAGAAAAACTTTAAGGACCTTAACAGTTGTCTAAATGATAAGAAGCCGTTGTCTCCCCACTCGGTAGGACACTGGGTAGCTTTAAAAATGACTTTATTAAAACTCCCTAGGAGTTGAGTTGGTGCTTTATAGTGCCCAGACGTGCATGTTACATAGTTTCAAACAAATGCAGATCATAACTTATGGAGATATGTCCCAGCCCGAGTCTCATTTGTCATAGCCAAACAGTAATTTAAGCAAAACTAAAACTCACGGACCAGATGGGTATATGAACGGATCGGTGAAATTAGTTTTCCTTTGTACCAGGAAGGTGTTTATTGCTAAATAAAATTATTTTCAAATTTTAAGTCATTTATCCCCTCGTGTGTGGTATTTTAATCCTGTAAGTTAGTTTTGTCTCGTATCCTTTAGCTCTGTTTATTATAATGAGATGATAGGGTAGACCCAGATCATGCTGGAATAGCACAACCAGTGAATGCAATAAATACTCTGGAGACTATTTTTTCCCCACTGTTTATATAATAAAATCAGGGAACCATCAAGTTCAACTTGAAACACATAATATTTCTGCAACAGTGAAAAGGTTGGGATGTGAAAACAATAATCTCTTCGACCAAAGTGTTGCTTAAGTTGCGGATAAAAACACTATTTGTCAGAGACGTCCACCCCTTAACCCCGGGCAGATAATAATAACGTTAAAACTATGATAATCATGGCATACTGTAGAACATGTCTTAAGCTGCCATTCATTTACTGAACCTAGAATGTTTAAAATGCAGGTGGTTACTTAATGCAGAGCAAAAGTAATGCAGAAAGCTCCTATAGGAGCTTTCTGCATTTCTTTTGACCTGCATTAAGCTACCATCTGCCTTACAGACCCATAATTAGATATATATTTGGTGTACGCTTAAGACAAATTCTACTGTATAGTGATGTTGTGTCACCTTGAGTTCATAGATTAGTAAATGAGTCATTGAGTTCATAGAAATAGTAAAAGCTTAACCCATCTTGCCCCAAGGAGCGAGAATAAAGTTTTGTAGAAATCTCAGTACATGTACAGAAGAACCCCTCTAATGCAATCACTTAATGAATAAACATGGTGTCTTTATAAGCAGTTGGCTGCTTAATGCAGGACAAACGTAATGCAGAAAGCTCCTCTAGGAGCTTTCTGCATTACTTTTGTCCTGCATTAAGCTACCACCTGCATCTAGCACCAATAATTATACCTGTTTTAGGTGGTCGCATTAGCGGGGCTTTACTGTATTTCAGTATTTTCTATCGTCCTACATTCAGATATCACATACCGTAAACCTTAACTCCATGAATATCGATGTAAGAAAGAATTAAACGATGATTGTTAATTAGATGACATCATCATATCATTCAATAAGTAATTAAATAGACCCAAAGCATTCGGCTCCAACAGGAGCCATCTAATATTAGTCTACTCTGTTTGCAAACAGATTGGACCAAGACCAAGATGAGATGACGAGTAATTCGTCGGCTCACTAGGATCCAATCTGTCTGACACTTTGGCACTTTAATTTGAAAAAATAAAACAATATGAAAAAAATGAGTTTCAGCAGACGACACATATAGCGCAGCGAAACAGTAAACGTTACACCATAGATACGCCTTTTGGTTCCTTTGCAAACAGAGTAGACCCAGATCAAAAGGTTACCATAGGAGCTGTCTGATCAGAGTCTGGTCTGTTTGTTTATGGACAAAATAGATCTGAGTCTGCTCTTTTGGCAATGGCAAAATTTCCTGTGTCTTGTAATTGAGATTCATGATTTCATTATTTTTTAATTAAATAAATATTCAAGGAGTAATGGGCTAAAAACCAGAAATCTTTATAGTGGCCGCTTTAGTAAGATGTAGGCTTCTGCTTTTCTGAAACAACATGGACAACTTTGCATGGAATGACGAAAACATCAAATTATTTGTCGTCTGCAACATTTGTCGTCTGTTTCAATTATGAAAAAGCACAATTCTCTTCATCTTTATAGTGTCAAACGATTTTTATCCTGATGAAACATTATACTACACATGTTTTGTCTATGGTTTATCTGCTTTAGAATTGCCGTCTGCTTTAGAACTGTCGTCTTGCTTTAGAACTGTCGTCTGATTAGCAAATATTGTTTGCTTTATAATTGTCGTCTGCTGATACTGCGAAAAAGTACCCTAAACCAAGCACAAAGACTCATGTAAAATAATATCCTAGATTCATAGACTTTTTGTTTGTTCTGTTAATTAACCCGTATTTAAAATGCAAACGTTGTGATAATGCAGTTTATAATGAGATCTTATTACAGTGCTTGTGAATTAAGCCTTTCACCGCTGCATTTTCAAATGGACTCTTCCAAAATTCAAAAAGGTCAAGCTTACCGTAAATATTAATGGAATTTTAAAGAAAATATAACATGGGAAACAGTGCAGACCCTGATGAGAGGGCTCCTCTAGGAGCCCTCTCATCTGGGTCTACACTGTCTACAAGGGACATTTGTGACTCGTTTCCCGCACCGAAGGAGTTAAAACAAAACGTGTAAAATCACTCAATATGAGTGAGGTTACATTGAAAGATCCGGGGATGGGATGAGGATGGGGATAGGAATTAGGGGCAGGGATGGAGTCATTTTTCAGCCGGTTTCTATTTTCAATCAATTTATCGACACTGTCAGTAAATTTGCACAAAATTCTTCCACGTTATTCATGTTACTTTCAGTTAATTACGTTGTTGAATTACGGATTTAAAGTTACATTTTTATTCCAAAATGCATGACATGAGAAGTTTACAATTAAAATATACACAGTTTGAAGTTGAAACTGTGCAAAGCATGTTAAGTATACAGTAAAACCCCTTCCTAAGCGACCACTCTATGAATAAAAATATTAAGTAACGATTTTGTGTTTTATTATCCCTACGAGACGACGGGAAAGTCGGTGTCTCGTCGGGGTTCGAGCTATTTGACCCCCGGTCAGAAGTTCCAGAGAGGCTTAGACAAATCAGAAGTAACGGAAAGTTGCTCTGATCGGAGTTAACCGGTTACCTATAAACATACATGAAAGATATAATGACATTATATACTAGTATATCAATTAGCTGAATTTAATAGTGGGACATGAACATAGATTGTTTTGGTCGTGGTAGAAACTGTAGAGTTAGACCTATATTATTTGTTAAGCAAACAGAGTAGACCCTGATCAGACGGCTCCTATAGGAGCCGTCTGATCTGGGTCTACTCTGTTTTCAAACGCATCAAAGGCGGATGTATGTGGGTAAAGGGTTCAAGATACGTTATTTGTACAGCATGGTGGCGGTTAATGGCTCATGAAATGATATTGTTTAAATATTTTATCAAGACAAAATTGACCTGTTTTAAGCCTCTTGTGTAGTTATATCTTTGTCGCAGTATCACAAAGTCGGAAACTGGATTTCATCTAAAGACAAACATTCAAGCAGTTTTTATCAACACTTTTTAAATGATTGCTTTAACCTAATAACTTCACCTTAAACGTGCCGACAGCGAATTCATAATTATAATTATAAGCAGTTTAGATACTGATGTGACGCTGGATGACCTCGTGACTTATCAGGATTTAAACTAGCATCGCAACCAGATATCATTCTTGTAAAAAGGGAAATTGCAATTCGTGTTTAATAGTTGAACAGACGAAATTATCATCAGACGACAATTTTCTCGACGTGCCATGGGTTTAAACAAACTGCGAGGTTTTCTGGCCAACACATAAAAGTTGTTTTTTGAAGTGCATCATACGCCCTGGTCGTGTTTATGAGATGGGCTTATTTGTCTTCGGCTTCCTGTCTAGGAGCATTTAACTTCTGAAGTCCTCCCGGAAGTGGGGTCGTGTTTGTACAGGAGGACTCTCAGACACAGGGGTCGAAACAAAAACCCCAGGTCCACGGACTGAGCACTGATTCAGAACATGCATTACCCTAATTACCCAGGCAATTCGGACAACCCAGTCACCTCATTCCACGGGCTTATAATGCTCTATAAGTTAAGTTGGCACAGTTTTTGTATTTTTTTAATTAAATGGACACGGTAGCAAATAGTGTAGACCCTGATCAAACTGCTCCTTCAGGAGCAGTTTGATCTGGGTCTGCACTATTTGTCTAAGTATATCTATCCGAATACTTAGGTTAGTTAAAGGTGCATATATTTACACGAGACAAATCTCGGTGAAATCTCTCACCCAACTTCTCAGTCTCTCGCCGAAGGAAATTAAATACGTCTCTTTATGTGTTCACCTGTTCCGTAATCGGGCGACGAAGATATGTCATCGCAATTATGAGACACCAATAGCTATTCTGCAACGTACAGCATCTCAAGTAACCTGGGTGATACATCAGTCAGGAGAGACCCGGATAACGTCAAGTTTGTAGCTACTTGTCGCTTCCTCTGCACGCGCGCTAAATTATTGTCGCCTGCGCTAGTTCGAAAAGACGCATTTTAATCTTCTGTTTCTCGGTTAAAGAAGCATAAATATATTGTAAAACAGATTAGAATTAAAAGTTTCTCGGCACCTCAACAGGATCAAAACTGTTGGCCAAACTTGTCCCGAAATTGTCTGTTATTTGCTAGGCAATCGATAATAGATGACTTCGTTTTATCGACATAGCGTAATTGGATGCGTCTTTTATGAGAGTTGAAATGGGTCCGAACAGGTGAATTTACAAGGTTTCAGAACCAGCCGACTTCCGGAGAAGCTCGGCTAAATAACAAACTGGCTGCCACGATAGAAAGTCTTTGATTATCTTAAAGAGTTACCGGAAATTATTGGAAGTTATCGGAATACATATTGCCAGGGCTTGTTAATAATTAAAGCATCTCAATGTTTAAACTCTTAACATGCCAAACATTGAATTGCTGGTGATATTTGAAACTAGTTTGGATCCAGATCAGATGTGGATGAACGCAGCGTATCTGGATTCAAAGTGTTACACACTCGTGTTATAGTTTACCACAAAAAGAGACATATACAAAAACAGCTTTCTAGAAAAGCAGACACACTTTTCTCAGCATGTAATCCCCGATCCTGTTCTTCGCGACGGGACTCGCATTTGCAAACAGATTGGATCCAGGATTCTGAGATCATTCTCAAGTATCTGATTGGTCAGATTCTGAGTAAGCTCAGAATCTGACCAATCAGATGCTTGAGAATCGGAATAAGTCAAACTTGCTGCAAATCCAAATTTGAGTAGACAGTACTTTTTCCACAGCATGGTAAGGGTTAAACATCGGTACAATTTAGACACAGTGTCATATAGAACAGAACAGAACAGAGAATTGCATGACTAAAGTTCATAAGCAGCAGTCAGTGTTGTTGACGACCGACGGAGACGAAGTTATGACTGAATCTTGTACGTGTCAAGTACCTGACCGAAAAGTAGAATTTGAATAATAGATTGCATGTGTCTTAGAAATGTGTTTTATTTATTCTAGGAAGTCCAGGCTGATCAATTTCAGTTATTTGTAATCATTAGCATTGTGACGTATTGAGTAGTATTGAAGTCGCAGAATAATTCACTAATTAAGTAACAAAACAGTATTAAAACAGAAATTAAGTAACAAAACAGTATTAAAACAGAAAATAGATAAATAAATGAGTAAACGAATAATATTACTAATTTACTGAAACAACGAGCTACATGCATGTAGTTGATAAAAATAGACACATTAATGACTATAACAAATAAACTAAAAACGGTATAAATAAAAATGAATATGGGATTATACTGGAAGTTATTAATCAATTAAAGAAGCATGTTTGTGAGGGATTGAATTGGAATGAGTGAAATGAATAAATGAAGGAAGGAAGGAAGGAAGGAGGGAATGGGGGAAGGAAGGAACAAACGATTGAATAAATCGTTTAATAAATGAAATAAATCGTTTAATAAATGAAACAATATTATCTAAATAGTAAAGAATACAAATTAGTATTTTATTACCAATGTGTTACCAGTTTGGGATTCGTACGCTATAAGATTAAACTGAAGAATTCATCCGAAGGAAATTTGTATTGCCACCCTTGCCTCAGATTCACACCTGCGTCCATCGCCCAGCGAGTTAAACACGGTGACCGGTGGTTATTAGCCGGTGTAATGTCTACCGCAAGGTAGTCTTTAAATATGTCTACTACTTATCCCCAAGTCCGACCCCCACTGTTCCATTGTGGCACAAGGGTTCTCTTCTGTTACCCGGTCACCAATACCCGGGGTGACCCGAGTCAAAGAGTGGCAGACAAATATATAACATTAACCGCTATTGTGTTGTAAAACATAAATTCTCCTTAACTCTTTCGCTGCCAAGTTTTGTCGTCTGCAAACGTTGTTGTCTGTTGCATTTTTTTTTTTTAATTTTAATTATTTTTTTATATAAAAAAAAAGACAGTCACCGTAACAAACAGTTTAGATTCTGATGAGACGCCGAGTTACTCGGCGTCTCATCTGGATCCAAACTGTTTGCATAGGTAATCACAAATGCGACAATGGCCGCGAAAGAGTGAGAATGGGATCAGTTGCAATATTCAATACTCTCAAGGTTTTGAGAAACAAATGACCGAGTAGCAAACTGGTTGGATCCTGATGAGACGACGAGTTACTCGGCGTTTGATCTGGATCCTATCTATTTGCAGATACAAGTCAGATCGCACTTAGCAAGACAAAGGTTAAAATAAAACATATTATCTTTTACCACTCCACTGTTACTGCGCGTCCTCTTACTATTTGATATCTTAGGTCATCGTCAGCACTGCGCAAATTCGTGAAACAACAACATTTCAAACAGTTTGGATGCAAACGAGACACCGAGTAGCTCGGGGTCTCATCGCTGCCAAATGCTGTCGTCTGCTAACTTTGTCGTCTGCTACAAAATTTCATTTTTTTTATTTTCTTCATTTTTGTTTCAAAAACATAGTAACAGTAACAAACAGTTTGGATCCTGATGAGACGCCGAGTTACTCGGCGTCTCATCTGGATCCAAACTGTTTGCATAGGTAATCACAGATCCGGCATTGGCAGCGAAAGGGTTAACCATTCCTTCATATAAACGCATTTTCACGCATTTGCACACAGAGTAGACCCAGATTAGAGGTTCATATAGGGTACGCTCTGTTTGTTAATGGAATTTGAAAGATCTGTTTCAATAATTTCTTAAATGGCTACAATGTTCCACCTACCATATTTCATTTTAACTATTTTGACCATGAATAGTCGGTAATATTGAAATTGGAATAAACAGATCTGAAAGGGGTGAACAGTTTTTTTTCTCACCAAACTTCAAACTGTTTGTCTGTCCGTTAATTGAGTTTTATTTTAGAATTTAAAGAACATAATATGATTTGAGATTTGAGGCGAACGATCATTTATGAACACAAACGTTACTTGGAAGTAATGGTGAACCCTGTACCCGATACAAATGCCTTTCTACGCCTTTGCAAACAGAGTCGACCCAGATCAGACGGCTCCTATAGGAGCCGTCTGATCAGGGTCTTCTCTGTTTGCTTATGAAATAATATAAACCTGATTCTACAGTTACTGTCCGTGCCAAAATATCCTGTGTTCATATCTCATTATAAAAAAGATGTCTCTGATCAATTATGTTATTGATGTCATTCTTTCGTACATGTATATTTATCAGGTAACGGGTTAAGCAGCATTGGTATGCGATCTCAACCCACAGATTGGACAAGATCGCAACGTCAGGTGTCATGTTACGATTGCGCAATAGAATGTTGTGGCTAATTTCTATTGTCCCCAAGCTGCTGGACGGAGTGGGGCACGACACTCCCCTATCATACAAACTCAATCATTACCGATGATTCGACAACTGCTGGGTCTTTTAACTTGAATTCCGATTTCGCAATTTCAGCTTATCTGGTGCTATAATCCGACTAACACTTGAACATTGTGACTTGACTTTACAATAGATCAAGAAACTGGACGAAAGTATTACGAAAGAACTCGAAAATAGGGCTGCTTTAGCGCTATGTGTAAT
This sequence comes from Azorinus chamasolen, assembly GCA_963576725.1. Classification (NCBI taxonomy): domain Eukaryota; kingdom Metazoa; phylum Mollusca; class Bivalvia; order Cardiida; family Solecurtidae; genus Azorinus; species Azorinus chamasolen. Next base: position 34,721,832 of record OY755237.1, on the reverse strand, counting down.
CTTAAGCAAGTACAATGTAACTACCTTTATGTTTGTCTAAGAATTTGTGTTTGTATCTATACTGTCTGAAACAAATAGTCAACATAATAAGCGTACACTATACCATAACTGTTAACCTTAAAAAGCATGTAAGATGTAATGATATCACAATAATTAATTAGCTGATGTTTTATAACATATTAAAACAGAAATGTTCGGTTACATAGGAAACTCTAAAATCAGGTCTATATTATCTAATAAGCAAGAAGAGAAGACCCTACAGGAGACGTGTTTGCAAAGGCGTCGAAAAGGCGTATTCATGGAGTATGCGCACATTATCTATACTTCTGTTATTGTTTATGGAGTAAAGGGTTAAACCATTAAATGAGCATTTAAAGAGTAGATGGCTACTCAATGCACATGAAAAAATCCGGTGGCTACTCAATGCACATTTAAGAACAGTTGGCTACTCAGTGCAGATTTAAGAGCAGGTTGTTACTTAAAACAGGACGAAAGTTACGCAGAAAGCTCCAAAAAGGAGCTTTCTGCATCACGTTCACTCTATATTAAGTAGTCACATGTTTATACGACTTAGAATAATAAATACATCATTTGAGTTGTTGTTGTATAGAGGATTTACTGTATGGTGGATGCACTCACCGACCAGACTGTGCTGCGTGTTTATTGGGCCTTTAGGACAGATGTATAAAAGAACACAATGGCCTAACTAGATCTTTGTTAACGAATAAAATAAAGAGTTTGTGATGGGGCTGAATCGTTAGTTGTCTCATATACATGCAACTTGCTATTTCAGTCCTTACATTCTATTGATTTATTCTTTAACCCATTCCCTGATATTGACGACTTTTGACGACTCTGTAAAAGTCACTTTGTGAAACCATTGTGATAAATAGAGCAGTTGCTCCTATATGAGCAAATGCTCTTTTTATCACACTGGTTTCAAACCACAAAATATCTTTTTTTCCCCTTTACTCTAGTTAATACTCCATTTCGGTAGATTTATTCAAAGAGGTTGTATCTAAAATAGCCTATGAGGTAATGGGCTAACCCTTATCTCGCTGTGAAAACATATTGTTATAACTCAAACATTGAATCAGGAACAATTTTGACTACTCCGATTCGATCAAGTTCTTGAGAAACTATTGACAGAGTGACAAACAACTTGGATCCTGATGAGACGCCGAGTTACTCGGCGTCTCATCTGGATCCAAGCTGTTTGCAAATGCAGGTCAGATCGCGGATTGCAGGGTCAGGGTTAAAACATTTGCAGAATGTTTTTCATTTCGATGAGACGTCGTCAAGAAAAGTGTAGTATCGCCAACATTATTTTACGCTGAGATCGCAGGTTATGTTATAAGTAGTTTCACGTATTTTCTTCTTTCTTCTTATAGGCCGTATCCTGATGGACATACCATGTAAGGTGTGCCAGGATCACTCATCAGGAAAACATTATGGCATCTACGCATGTGACGGGTAAGTAGAGTAGATCTATCATCATTGTACATGTACATATGTATAGACGCGTGCAGCTGTTGCGTGTACCCACGCGCGCACGCACGCATGCACGCACACATACACGCGCGCTCGCGATTACCGAAATCGCGTGTAAGAGAGCCTTTTGGCATTCTTCTCTCAACTGTAACAGCACATGGGGAAACACTGCAGACACTGATCAAAGGGAAATCGTCCCCATCTCACCTCGGTCAGTTTCTGCACTGTTTCCTTACAACAGAAATAATTAAAAAAAAAGTTGAATTTTTTGGTAAAAAATCCTCAAAACGAAAATTAGATTAATACAAAACACATGTACATTGTACATACTTTGACAAGTTCAGGAAGACAATATAACATAATGTAAATCCCCTCTAATGCAACCACAAAAATGGGCATAATTCTGGGTGGCAGATGCAGGTGGTAGCTTAATGCAGGACGGAAGTTATGCAGAAAGCTCCTATAGGAGCTTTCTGCATAACTTTCGTCCTGCATTAAGCGTCCACCTGCTTATAAAGGGAGAAATGTTTATTCATTAAGTGGTCGCATTAGAGGGGTTTTACTGTAATTTGTATACATAATGTAGACTCTCATGGGAATACAATGTATTATATACGTACCGTTAAAATACAATATAGTTTTGTTTCTCATCGATGGCAATTAACCTGACAGAAACGCTCGTTCTCAACTTTTTCTGCTCGAAAGATTCTACTTTTGAATGATCTCAAGTAAGATAAACTTTTAAATGATATTAGATATATTTTGATTACCGGTATAAATGATTCACGCTCTATCTTATACCATACTTTTTCTGTTTTTTTCAGATGCGCAGGATTCTTTAAGGTAAGTTAAATACATTGTTATTCCTCTTTCAAGTGATCGCTTTATGAGAATACATATTAAGCGTCTGTAGAAACAGGTTGTTACTTAATCCACAACGAAATCAATACAGAAAGCTCACGAAGGAGCTTTCTAATACTTTTCGCGGTACATTAAGCTACCATCTACCTTAAACACCCAGACTTTTCATTGGATGGTCACTCTAGGGATGTTTTATATTATATTCAAAACCTTTACACCAGCAGATGTCCAGATAAGATGCGTAAATTAAAACATTTTTCAATAAAAATTTCCTCCTTTCTCCACCAAACCCTATGTTGTGACCGCTCTTCGAGACAATTCTAAAGATTGGGCACAACATGGGTTTGACGAAAAATTGACGATTTCAGTACTTGAGTTCTGTTGGTCTGCCTCAGAAATCTTTAGTATGTTGTCACTCTCGTCTGTACATCTGTCTGTATCTAGTTCATAAGGATTCGAATGTTTTAACAATCTTTTTGACAATATCTTATCTTAAAATAGTGTACATTTGAGTTTGGTCTCCGATTTCCGCACAGCAAAGTCCCCCTGAAGCGACCTCTCAACAGAAAGTCTAATTCCGAAATGTTAATGCAGGTGGTAGCTTAATGCAGGTCAAAAGTAATGCAAAAAGCTCCTAGAGGAGCTTTTTGCATTACTTTTGCCCTGCATTAAGCAGCCATCTACTTTTAAAAACTCACATGTAAATAAATATATTATCACTAAAGCGAGACTATATTGTAGTTTTCATTTTTTATCGCTCCAAAAGCCCAACTTGTTGAGTCACGTGACCTTTTATCCGATACCGCACGCGCTGTTTCTCAGTACAGTCTGTGCGTCTCCCAACAGCAAATCACTCGAAATAATTGCACTAAATTCTGGTGGCGTAATCGACCGAAATTATTGAATAATTAATTAACTTTTATAATGTTGAGGATCACTTAATGTCGACACAAGAGCGGTCTCTTCCGTTGCATCAATCTACACACTTGACAGACAGAGATATTCAATTAATTGAAATGAAATTCGACTCAGGGAGGTGCCCTCGAAGACAATGGCCGAGTTTGCGGCTACAGATAGTCAAAGAAAGCCACGGTGAACACGTCGATTGTATGAACTTGAATCCCTACTTAACCCTCCCGAATTAACGAATTAAAGCCAGTACCAACGACCACTTGTAATCAGACGTCATTCCATGATGCTTTTAATTGTGAAGAACACATTTTAGAGCTGTTGTGACAAGCTATTACAAAGCGAAACTTTTGACAAGAAATTTTCCGCATGTTTGAATATGCTTTGTCACAAGCCAAAAGTAAACCAAATGACCTGAAGTGTCTCTCATTTGTTGAAGTTTTCGTTTTCTAGTTCTGTAAAACAACTGAAGAAAAAAACGACACTTTTTGTATGGATAGTGATGCCAACAGCCGAAAACAATACAGTGTACGACCAAACTCAGACAATGGAACAAATGCAAACGTTTATTCTCTTACAAATATTTAAAGCACTAATTGTGATGTTAACACTGCCACCAATTATCCTTTCGCACGCTACGGACGAATATGTAATTATCTTTGCAAACAGTTTGGATCCTGATGAGACGCCGAGTAACTCGGCATTTCATCAGGATTCTGACTGTTTGACACACTGGTCGTGCATTTGGAAATTTAAGAAAAAACGATACTTGAAAACTGAGAGTCGATGGAATTTTTTCTACAGACGAAGATTTGCTCAGTAGGCCAAAGCTTAAAGAAAGTAACTTTTTTTTCAGCGTTCCATCCGCCGCAATCGACAGTATATTTGTAAGTCGCGTGGTCAGAACAGCTGTCCCGTGGACAAAACACACCGGAACCAGTGTCGTGCATGTCGCCTTAAAAAATGCGTGGAAGCTGGAATGAACAAAGATGGTAAGTTCTAACTATTTCGGCGCCATGTTTGAATTCGTGATAACCGGTGGGAAACAGTTTAATTCCAGATGAGACACCGAGTACCTCGGCATCTCATCAGGTCAAAAATTGCTTGGCACTTGGGTTATATTGTTTTGCACAGAAATGAAAGAAATCTCAAGCAGGCGATATAATATAATTTATAAATGATTTTTTTTTATTTTGGCGGCTATATTGTAAGCCGCGTCGCGAAAATGTTAAAGCAAGAGAAGACTAGCTACCCTGTAGCAGACGTGGTGTCTGATCAGGTCCACGCTGTTTATTAAGCTAAGCCATGAGTGTACTTTACCTCCTGAGGCTGAACATTTGAATTTTAACTATCCTTTTGAGACATGCATATGAAGTCTGAATTTGGCCAAAAATAGGAGAAGGAAATTTAAAAGATTCTATTCAGATTTTGTTTTATTTATTTAAAATTCAATAAGTATCGTCTCATAAAATCGAGGATGATTGTAAATATATGTACCTATATAAATGATAAAACTTCATCGGAGATATTACTTCATTAAATGTGTGCGGGATGGGTGGGGTGGGGCGGGGTGGGTGGAGGGGGTTATGTGGATGTGGGTTTGTGTGGTGGGTTATTTATTGAATTACTATATGAAACAAAGTTTGAATGTCTGAACATGTTGGGTGGGGTCCCACATTGAACGCTCATTGAATCTATCTTTGTTTCCATTGAAGCACCATTATTGTTTACTATAAACCTTTTGAATACTGAATATCCAAAGTGGAGTGCACCATAATAGTGTCTATTTAGTATGACAGAATATAATCTGCGGAAATAGTTTGTGTGCCAAAAAGTGTAGACCCTGATCAGAGGGCTCCTCTAGGAGCCCTCTGATCTGGGTCTACACTGTTTGCAAATGACAGTGTACGTGTTTTCCCCATTCACAAGCTTAAAGCACACCCTTGACTTTGGAAAAGTGTGAGTTCACGCTGCTTATGTAAGAGTAGTGCGTCAGAATACCTTAACCCTTTCACCGCCGCTGCACCACGACAAGTAGCGCAGTCCCAGATCAGACGCCGCCTTTTCAAGGCGGCGTCTGATCAGGGACTTCAATATTTGTCTCAATCTCTATTTCTATATATGTACTTTATTCCTTTGAAATTTGCATTTATTGATATCATTTCCTTATTTTACTAAATGGTTTAACAAACTTGGATTGCAGACGACAATTAGAAATTTTGCGCCGAAAGGATTAAGTACCCTCTGTATTTGGACAGACAAGGTTGGGCATATAGTGTAGACCCAGATCAAATCGCTCCTGAAGGAACAGTTTGATCAGAGACTCCACTGCTTCCCATTACTATCAACAGTGACACATTGATTTATTCAGCTTTAAAAAACTAGTGGAAACAGTAGACATGGTGTCCTAATACTTTGGAGTTAGGATATTGAGTATTTGAGTTTAACATCAGTATTTGAGTTTAACATGGGCCCCTGTGCATTGTTTTCACTGCATTTTGCGCATTAAACTCTCCAAAGCACGACTGGGTGGTTTCATTTCATATGTTTACTCTTTTCTGAATGACTACAGTAAAACCTCTCTATAACGGCCGATAAAGTACATCAAGTATTTTGTGTTAAAGGCAGGCGGCTGCTTAAAGCAAGGTGAAAGTAAAACAGAACGCTCCTATAGGAGCGTTCTGTTTTACTTTCACATTGCTTTAAGCAGCAACCTGCCCTAAATACCAACTAATCAACACGATCTAGTGGCCGTTATTGAGAGGTTTTACTGTAGATGATTAAACCATTGTATTGCTGTGAAACTTTGTATGAAAATTCAAGTATTTATTACTGTATTCATATTAATGTACAAAATCATTAACAATGAAACTTGGCTGTGACAGAAACTTCAGAATCCGACTTATATTATTACTTAAACAAACAGAGGATACCCTGATCAGACAGTTCCTACAGGAACTGTCTGATCAGGATCTTCTCTGTTTGTAAGTGTTCCAAATGTTGTCTAGATGAGTGAAAGGGTTACTCTGTTTGAATCCTGATAATACACATGGTTACAGATTCTCAACAGGGCTTCAACTGTATGCTAATGCCACCACTGATTCGATTCGCCCATAACATTCTAAAGTTTGAGAATATAAACAAACAGACCTCAATTGTTTTGGCGGCTTTGATATTCCTGGTGTCGTCTGCGGAGTCAAGTACGCTTTTTTGTATGATATTCAAAAAGGCACAAAGCCATATTTGACTATCATTGTGTCTAGTTTTGTACTAGCGCTAATTTTTGTTTACTCGAACTTGCCTTCTCCTAGCAGCTCAGTTTCTTTCAATACACCACATTAAATGAAGTCTGTTGTTCGAAAACCAACTTTCAGAATAATTAAAAGGTAAATTCGACTTAATTTTAACATGGTCGTGACGCTAAATACGGGTTCACTGGTTAGTTATTCTACTCGAGTATTGCCTTGTGTTCGGGTCGTGTTTAAACAAACTACTGACCTTGCTGACGAAAGAATAGATGTTCACTAAACGAACTCATCCGATGTGTATATATATTTCAGCACTAATTAATTTTTATTTCTATCGAATTGCAATCCGCCAAATATCGCTGTCAAACGCGTTATTCTTTTGCGCTGTTTAACCCTTTCGTTGCCAATTTTTGTCGTCTGCAAACTTTGTTATCTGTTACTATTTTCATTTGTTATCATTTCTTCATTTTTGTTTAACACAAAACAGCCACACCAACAAACAGTTTGGATCCTGATGAGACGTCGAGTTACTCGGCGTCTCATCTGGATCCAAACTGTTTGCATATGTAATCACAGATGCGGCATTGGCAGAGAAAGACTTTTATCTTTTAACATGCTGTGGATAAATGCAATCTGTTCGGATCACATGAGACACCAACTAACGCAGCGCCTCGTCTGAATCCAAACTATTTGCAACACCGACCATCTTTCTTCCAGATATTTGTTGAAACTATTCTGTAAGAGACTTGAAAAATACGTCTCAAGTTTTGTGGCAGACGATATTCGTCGCGCGCTCTATACGATGTAAATCATATTTAAGTCGCGACTTTTAATTTAGACACCAGTTATTGTGAATGCAAATCGTCTAATCACTGACAACAGACTGATTACAAGTTTTCATGAAAAAAGACCGTCAATCAGGATTTAATTTTGTTTTAAAAGGGGCCAGTTTTCAATTCATTTTGCTCATCCATCGTCGAACAAAAATCACAAAGTCATGCAATTTATTAGCCATATTATATCATATTGTCATGTGGCATTACAGTCAAATCTATACAACATTATTTATACATTCAAATACGTTATTCACTCTTAAAACAGTTGTACAAAAAATAATGTCTGCTCAAATTTTGATCTGGTGCAATTTTGACTATTTCCGATTCGATCAAGCTTTTGAGAAACTATTGACCGAGCTTCAAACAGTTTGGATCCTGATGAGACGCCGAGTTACTCGGCGTCTCATCTGGATCCAAGCTGTTTGCAAATGCCAGTCGGGTTACAATTAGTGGTTAAGGGGTTAAGAAACTATATAGAAAATAATTTCCCTATTCTGCAGATTTAATAGCGTTTAACTTGGGCTTTTAGATACCAAGAGGCTTTTTATTCTCGGGTTTATCAGGTAAAATTCGAGATCGTTACAGGACAATAATTGAAATCTCGATCCACGGCGGTCAATACATACAATACACAAACTAGTTGATAAGATCGTCACATCATTCTACCTCCCTGACACTCATCAAAAATAATTACCATAAAAAGGGAAAGAAAAAGAAAAGAAAAAAGTGGATAGGATAATCGAAATATACGAAATATAAAAATAGGAGAGCAGAGCAATACTGCATATCCTTTTAATCGTTAAAATAAGAGCCGGACTGAACGAAGGTGACGGATCTCTTCCTTCAGCACGGTCCGTATTCGCTTACAGTAAAACATCTCTAAACCGGACTTTCAAGTATTAGCATTAACGTACGTCTTTAAGACAAGCGGTAGCTTAACGCAGGGAGCTTTATGGACGGCTTTCACCCTGCATTGCATTAACAGCCGCTGTCTGAAAGATCCTAATTATTCTTTTTTAAAAGTCCGGTTTAGAGGATGTTTACTGTACTAACTGTTCTGTTAACCCTTTCCCTCATACAAACGCGTTTTCACGCATTTGCAAACAGAGTAGACCCAGATCAGACAGCTCCTAGAGGAGCCGTCTGATCAGGGTCTACTCTGTTTGCTATTAGAATTTGATAGATCTGTTTCTTTACTTTCTAAAATGTCTACAATGGTCCACCTTCAAGAATTCTTTATAACTATTTTGTTAATGAATATTCAGTAGGTATTGAAAATTGGCCTAAATATAGAACAGGGAAAGGGTTAAATTAACGAAACCTTATATACAAAAACGTAAACGTCAACTCTTAGAACCCTATACAGCTAAACCCCTCTAAACCGGACCGATTAAATTTAGTATAAATATCGGTTGTGGAGACAGGTGACTGCTGAATGCAGGGTGAACGTCATGCAGAAAGCTCCTCTGGGAGCTTTCTGCATGACGTTCACCCTGCATCTAGCAGTCACCTGTCTAAAGTATCTACATTCTTCTGTACTAGAATTCCGGGTTGGAGATGTTTTACTGTAAACCGAATCCCCAGCAATCGATCTTGGTCTAAAATTGGGGTTTTAGTATTGAAGAGAAATGCCTCATTCAAAACCTAAAATGTTACACTAAGTAATTGTACATTTTTTTTTATTTGTATTCGGTTCAAATAAGTGAATTGCATGTTTAGAATGGTCGGGTTTCATTGAGAAATATTGCATTGCTGTTGCGTTCATTCATAAAAAGAATGACCCTTAAATCTTTCAATACCGGTGGTGTCGTCTGCTCGGCACATTTTCGTCTTCTTCAAGTTTTAGAGTGGTAGTTTCTTCAAGTTATTCATAAACGAGATAAACAGCAGGTCAAACAGTTTGGATCCTGATGAGACACCGAATTACCCGGCGACTCATCTGGGTCCTAATTGTTTGTACAGTAACCCTCCTCTAAACCAGACGTTAAATTTAGTATAAATATCGATCGTGGAGACAGGTGGCAGCTTAACACATTATCCCCTAGTGACGCATTTTTGCGCATCTATAGAAATCACTTTATGAAACCATTGCGATAAATAGAGCATTTGATCCTATAGGAGCAAATGCTCTATTTATCACAATGGTTTCAAATTACAAAATTCTAAACTTTTCCTTTCCTCTAGTTAATGCTCCTTTTCGGTCGATACATTTAAAGAGGTTGGGTCTAAAATAGTCTAGGAGATAATGAGTTAATGCAGGGTGAAGTCATGCAGAAAGCCCCTAGAGGCGTAGAAAGGCGTATTTATGGAGGAAAGGGTTAAAAAGAAAGAATTAAACATGGAGATGTTTGCGGTTGTCATAATATTATGAGTTATTGTTAATGAGGAGTGATCAATGTACTCAACGTTTGAGCTGCACAGTGAGAAGCCATCGATGATTTGCAAGTAGTGTAGATTTTAAACTATTTCTCTTTGAATATTCTTGTTAGAAATAATGACATCGTGGATGTTAATGAATGTTTGCATGTGTAATTCTGAATTTTAAATACTGATGGTAGCTTAATGCAGAACAAAACTAATGCAGAAATCTCCTATGTGAACTTTTTGCGTTTTATTTGCCCTGCAGTAAGCCTTTTTACCCTCTACACCAGCAATACGCATTTTGCAAACAGAGTAGAACCAGATAAGACGACACGTATTTGCTTATGATATAATAAAGATATGATTCTACATCATGTGGTTTTACTAGGTATTTTCATTTCATTTTTTGTTACTTTCAGCCGTTCAGCATGAGCGAGGGCCACGCAACTCAACAATACGCCGTCAGGTGGCGATGTACCTCAAAGAGACCAGCGAACTAAATTCCCTGTACGGGACGTCCCCATTCCAGACCCCTTATATGCCCGGATTCTACACATTCGAACGCCTTAACGACGGAATAACAGTCAGTGCCGTGGACCCACCTTCGTCTCCGCTGACCCCAATAGCCTCACCTCTGACGCCAATAGCGTCCCCTCTCACACCCGGGCCGATTTCTCCTGGAATTATATGTCAGCCTACCCCCAAGGTATGTCGATAAATTAGATACTGAGAACAAATAAGTTTTTAATATATATAGAGGATAATATAAATTTAGCATAAATATTGGTCTTGGAAACAGGTGGCAGCTTAATGCAGGGTGAAAGTCATGCAAAAAGCTCCTCAATGAGCTTTCTGTATGGTTTTCACCCAGCATTAAGTAGCCACCTGCCTAAAAGTATCTAAATTCTTCTCTACTAGAATTCCGGTTTAAAGGGGTTTTACTGTACATGTTCAACGTAACCTCTGTAAGCGACCAAAGTGATTAAAACAAGACCTTAAAACGATCTAACCCTTTTCTCCATGAATACGAATGTAGTAAAATTAGTGTGTACCCTTATCAAACTGTTTCTGCAACCACCTGCTTTTTAACAATCATGTCTTCAATAAATAAATGGTCGCTTAAGATGACAGGTTCTACTGCATATCATTCTAGTTTAAGTCACCACATTGGTGCCAAATTAACGTACAGTACAACCCCTCTAAACCGGACTTCTAGTATAGAAGAATTTAGATACCTTTAGGTAGATGGTTGCTTAATGCACGGTGAAAGTCATTCAGAAAGTTCTTAGAGGAGCTTCCTGTATGTTTTTCACCCTGCATTAAGGTGGCACCTGTCTCCAAGACCGATATTTAAACTAAATTGAGCATCCAATTTAGAGAGGTTTTACTGCATTCCATTTTATATTAAACCGATATTTAGGGTGTCTGGTTGCTCGAATATTTAGGGTAAATAGAAATGAGGTGTCCGAATAATTATGGTAATTAGAGAGATTGGGTATCCGAATATTTAGGATATTACGGAGACCGGGTGTCCGAATATTTAGGATTTACGGAGACCGGATGTCCGCAAATCTATGGTAGCGTATTAAACCTTTCCCTGTTGTATATTCATGTAAGAAATAATGACGTCATGAATATTAATAAGATAATTTTATAACGGCATATGAACACATGCCATTTGGGCTCAGACAGAAGCTGTGGAATCAGATCTATATTACACCATAAGCAAACAGAGCAGACCCTGATCAGACGGCTCCCATAGGAGCCGTCTGATCTGGGTCTACTCTGTTTGCAGATGCGTGAAAACGCGCTTACATAAGGGAACGGGTGAAGGTTGCACGGGGATATTGCAATAAAGTCACCAAAACAAGACACGTGTCAACCTGTTATTGATGACTTGCTACCTACAAGTCAAATAGTGAAGATTTAATTTGCAGAATTCAGATAAAACGATATTTATGTGCACGTTGACACAGTGCAGATGTTTGCCTACCCCTCCTGCTCTGCACCTGTTGTGTAATAATCGTGACTTTTTCCTTCTCTGTTTGGTGATTATGAGGATATTAAAGCAACAAGATCTTCAACATGGAATGCCATTCATAATTCACAATAAAACGCTATCTAAACCCTTCTCCGGCAGTACGCGATTTGACTCGCATTTGCAAACAGCTTGGATCCAGATGAGACGCCGAGTAACTCGGCGTCTCATCAGGGTCCATGCTGTTTGATACTTTGTCAATATATCTTCAATGGCTTGATATAATTGGAAGCAGTTAGAATTGGAACGGGTACAAATTTGAGCAGAGACGTCTTTTGTTGCGGTTTAAGAGTTAAGCAATTACCCTCGAAATTATTTGACATTCCTTTAATTGTTCATTATTCAAACATGTACTTCATTTTTGTTTTGTTCGGAGGATGTGTGGGTGGGGTGGGTCACTTACAGCAAGATTGCGTTATGCATCTGCTCACATATCCTTAAGATCATTCTGTCGATCGCCAATTCTACTTTCTTCTAATAGGCTACAGCTATTGTCCATTTCATTTATAAATTGAAACCAATGCTGCAAGTTTAACATCTGTTCGAAATCTGATGCGCATATGCAAACATACTGGATCCAGATGAGACGCCGAGTAACTCGGTGTCTCATTAGGATATGGATGTTTGCCACACTCTAAATAATAGTGTCGGAAAGGCTTAACTAATTCCCTCCTAGGCTATTTTTTAATCCAACCTCTTTGAATAAATCTACCAAAAAGGAGCATTAACTACAGAAAAGAAGAATTTTAGAATTGTGTAGTTTTGAGCTTTGGGTTAAAGAGACGTTGTTTTTTAGGTGTAATCAAAGCGCTGACAGCACTGAGGATGGGTTCAACTTGAATATTACATATTAAAGTTTACGTAGCAACGAAAAACTGAAAAAGAAACCGTTTACCGTTGAACTTCGGTGTCTCGAACTTCAAGGGACTATACAAATTTGTTCGAGATAACAGAAGTTCGAGTTATCCGGATTCTAATCTGAACAAAATCAACAGCTTAATACAGTGCTAAAGTAATGCTGAAAGCTCCAGTAGGCGCTTTCAGCATTACTTTAGACCTGTATTAAGCTTACACGTGTGTTTCTAAATATATGTAGCGATACATTTTACAGCAATTCTGTGTTTTAAGATTAGGATGGACCGACCTGTTAGTTCGAGTTATCCCAAAGTTCGAGTTATCCGAGATCGAGATATCGAAGTTCAACTGTATATACATATTTTCCAAATAAATACCATATGATATACCTTAATACCATACCAATTAACTTCTTATTTTACAGTATCCCCATGAGTTGATACAGTCCTACTTCAGCAACCCGGAAGCGGTTTGCGAAGCTGCTGCCCGGCTCCTGTTTATGAGCATCAAATGGACTAAAAACGTACCGGCCTTCCTTAGCCTTCCATACGCTGACCAAGTCACTCTACTTGAGGAATCGTGGCGAGAGCTGTTTGTACTCGGGGCAGCACAATTCCAGATGCCCTTAGATTCCACTACACTTCTAGCGGCTGCAGGTAATGACCCATTTTTTAATCGCACCTTTTGATTTTCAAGAAAATTAAACTCACTGACACAGATGCATGGCTTAAGGTATCTGACCATTCACTTAACTGCCTGATCAAGGCCTGCTCTGTCTGCTTTTGAAATGATATAGATCTGATTCTACAGTTTCTGCCAATGCTAAATATTGCTGTGTTCATATAATATTACGGTAAAACCGTTCTATAACGGCCACTAAATTATGTTAATTAGTGGATATCTAGGGCAGGTGGATGCTTAAAGCAAGGTGAAAGTAAAACAGGAGCGTTTAAAGCAAGGTGAAAGTAAAACAGAACGCTCCTATAAGAGCGTTCTGTTTTACTTTCACCTTGCTCTAAGCAGCCACCTTCCTTTAATACAAACTACTTGATGTAATTTAGTGGCCGTTATAGAGATGTTTTACTGTAATAACATTCAGCTAATCTATAGTCATGATGTCATCAATTCTCACATGAATATTCATGAGGACAGGGGTTAACCAACACTGTCACAAAACGATCAGTGACAGGGATGAGTATGTCAGACTAATTTCGTAATCTGCGGGTTACTGGGTGTCTTATCCGAATCCAAACTGTTTGCATAAGTAATCGCATATTCCCATCTGATAGTAAAAGAGTTAATGTTCTTCTTATATAAAGTCTACCAGGGCAAATTGAAAATCGTAGCGAACAATAATGTTTCCCTAATTGGTTAAACACTTCCATCCGTTTTAAGGTCACTGGTTGGCTGTTGTATTGACAAACTCTTTCACCGACACGTATTCCATCTGCAAAAAACGTCAGTCCTCCTCAGTTTTCAGCTTTGATTTTTGTTCTGTTTTGTTTCAACAACTCATAATCATAGTACTAATCAGTTTTGATCCTGATGATACGCAGAGTTATTCAGTGTATGATCTAAATCCAAACTGTTTGCAAAGGCTGGCACAGATTCGTCTTTGAAAGTGAAAGCGTTAATTCTCTAAAGTTAAACACATTTACTAATAGAGTTTCCTTTAGTCTATGTGTCAATGATGGCTTCAAAGTGACCGACACCTGAATTTGTGAAAGAAAGTGAAAAGATATTAACCTTGTGCAAATTATGGACTTCCTTAACCCTTTTACCTGTTGAATAATCGTTTAAAAAATAAATATTATACAGAGCTACTGATAATAGCGGGGTACGTACCCAAATGCTAAAATCGTCATTTCTCCACCAAACCCTATACTGTGTCTCTTTGAGACGATTCTAAAGAGTGGTTACAGTATAAGGTTTGGTCATTCTTGAAATGTTTTAATTTACACATCTTATCTGGAGTTCTGTATATAATAGTACAAATAAGCTAAATGGCGAATTAACATAAGACTTTTTTACCATGGCGTGCTATTTTATAAGCAAACAGAGCAGACCCTGATCAGGCGGTTACTACGGGAACTGTCTTGTCTGGTTCTAATCTGTCACAAAGGCGTTCCTATCAGGTAAAGGGTTAAGTCTGAAAGTTAAAAGTTTATCACATTCAGATTTCATTTGAAGTTGTCTTGAGGTCAGTTTATATTTCAATATACACACACTGGGAAAGCAAACAACCATTACGCCGGAGTCCCTTTCAGTGCAACCCATGTATAACCATTTCCCTTATGTAGGTGCAATTTGACGCATCTGCAAACAGAGAAGACCCAGATCAGACGGCTCCTATAGGAGCCGTCTGATCAGGGTCTGCTCTGTTTGCTTATGGTGTAATATAGATATGATTCTACAGCCTCTGCCTAAGCCGAAATGTCATGACTTCATATGCCATTATAACAATTAATCTTATTAATATTCATGACGTCATTATTTCCTACATGAATATTCATCAGGGAGATGTATAAACAGCAAACGTCTGTAAAAGTCAAATAATCCCAGACATAAATTGACATCATTGGCAATTACAGTAAAACCCTCTAAACCGAGCGTTAAATTTAGTATAAATATCGGCCTTGAAGACAGGTGGCAGCTTAATGCAAGGTGGTAGCTTTCTGCATGACTTTCACCCTGAATTAAGCAGCCTTTTGCCTAAAGGTATCTAAATGCTTCTCTACAAGAATTCCAGTTTTAGATGGTTGTACTGTAATGTAATAGTACATTCGATCAGTAAGTATTGCGTCTAAATTCCTTCAAAGTTAACAAATGTCAACATAACAATATCAGAGACGATAGATATTGTTATGTTTACATTTGTTCGTCAGGGAAGAGATAACCATCATAAGCGTGAATTTTGAACTAACGTATGCAAACCAATGTCCTCTCAAAACAAGAACCACAAATAAAGATTCCTATTAAAATACTAAAACTCATTTCTCAGGGGTGTAACTACTCTCGAAGCCACAACAGGATTTGTTTGAGAAATATAGGAGTATTCCAATTAAAGTAATATCTTGCATTTGTTTCTGTTATAGGTTTAAACGGAGACAGTGCCCCTACGGAAAAGGTAGTGAATGTCATGACAGAGATCCGGGCACTTCAGGAGATCATTGTGAAGTTTAAAAGTCTACAGGTGGATGCTACAGAGTACGCCTGTCTGAAAGGAATAGTTCTATTCAAAACCGGTGAGTACACTCCGATATTAAAATGTGTAAACAATGAAGACTCTAATCAGATTATCTATGTATTTCGATCGGTCATGTTAACTTTATGAAATAAATCACTTCTGATACGATTAAGCTTTTGATAAACTACAGGCCTAGTGTCAAACAGTTTAGATCTAGATGAAACGCCGAATAAATGAGCGTCTCATCTGGATCGAAACTGTTTGCAAATGCGAATCAGATCATGGAGAGCGGGAGAAGGGTTGATATAAATGGAAATTTAAAATTCACTTTGAACATACTGATTAAATTAATTAAAGTCAATTTTTGACATGGTCCCATTTTCGACATCGATCCGGTAATCATTGCACTCATGTTAAAGTATTTTCTTTAAAAAATAAATAGACCACGCTCATTTCAGCACAACTATTGCTAATCAAATATTTGACATATGCTTGTTAAGTAAACCAATTGCACAGATGTGTCCTAGTTATTATCACCGTTGTGAGGAATAACCAAAGTCGACAAGGAGAAAATGATATGGCACAAGATAAATGTCTTTATTCATTTAACCCATTACCTCATATGCTGGTTTTAGACTCAACCTCTTTGAATAAATTTACCGAAAATGCACATTTACTAGAAAAAAGGGAAATTTCAGAAATGTGAAATTTAGAAACCATTGTGATAAATTGAGCATTTGCTCCTATGGAGCAAATGCTCTATTTATCGCAATGGTTTCAAACAAGGGGTTTTATAGAGGCGTCAAAAAGCATCAATATAAGGGAATGGGTTAAAGGTGATAATGTTGTAGGGTTTAACTGTATATATAGGAATATTCATGCAAGAAAAATGACATCATGAATATTTAAAAAAAATTATGATGGCATGTGAACACAGAAATTTTTACCATGGCAGAAACTGTAGAATCAGATATATTATTTCATGAGCAAACAAAGCAGATCCTGGTCAAATTTCTCATACAGGGACGATCTGATCTGGATCTTCTCTGTTTGTAAATACGTTCAATTTGATACGTCTCTGTGGAGTAAAAGGTAAACTAACTGAAGGGTAAAATAACTTTCACATTTTCAGAATTCAGTGCAGCATCTTTTCATGGTATTTTTCTCCCTTGTTTTGCAGTGTTCCAGAATAGCTCATCTACAGAAGTAAAGAATTTACGGGACTTTCACACGGCCGCATCTTTACAAGACCAGGCACAGATGACATTGAGCAAATACATCCAAACCTCTTACCCCACCCAGCCTTTCAGATTCGGAAAGCTTCTGCTTCTATTGCCGACACTTAAGACTATCAAAGGTGCAACAATTGAAGAACTTTTTTTCAGAAAAACGATCGGAAGCATTCCGATTGAGAGGTTATTAATAGATATGTTCAAGTCAAATGATTTTTGAAAGAATCGAGATCGAACAGCCAAATAAAATGAGGCTGTTTTGTCTGTTCTTTGTCTTATCTATATATGTGTAGTTGCATGTTTCTCTTGAAAAGAGAACATATACACCCTAAGCACGGGTTATAGAGATGTAAGCTCGAGAATTAGCCGCAGGTGTCCCGAGAGCGATGCAAACTGTATTAGGAGCAAAGGAAGCGAGTAGCAGTAGCTGCTCAATGCAGAGAGAAAGCCATACAGAAAGCACCCAGAAAAGCTGTCTGCGTGACTTTCACCCTGCATTTAGCTGTCAGACTGTAAGTCATGTTCGAGGCATTAAAATGTCATTTCCCCCACATCACATGGTAACTGAGGTGGTTACAGTCCAATATTATGTAGCTATATACCTGTCTTCTCTGAATTATGTGTCCTTAATTCTTTCCGCTCGGGAAGGTGACTACCTATTTTCACATTTACTTTGTCGGATTTAGCACCCACCGTTCCCAAGTCATTTTAGATACAATCACACTAAATAAAGTCATACTGAAGTCAAAATCACCAGTAATTACGCTTGACACTGGACTGTCAGCAAATTATCACGGGTTTTATTCGGCTTTTTCTTTGGCCGTCCCACACTTACCGCAAATTAGCGCCGGTACTAAAAGCCCAAAGGGCAAACTTCAGTCCGCGATGTATCAACTCACAAAATGTAAGCATTTCCGGTAAGAAATTGCAATGCATTGCTTGGGTATGGTGGCGTGCATCTGCGCTTTAGAGATGCTTGCACTGAATGTACATTCAAATTTTAATCTAGTGCAATTTTGACCTTTGCATTTCGGAGATACTATTTACTGAATGCCAAAATGTTAATCAGTGTCTCATCTAGACCCAAGCTGTTGCAAGTTCGAGTTAGAGTCGCGGATAGTGGAAGGGGGTCAAGTTCCTTATTATGCATTCTTGTACTTACAAAATCATTTTAAATCAGACCGGCCTATGGAAACGCCAAATAGATATTAAGTTATGTAAGCTTATTGTGTCATTGTCTTTATATGGAGAAGCAACATTCTAACGAATACCTTGAGTAAAAGATTACATTCATTTTTACGTTATTTGAATTTCAAATTTGCATGCATTTTAAGAGCGCAACCATGATGTATAATATCTGTTTGCCATTCTTACCATGCTGTAAAAAGTATGTCTACTTTAACCCATTCCCTCATATTGACGCCTTTTGACCCATTCCCTCATATTGGCACATTTTGACCCATTCCCTCATATTGACACATTTTGATACATTTCCTCTGATTCTCATATTGATGCTCTTTTGATGTCTTTATAACTTTTTTTCAGCCATTGTGATAGAGCATTTGCTCTATATGAGAAAATGCTCTGTTTCAAAATTAAACAATTATAAAAAAAGTCATTTTTGCTATTAAATTCTGATTTTCAGCAGATTTATTCAAAGAGTCTGGGTCTAAAATGGCATATTAGGGATTGGATTAAACTTCGATCTTTTGTGACCTTTAAGTACTTAGGATTCGACCAAGGTGTTGTGAAACTACTTAATGCTAGTCAAACAGTGTTGATCCAGATGAGACGCCGATTTAATCTCATCTGGATCCAAGCTGTTTGAAAACACCAGCCAGATCAGGTTTAGCAGTATAAAGGAAAATGCCACTATCCATACAGCAGTGGAATATAAATTCTGAGTCTGTAAAACACGTCGCAAAGGTGTCTCTTTCTCACGGTGTCCAGTCAAATGTTCATTTCACGAAGAACTTCAATAATGGCCCGGTTCAAACAATTCACAGTTTCTCCGATAATGAAGCGGAAATTGGCCACTATCTTTCTACAAATCTTAACTCCATTGTGAAGAGCTGGTGGTGTGGCGGATGAAGACAATTAGACATGACTACTTTAATGTAGATTTAATTGAAATTCACATTTATTGGAAAATTGATGGTTAATTGTGTGATATTTAGTCAACGCGCACCTGGTGATGAGTCGAAAGGAGAAACAGTTTTAATAATTGATATTTTACGGAATATTTTATGTATTTAACGTTTTTTATCATGTCACATGATCAAAGACAGTAATATGAAGACAATCGATCGAAAAGAGATGAGGTATTGTGAAAATCAAAGACAGAGTCTTTTATTGTTATATTAAACTTGTTGTGTACATAATAGTGAAATAATATATAACCATGGATGTTATAGAGAACTGTAATTGGTCACGAATTACCTTTAGTTAATTAAAAGTATTGTTTTCATGTTTGTCATTTGTAAAATAAGAAGATATTTATTATCGTATTGGTGACATTGGACAAATATTTCCGGGGTAATTTGAACGTGTAACAGTCTTAAATGAGTAAAATTAAACACGAGCCTTTTCACCTGCCTGACATGACAAAACTGCAGAATCTCACAAATTGACAAGCTTTACACGCACCGTGATCATACAAACAAAAACCGCCCACTTTATAATTAAATTGTCAAACTGTGCCGTTCTGTGCATATTGTGTTATCTTTTGTATTGTTAAGGAATACCAATCCAGGGGTCTAGTTTGAGGAGTATGCTGTGAGATGTACGTTTCAATCCTTTAACATTTGCAGTTTAATCAACACGAAACGGAACTATGTATTGTTTAAAATTGATTGGCATATTGTTATGTGATATGAAAACCTGTGAATGATTTTGACTGAATCAAAACAACGTTATGTTAATCGATTTAACAAAATTGGAAACAAAGACAAAATGCCTACTACTGAAACAATTTCGATACTTCCACTTTTTGAATGTTATAAAGATATTATAGAGTACCATTTCTGTGAAACAATTACATAATCATTTTTAACTCTTCATTACTTCTGAGATTTTCACGTGCACGTAATAATGTATGTGTTTATACAAGCATCTACACAAACTGTCAGTTGTCATTAACATATACGATAGAACCTCTCCATATAAGCCATTTAATGATTTAACATTGACAGCTTAATGCAGAATGAAACACATGCAATAAGCCGGCCTTAAGCTCCCATATGCATTTACACTTTACAAACGGCAAACGAGGTTACTAACATTTGCAAACAATGTAGACCCAGATCAGAGGGCTCCCAGAGGAGCCCTCTGATCAGGGTCTGCACAGTTTGTCATTAAAAATCATATCGCAAGTTATTTTCTTTCATACTGAACGTATTTGATAGTTAAATCGTGATTGGTTGTTCAGTATTCAAAGGATTAAAGAGCCGGAATAAGGCTTCTTTTAAGTGGTCTCTATGGAGAGTTTTGACATATACTTGCCATACATCACATGAAGGGTTGCATGTTCACTCTGTTTAACCCTTTCGCATCTACCTGTTACACATGTACGTTTTGTTGTCTGTTTCATTTTTTTTAATTTTCTTCATTTATTATTTAAAAATAAATAATCACAGCATCAAACTGTTTGTGTCCTTATGAGACATCGAGTTATTCGGCGTCTCATCTAGATCCAAACTATTTTGAAATGTATGTCCATGCTTCTATCAGTTATCAAGCAAAATAAGTGTTCTTTTAGAATCAAAGTTGATCTAAATGCATACTAGAATGCGTGTTGTATAACATACTCTGAGTTCTTGCCTACACTTGTACCAGGAAATGTATGCGTTTTTGTTATACTTTATTCTGAACTACCCCTTTCCCTCATGGGGACGCTCCTCTGACGCTTCTGCAAACAGAGCAGACCCAGATCAGACGGCTCCTGTAGGAGCCATCTGATCTGGGTCTGCTCTGTTTGTTTATGAACTAATTTAGATATTAGTCTACAGTTTCTGGCATGATAAAATTCCTTATTATTATTATTATTAATAGTATGCCTTCATAACACTCAGTTAATAAATATTCATTCATTTTTCACATGAATATTCATGAGGGATATGATTAAGCCTGTATTCTACTGTACCCTTGTATGTTTTTCAAACCCGTTTTTCGCGTAGATCACATTCTATGATCTCACGTGGTTGCCACCCTTATAGTTTTACGTCTACCTAAATGCCTATTTACCCACCGTATTCAGACATCCAGTCTACACTGTCCACTGGTTTGTATTGCTAAATATTGTTGATAACTTCAAACTAGACTGAAATAGTAGCAAATAGTGTAGACCCTGATCAAACTGCTCCTTCAGGAGCAGTTTGATCTGGGTCTGCACTATTGGCTTAAGTTTGTTTGTCTGAATAATACACAATTCTACATTTACTGAATAATACACAGTGTCTTATTCTACGCATATTTCCGTGTCTGTACATTCCACTTTTATACAAGTCTTTTT